>MU249701.1:56813-86813 GCA_018977245.1 Lethenteron camtschaticum | reverse complement strand
CGAGAGAGCGAGCGAGAGAGTGAGCGAGAGAGAGAGTGAGAGAGTGAGCGAGAGAGTGAGCGAGAGAGTAAGCGAGAGAATAAGCGATAGAGTGGCCGAGAGAGTGAGCGAGAGAGTGAGCGAGAGTGAGCGAGAGAGTGAGCGAGAGAGTGAGCGAGAGAGTGAGCGAGAGTACGAGAGAGTGAGCGAGAGAAGAGCGAGAGAGAGAGCGAGAGAGTGAGTGAGAGAGTGAGCGAGAGAGTGACTGAGAAAGTGAGAGAGTGAGCGAGAGAGTGACGAGAGAGTGAGCGAGAGAGAGTGAGCGAGAGTGGGCGAGAGAGTGAGCGAGAGAGTGAGCGAGAGAGTGGGCGAGAGAGTGGGCGAGAGAGTGAGCGAGAGGGTGAGCGAGAGAGTAAGCGGAGAGTGAGCGAGAGTGGGCGAGAGTGAGCGAGAGAGTGAGCGAGAGAGTGAGCGAGAGAGAGAGCGAGAGAGTGAGCGAGAGAGTGAGCGAGAGGAGAGAGAGAGTAAGCGGGAGAGTGGCGAGAGAGTGAGCGAGAGAGTGGCCGAGAGAGTGGGCGAGAGAGTGACGAGAGAATGAGCGAGAGAGTGAGCGAGAGAGTGAGCGAGCGAAAGAGTGAGCGAGAGAGTGAGCGAGAGAGAGAGCGAGCGAGAGAGCGAGCGAGAGAGAGAGTGAGCGAGAGAGTGAGCGAGAGAGTGAGCGAGAGGTTGGGGTTTACATAAAGCAAAGTGAATTTTTTTTTTACGAAATGATGAACGAAGCAAAGTGCCGACTACACCGAGCATCTTCTTGTTTCCACTGATCGTAAAAAAAAGAGAGAGATGGAGAGAGATGAAATATTTTTTAAAAAAGGGGTGGAGGGATGGGGCACATAAAGCAAAGCATTGAAAAAAAAAACGAAATGATGAACGAAGCAAAGTGCCGACTACACCGAGCATCTTCTTGGTTCTTTCGGTAAAGTCACGTAGAAGGGAAATAATAAAATAATAAAATAAAACATAATAAGATAATTCTCACTATCTTATTATGTCTTATTTTATTATTTTATTATTTCCATTCTACGTGACTTTACCGAAAGAACCAAAGATGAATCCCTGCAGTCACGAAAGCTTTAAATCGAAATTTTATGATGTTTTATTTTTATTATTTTATTATTTCCTTCTACGTGACTTTACCGAAAGAACCAATAAGATGAATCCCTGCAGTCACGAAATCTTTGAATCGAAATTTATTTTGTTTTAGTTTTATTATTTTATTATTTCCATTCTACGTGACTTTACCGAAAGAACCAAGAAGATGAATCCCTGCAGTCACCAAAGAAGCTTTAAATCGAAATTACACCGAGCATCTTCTTGTTTCCTCTGATCGTAAAAAATAAATAAAATAAAAAATAAATAAAATAAATAAAAAGAGAGCGACAGAGAGAGAGCGCGTGGAAAGGGAATCCGTAATGGAGCAGCGCCCCCTGATAGCGATCGGTTGCTGCCTCCGAGCTGCTGCCACGAGAAGCCTCCACAGATCGCTACGATTAGAGCCTCCTTCATTAGGGCCACACCGTGTACGCGGGGAGGAGCGGTGGCGCAGTGATTAGCGCCTCGCCACGGATGCATGCATGTGCGTATGCTGCATTTAGTTCACGTAGAGCCAACCGCGCTGATCGGATGGTGCGACCCGAGTTCGATTCAACAACAACAACAACGACGACCGCCATTCGCCACTGAGTGGCCGTGACGTCAGCACGGCGCTTGTGCCAGGCTAGGTGCACGTTGAGGCCGCTGGCAGCAGGAGGTGACGGGGCAGACCCAGCAGGTGCCACGGGTCGACTGGCTGAGATTCGCGCGCACGGTCAGCAACGATTTACTTTGAAGCGGTCTCGGGCATCCCCTGGGTCGACTTAGCCTCAAATTGGAACCTGTTGCGATGTGCAAACTTCGCCACCCCCCCCCCTCGTGTGCCACCGTGCCGTCCTTCATAGGCGGTGCTCGCTAACAGCACTTGCCCCAACAGTCCGTTAGAGGCTACACGGTGGGGGGGGTCTTTATCTTTGTGTGACTCGTGCTGTTGTGCGCTGCGTGCGTGTGCGTGTTCTCACAGGTCGACTCAGCCTCAATGAGTACCTGGTGCGGTGTGTAAACATCGACACGAGGGAGACAAAGGCGGCCGGCGTGGTGTTGGCACCCACCCCCTCGTGTGCCGTGCCCGCCTTGATAGGTGCTCGCTAACAGCACTTGCCCCGAAAGTCTATTAAGGCTACACGGGGATTTTGTCTATGTTGTCACAGTAGTGGTCACAGGTGGTGCATCAGCCAGTCATCTCAGTCGGTCAACCCGTGGCACCTGCTGGGTCTGCCCCGTGACCTCCTGCCAGCGGGCGTTCGACACTTCACCTCAAGGTGCACGTGGCCTGGCACAAGCGCCGTGGCGACGTCACCGCCACTTAGCGGATGAATGGCGGATGTTGTTGTTATGTGTGTGTGTGTCAGTGTGAGTGTACCGTTCCGGCCTTCATAGGTGCTCGCTAACAGCACTTGCCCCAACAGTCTGTTAAGGCTATACGGGGGATCTTTGTCTTTGTCAGTGTGTCTGTGTCACCCCCCACGTGTGCCCCCACTCCCACCAGTGACACACCCCCCCCCCAGACCCCTCCGCCCCCCATCACCTGCCTGAGTTCCTGGCGGGCGGCTGGCGGGGGGGGCTGCCGCAAGGTCTCCAGCAGCAGCAGCAGCAGAGGCCGGGGGCTCACAGCCCCCAACGCGCCGGGCAACCCCGCGCCCTGCAAAGCGACACACACACGGAGAGCGCTGATTGGTCAGAACTTAGCCCCCACCCCAAACAGCAGCCCCACCCGCCCCGCTAACCCCCCCCTCACTACCCCCCCCACAACACCCCCCCTCTACCCCCCCACCCACAACAGCCCCCTCCCACGCTACCCCCCTCTCAACAGCCCTCTCTCCCCATTCCACAGCACCCCCCCCCACGCTACTGCCCTCCCCCCCAGGCTCCCCCCCCCCACAACGGGGGCCCCTCCCCCCCATTCCCCGGTAGGGACCCACACAGAGCTGCGTTGCGACCTGGCCGTCACAAATCATCGCAGCTCGGCCAAGTGGCGCCTCATCATCGTCGTCGTCATCGTCGTGGCGCGGGTATTCACATCAGTAGCCAAAAGCTCTCTAAACGCGTAGGGACGTTGATTCTAAATGTGTAGGGGACGGGGGGAAATCGGAGGATCCGGATGAAGAAATCCACGCGAGCACGGGGAGAGAGAGAGAGAAAGACGCAGACTCCAATATACAGCAGCAGCAGGCATCGTCAGGGTCGGGATCGAACCCACGACCTCCTGTAAACCAGGCGAGGTAGTTTACATCTCCTAGCACCGTGATGATGATGATGAGAGAGACACGCAAACTTCAAATACACAGCAGCAGGGTCAGGTTCGAAATCGAACCCACGACCTCCTGTACACCAGGCGGGTAGTTAACATATCCTAGCCACCGTGATGATGATAGGGAGAGATGCAGACTCCAAATATACAGTAGCAGGCATCGTCAGGTCGGGATCGAACCCACGACCTCCTGTACACCCAGCGAGGTAGTTAACATCTCCTAGCCACTGTGATGATGATGATGAGAGNAGAGACACGCAAACTTCAAATATACAGCAGCAGGCGTCAGGTTCGAGATCGAACCCACGACCTCCTGTATACCAGGCGAGGTAGTTGACATCTCCTTGCCACCATGATGATGATAGGGAGAGAGACGCAGACTTCAAATATACAGCAGCAGCAGGCATCGTAGGGTCGGGATCGAACCCACGACCTCCTGTACACCAGGCGAGGTAGTTAACATCTCCTAGCCACCGTGATGATGATAGGGAGAGATGCAGACTCCAAATATACAGCAGCAGCAGGCATCGTCAGGGTCGGGATCGAACCCACGACCTCCTGTACACCAGGCGAGGTAGTTTACATCTCCTAGCCACCGTGATGATGATGTGAGAGAGACCGCAACTCCAATATACAACAGCAGGCATCGTCAGGGTTGGGATCGAACCACGACCTCTGTACACCAGGCGAGGTAGTTAACATCTGCTAGCACCGTGATGATGAGAGAGAGACGCAAACACCAAATATACAGCAGCAGGCATCGTCAGGGTCGGGTTCGAACCCACGACCTCCTGTACACCAGGCGAGGTAGTTAACATCTCATAGCAACCGTATGATAGGGAGAGAGACGCAGACTCCAAATATACAGCAGCAGCAGCAGGCATCGTCAGGGTCGGGATCACCCACGACCTCCTGACACCATGCGAGGTAGTTAACATCTCATAGCCACCGTGATGAAGGAGAGACACGCAACTCCAAATATACGCAGCAGCAGCAGGCATCGTCAGGTCGGGATCTAACCCACGACCTCCTGTATACCAGGCGAGGGAGTCAACATCTCCCCTCGGATCGCCTCCAGATCGCCTCTGGCCACGCTCACTTCGCCAGCTGTGCCCGTGGGAGGGGAGCAGCACCAGCTGCTGCTAATTCTTGGCAACGTCTCAATCTGGAAAGTTTGTTGTGGAGTTTGTTTTTGTTTTGTGGAGGGAGGGAGGGAGGGGGGCAAACGAACCAGGAGGCCGCAATAGCAAATGTTCACCAATGGTTCAGGGAAGGGAGCGGAGGGAGGGAGGGAGGATATTCTTGACGCGTTGGGCTACCGAGGGTGCTTTGTGTAATGTGACGAATGCAGGGCATCTGGTGATGGGATTTTGAGAGTGATTTTTTTTCTTGCTGGTGTCTATGAACACAGTGGCACACAATGGGACTAATGTTACACGGGAAACTCGCGTTAAATATTGATTAAAAGAAAAATACAAACAAACGACATGATGAACGAAGTAAAGTGCCGAAGACTGAGCATCTTTCTCGTCTGATCGTTTAAAAAAAAAAGGAGGGAGGGGGTATTTCTTGACGCGTTGGGCTACCGAGGGTGCTTTGTGTAATGTGACGAATGCAGGGCATCTGGTGATGGGATTTTGAGGGTGATTTTTTTTCTTGCTGGTGTCTATGAACACAGTAGCACACAATGGGAGTGATGTTACACGGGAGAACCGCGTGATATCTTTGATTGAATAAAGGGGCACAAAGGCAAATAAAAAAACCAACGATATGATGAACGACGGACGCTTGTGTTGTGCCCGAAACGTCGTGATTTATTTCATACCTAAGTGACTTTACCGAAAGAACCAAAGTGCATTGATGAACGAAGCAAGATGCCGACAAACGAGCATCTTTATTTTTCTTATGATCGTAACAAAAAAAAGAGGGAGGGAGCCTTGAGGCCACAATGGCAAATGTTCACCGATGGTTCAGGGAAAGAAGGGAGGGAGGTCTGAACTTCGATTTAAAGCTTTCGTGACTGCAGGGATTCATCTTCTTGGTTCTTTCGGTAAAGTCACGTAGAAGGGAAGTAATAAAATAATAAAAATAAAACATAATAAAATAATATACCCTACCCGATTATTTTATTATGTTTTATTTTTATTATTTTATTACTTCCCTTCTACGTGACCTTACCGAAAAAACAAGGAGAGGTTTGAACTGTTTGCGTAAAATTTCCAATTGTGGCTTCCAGGCAGAGGTCGCAACCGGGTACCCGATACCCGTACCCTACTCGATACCCGGCTAACCGTACCCGGCCGGGTATAGGTACCCATTTGCGACCCTGGTGCGGCCGGGTACGGGTAGGCCGTGAGTCACTGGTGAGTAACCGTTTGTCACTCATTTCGGGTAGGGTACGGGTAGGGAACGGGTACCCGTACTCGGCCGGGTACGGGTACCCATTTGCGACCCTGGTGCGGCCGGGTACGGGTACGGGTAAGGAATCAAAACCAGTGGCGGCTCCTGCAAAATCTCTCAGGGGGGCAAATGTCTGGATGATTGATAAGGATAAGGTCCACCCATGCAATGGATAAATTAACAGCTTAAGCATGTAAAGGCAACTTCACTTCTTTAATACTAATGAAAAATAAGGTGACTCTTACAATACATCTTGTTTGTTTCTATACTCACTATTAAAACAAACCACTCAAGTTTATTTTATTAAAGATTCCACTAGGTGGCGACAAATAATATTGTTGGATGAAACGTGCTTACGTATGATGACGTCAGCACGTTAGGGCGAGCCCTCCCGGAAGCCATAGAGAATGCATTGCAGCACCCCCGGTCGAAAAAAAACATCTTTCAATGTAAGTCTATGGGGCCACTCGGGGCGATTCTCAGCCGGAGTGAAATCGCCCAAAAAGAGGCGGTACTCCACAGAACGTGACATGACGCTGATTGGACTATATCCAGAGGCTGCAGTGACGGCTCGCGTGACTCTGTGGTTCAATGACATTGGTGGTGCGTCGCCCAATCGCCCTAATGAAGAAACCGCCCCTGATCAAAACCCATTTGCGACCTCTGCCTCCAGGTTTCTCGCCGACTACGGGCGTGAACATCGTGGCTGTCCGCAGCCGTATCACGCGGGTTTGCCCAGAGTGTGCGACGTGGGCTGGCAAAATAAAAGTAATATTTAAAAATACTTATTTTTTTTAAACAAGCTTTAATGAAATGTACCCTACTCGTAATGGCAGAACTCCACGACTCCAGGAAGTGGCCCCGAAGCTTGCCCGTAACGTAAGGGAACGTGGTGAATTACAGCCAACGTCAGTTGAGCGTGGACCATTGGACCCAAGCCGAAACATAACATAAAAAAATGAATGCTTAACAATACTTATTTTTTATTTTTATGATATAATATAGTATTGTCGTCAGTATGACATAAGTATACCAAGTTTGCAGTCGATACCACATTGGGAAGTGGGTTAAATTGAGTTACAAGATTTGAGAATACGACAACAACAACAGACAGAGTGAGTTAAATAAAATCGTGCAAATAAATAAGATCTCGGATCAGCGACCACCGAAGGGTTGGCAACCCATGGGTGCCGTGAGTGGCGTGCGAGCGGAATGTTCGTTAAGCAGGGGTGACACCACAAGCTTCTGTCTTCAAGTGGAACCGTCATCTGAAGACGGAAGCTTGTGTTGCCTCCAAAACGTCGTGATTTTTTTTTATTTACCTACGTGACTTTACCGAAAAAACAAAGAGTATGAATCCTTAATGAATAAAATAAAAATAAATCTTTATTTCTCACGACGTGACTCTACCGAAAGAACCAAAGAGTATGAATTCCTGCATTAACGAAAGCTTTAAGTCAAGATTGAAACAAATAATATTTTAAAAAAGGTGCGTAAACGAGTCCATATAAAAATTCGCATTTGAATCGCTCGAATGAAAATATAACTTGAATTTTGGCAAGTACATTTCGATTTTTTTCTCTTAAAATAAATAACGTAATTCTAGTTTTGAAGCTTTCGTGACTGCAAGGATTCATATTCTTAGTTTTTTTTCGGTAAAGTCACGTAGGTAAAACATTAAAATTAATAAAAGTAAAATAAAAATAAAATCACGACGTTTCGGAGGCAACACAGACGGAAGCTTGTGTTGCCTCCGAAACGTCGTGATTTTTATTTTATTTTACTTTTATTAATTTCAATGTTTTGCCTACGTGACTTTACCGAAAAAACCCAACAGAACGGGAAGTGCCCTTGGACGAGAAATCGCTCACTGAGACCTCTCAGAATCGATACTGGGGAGACGAGAAGCTACAACAACAACAACACCACCACCACCACGTGTCAAAACCGCCTTTGTCTCTCTCAGCCGCCTTTGTCGCTGACGCACGTGACCACAATACCAAAGGTTCCCCGTATAGCCTCCAACAGACTGCTGGGGCAAGTGCTGTTAGCGAGCACAGACTGAGGCCAGCACCACGCCCGGCCGCCTTTGCCACCCCAATGCTGAGGTTTACACACCACATCGGGTACTCATTTGAGGCTGAGTCGACCTAGGAGAGGCGCAGGACTAGTTCAGAGAATCGTCACCGGTGTTGGCCGTGAGCGGGAATCGAACTCGGATGAAATTGGGTTTCCGCGAGGCCAACGGTCGGGAACCTATGGCTCGCGAGCCATATATGGCTCTTCCGGTGACGGCATATGGCTCCCAGACAATTTTGAGTTGAAAATAGTAAAAAAATAAAAATAAAATCAGTTTGAACTGATTTTAAAATACTTGTGATATTGCTTAATAATACTGTGTCATTTTAAAGTAAACAGAAATTAGTTTTGAAGTTAAAATTTCTCGGGTCACGGGTCCCGTGACCAGAAGTCGCATTAAAAGTAAGACACATTTAATGTATTATACGTTAAAAATACTATATGGCTGTCAATGAAATATATTTAGAAATATTTGGCTTTTATGGCTCTCCCAGTCAAAAAGGTTCCCGACCCCTGCGCTAGGCCAACACCACCACCACCGCCACCACCACCGCCGCCACCACCACCACCACCACCTCCACCACCACCACCTCCACCACCGCCACCACCACCACCACCGCCGCCACCACCACCACCTCCACCACCACCACCTCCACCACCACCACCGCCGCCGCCGCTACTGCGATTTTATCGCCACATCATCACGTCCATCTCATTTTAGAGCGACTCAACCGCCGGAGGGAAGACATCATCATCATCACTGCCGTTTTACCAAACGGACCGCGTCTCCCGACGCTGCTCGTTTGCGCATCGCAGAGGGGAGAGAAGAGGCCGGGCAGCAGCTCCAAGTAGCAGTAGCAGCAACAGCTAGCAGCAGTAGCAGCAGCGAGCAGCAGCAGCAACAGCTAGCAGCAGTAGCAGCAGTAGCACCAAACAGCAGCAGCAACAGCTAGCAGCAGTAGCAGCACCACGCAACAGCTAGCAGCAGTAGCAGCAGCGAGCAGCAGCAGCAGCAACAGCTAGCAGCAGTAGCAGCAGCGAGCAGCAGCAACAGCTAGCAGCAGCAGCAACAGCTAGCAGCAGTAGCTCCAAACAGCAGCAGCAGCTAGCAGCAGTAGCTCCAAACAGCAGCAGCTAGCAGCAGTAGCACCAAACAGCCAGCAGCAACAGCTAGCAGCAGTAGCTCCAAACAGCAGCAGCAGCAGCTAGCAGCAGTAGCTCCAAACAGCAGCAGCAACAGCTAGCAGCAGTAGCAGCAGCGAGCAGCAGCAGCAACACTAGCAGCAGTAGCTCCAAACAGCCAGCAGCAACAGCTAGCAGCAGTAGCAGCAACAGCTAGCAGCAGTAGCAGCAGTGAGCAGCAGCAGCAGCAACAGCTAGCAGCAGTAGCTCCAAACAGCCAGCAGCAACAGCTAGCAGCAGTAGCAGCAGCGAGCAGCAGCAGCAACAGCTAGCAGCAGTAGCTCCAAACAGCCAGGAGCAACAGCTAGCAGCAGTAGCAGCACCACGCAACAGCTCGCAGCAGTAGCAGCAGCGAGCAGCAGCAGCAGCAACAGCTAGCAGCAGTAGCAGCAGTAGCACCAAACAGCAGCAGCAACAGCTAACAGCAGTAGCAGCACCACGCAACAGCTAGCAGCAGTAGCAGCAGCGAGCAGCAGCAGCAACAGCTAGCAGCAGTAGCAGCAGCGAGCAGCAGCAGCAGCTAGCAGCAGTAGCACCAAACAACAGCAGCAACAGCTAGCAGCAGTAGCACCAAACAGCAGCAGCAACAGCTAGCAGCAGTAGCACCAAACAGCAACAGCAACAGCTAGCAGCAGTAGCTCCAAGCAGCCAACAGCAACAGCTAGCAGCAGTAGCAGCAGCGAGCAGCAGCAACAGCTAGCAGCAGTAGCTCCAAACAGCAGCAGCAACAGCTAGCAGCAGTAGCTCCAAACAGCCAGCAGCAACAGCTAGCAGCAGTAGCTCCAAACAGCAGCAGCAACCCCGAGCAGCAGTAGCTCCAAACAGCCAGCAGCAACAGCTATCAGCAGTAGCTCCAAACAGCCAGCAGCAACAGCTAGCAGCAGTAGCTCCAAACAGCAGCAGCTAGCAGCAGTAGCACCAAACAGCGAGCAGCAACAGCTAGCAGCAGTAGCTCCAAACAGCCAGCAGCAACAGCTAGCAGCAGTAGCTCCAAACAGCAGCAGCTAGCAGCAGTAGCACCAAACAGCGAGCAGCAACAGCTAGCAGCAGTAGCACCAAACAGCGAACAGCAACAGCTAGCAGCAGTAGCACCAAACAGCGAGCAGCAACAGCTATCAGCAGTAGCAGCACCACGCAACAGCGAGCAGCAGCAGCTCCAAACAGCAGCAGCAACAGCTAGCAGCAGTAGCAGCACCAAGCAACAGCTAGCAGCAGCAGCAACAACTGCAGCTGCAGCTAAGAACAAATAGCAGTAGCAGCAGCTAGCAGCAGCAGCAACAACTGCAGCTAAGAACAAATATCAGCAGCAGCAACAACTGCAGCAGCAGCTAAGAACAAATAGTAGCAGCAGCGAGCAGCAGCAGCAACAACTGCAGCAGCAGCTAAGAACAAATAGCAGTAGCAGCAGCGAGCAGCAGCAGCAACAACTGCAGCAGCAGCTAAGAACAAATAGCAGTAGCAGCAGCTAGCAGCAGCAACAACTGCAGCTGCAGCTAAGAACAAACAGCAGTAGCAGCAGCGAGCAGCAACAGCAACAACAGCAGCAGCAACAGCTGCATCTGCAGCTAAGAACAAATAGCAGCAGCAACAACTGCAGCTGCAGCTAGGAATAAATAGCAGTAGCAGCAGCAAAGGTCAATGGTCTCGACTCGGTGAAGCGTGGATCTTAACTCGAGCCAGAGTTGATGACAGTGAGAATGGCGAGCGGCATACGAAGAGAGAGAGCGAGAGGGATGGTTTTTGAATAAATTTTAATATATTTAAAACACTTTTAGGAACGCAGCGAGCGACGAGGCATTACGGTAATCCAACATTTATAAACTAAAAAGGCACGCAGCCAGCCTCTCGGCTTGAAGACGGGGCAGCATGGGGTTTTAGTCGCGCTACGTTTGTGTAAATGTGGTCAGGAAATGGAACCCGCCGCGCAGAATTGCAGGTAGTGCTCTATTATGCATGAATGTGCGTTGAACTTATTTTGCCCCGTACGTAGCCAAACGAACTCATCGGAGTTTGCCGCGGGGAAAGGACATCAAGCGAAACACAAAAAAAGCATGTAGGTGAAAAATAATCTATTCTAATAGAAATTAATTTGTCGGTCTAGATCAGCGGTCGGGAACCTATGGCTCGCGAGCCATATATGGCTCTTCCAGTGACGGCATATGGCTCCCAGACAATTTTGAGTTGAAACAATAATAATAATAAAAACAAAAAATCAGTTTGGAACTAATTTTAAAATACTTGTGATATTGTTTAATAATACTGTGTCATTTTAAAGTGAACAGAAATTAGTTTTGAAGATACATTTCACGGGTCACGCCTGCATGAAGCTCAACCTCACCACGTACGAACCAGACTACAAGGCCATCAGCAAAACCATGCAGCACCAGAAGTCGCATAAAAGTAAGACATATTTAATTTATTATACGTTAAAAATACTATATGGCTCTCAATGAAATATATTTAGAATATTTGGCTTTATGGCTCTCCCAGTCAAAAAGGTTTCCGACCCCTGGTCTAGATGATGGTTCAGAAGTGCAGAGCGCCCAGTGGCTTCCTAATATCGGAAGGAACCACCTGGTTCACCAGCCCACAGGGGATTATCATTATTATTGTGTCCGTCCGTCGTGCATCAAAAAATGGGAGGGGTGGGGCTGGGTGGAGAGGGGAGGGTGGGAGGGTGGGGCTGGGTGGGGAGGGGCTGGTCACCCCGTGGTGCCCTTATAAAACTCAACGTTTAACCTACTCACGCCGGCGTTTACCTTTCTTGAACTTTGCGGTCCGACCGTGTATTCGTACTGCTCGTTGTTGTGACGTTCTTAGCCCGTGCCCCGATTGGATATATGTGAAGGAGAGCTTTATAGCTCATATGATTTCTCCTGCAGTATAAATACTGATTTTTGGTTCGCGCGCGTTCAGATGCGCTTCTGCGGCCGTCTGGAACGCTCTTCCTTCTTATAACACATTCCTGCGGAGGGAGCTGGTAGGAACGTTGGGTTTCTCGGTCAATGGCCAGGGTCAACGGCGGCGTGGTGTATTCTGCAAATATGCCCGACTGTGAGGGTGGGCACAAGTCGGCTTGAGTAGGTTAAACGTTGAGTTTTATAAGCGCACCACGGGGTGACCAGCCCCTCCCCACCCAGCCCCACCCTCCCCACCCAGCCCCTCCCCACCCAGCCCCTTCCCACCCTCCCCACCCAGCGCCTCCCCACCCAGCCCCTCCCACCCTCCCCACCCAGCCCCTCCCTGCACGATGGACGGACGGACGGACACATAATCCCCTGTGGGCTGGTGTAACCTGGCGTTCCTACCAGTACAAAGCGGATCGGGTTCTTTTGTTTGTGTTAGATCGCGTGAATATAAATGTGTCGTTAAACCCGCCACCACCCGACACGGCCGGCTAGTAAGGCTTGCGTCACGTGCCGGCACCGTCCCGTCAGCTCATCGCTCACGAGACCAGCGCACGCACTCATGGTGGTGCCTCGCCATGCCCACCCCCCAGGACCTCTACGCCTGCCATGGCTCACATGGCTCACATGACGAACATTGCCGTCTGGTCAGGATATATAAATACGTCACGAAATTATTGTCATTTTGTTTTTTTTACCTCTCTACGTGACTTTACCGAAAGACCCAAAGAATAGAAATTAACCTCGTTACAAAGTGTGACCATTTCGCGTTCAAAAATAAACACATCCAGATCGTCGTCGTCATCATCTTCATCGTCATCATCGTCATCTTCATCGTCGTCAT
The DNA here is from genome assembly GCA_018977245.1 of Lethenteron camtschaticum. Taxonomy (NCBI): domain Eukaryota; kingdom Metazoa; phylum Chordata; class Hyperoartia; order Petromyzontiformes; family Petromyzontidae; genus Lethenteron; species Lethenteron camtschaticum. Next base: position 74,023 of record MU249701.1, on the reverse strand, counting down.
CGTCTTCGTGACCGATGGCTCCTAATGGCACCGCGCGTTCTGCCAAACCGCGGTCGAGCGAACAGCGCCCTCAACCTCCCCCAAAAAGCCACCGCTCGCGGTTGTCCCAAGCAGCTGACCGCTTTAAATCGAAATTTAACAGCTGACCGCTGTTGCTGCTTGCGCCCAACTGCTGTGGGTGTCCACCCCAGCGGCCGCGGCTGTGAGACCCTCAATAGAGGTGGGAGGGGGTGATGGTGAGGAACTGCAGAATAAGCCGACGCGACTCTAACCGATGGAGGCACTGAGAATACTCTTAGGTTTTTTCGGTAAAGTCACGTAGGTAAAAATAAAATTAAAAGCTAATAAAAGTAATAATGGAAATAAAATAATAAATCACGACGTTTCGGAGGCAACGCAAGTCTCCGTCATCAGGTGGGACCGTCACAGCTAAATTACTGCATCAAAGCACTGAGAATTACGAAACGGCTCCATCGTGCTTTTTGTTTTGCTCGTTGTGTTAAAGCAACACTGCCGATAAGAATCATGGGAATACGAATAATACGTCTGCCTCCTTGAACACACTAACGGCGAGATCACCGATCCTGCATCCTCATGCCTTCAAATGGCGAGCACGCACACGGACACACGGGGAATCTCCTAACGTCACCGCACGCCTTGTATGAGTGAGTCTTTGAGCTACGGTGAACAAGGATTATTGCAATCCCAGCTCACTATTGCAATCTCGGGTAACGATGTCAATCCCAGGTCACTATTGCAATCCCAGGTCACTATTGCAATCCCAGGTCACTATTGAAAACCCAGGTCACTATTTCAATCCCAGGTCACTATTGAAAACCCTGGTCACTATTTCAATCCCAGGTCACTATTGAAAACCCAGGTCACTTTTTAAATCCCAGATCACTATTGCAATCAGGTCACTCTTTCAATCCGCACCTCCGATGAACACGGTTGGCTACGCACGATGTGAAAGAGGCTCGACATTTATACGTGGCGACACACACACACACAGGTCACTCATTCAATCCCAGGCCACTCTTGCAAATGAGACCCTGCTCATCTATTCAGCTCTCGCCTCGTGTTGTTTAACAACATAACTTGACTTGACCTTCAAATTGAAGCTATGAACTAAACTCTCTTTTTATTTTGCCAGGGTAATGCCCGCTGAGCTGTACAGCTCTTCTTCAAAGGCGACGTGGCCACAACGAAGTGGCTCATCACATGGACATTCATAGCAGCTGCCAAAACACTCTAAACGCGTGATGGTGATTCTAAATGTGGAGGAAAAAACGGAGGACCTGGAGAAAAAAAATTCCACGCGACCACGGGAGAGAGACGCACACTGCAAATATACAGCAGACATCAGGTTCGGGGTCGAACCCACGACCTCCTGTATACTAGGCGAGGTAGTTATCATCTCATAGCCACCGCGATGATGATGAGAGAGAGAGACGCAAACTCCAAATATACAGCACGTGTCAGGGTCGGGATCGAACCCACGAACCTACTGTATACCAGGCGAGGTAGTTAACATCTCCTAAGCACCGTGATGATGATGAGAGAGAGAGAGAGACACGCAAACTCCAAATATACAGCAGTGTCAGGGTCGGGATCGAACCCACGAACCTCCTGTATATTAGGTTGAGGTGGTTAGCATCTCCTAGCCACCGTGATGATGATGAGAGAGCGAGAGAGAGAGAGACACGCAAACTCCAAATATACAGCATGTGTCAGGGTCGGGATCGAACCCACGACCTCCTGTATACCAGGCGAGGTAGCTAACATCACCTAGCCACCGTGATGATGATGAGATAGAGACACGCAAACTCCAAATATACAGCACGTGTCAGGGTCGGGATCGAACCCACGACCTACTGTATACCAGGCGAGGTAGTTAACATCTCCTAGCCATCGTGATGCCCTCCTGGGTGTGTGCGAGGCGCCTATTGGCCGAGTTGGGCATCAAGGCAGGGGGACACTGGGGGTCGTGGCGATGAATAATTGAGCGCGCATTGTTTGTTTGTATTTGCTACTCCTTCTTTCTGGCGCGAGGAAACCGCAAGGTTCGCTAAGTTTCACAGATAAAAGACCGCGGTTAGTTTCACGGGCAGCGGAGGTGAGGAAAAGGGGGGGGGGGGCTGGCACCATGGAGAATGTTGTTGTATAATCCCAAAACTAGAGTCAGTTTGCTAGGTACATTCTTTTTTTAAATCCTTTATATTAAGTTCACTTGCTTGCTTGCTTGCGCGCTTACGACCGTGCAAATCTTTCGGTCGTTTTTTAACCCACTTCCCGTGATCCAGTCGAGCTGACATTTTGCACACAGACTCGTTGTGCGAGACAATTTATTTTCGTGAAAAATTTTTCCAAAATTTTCCACTTTTTAGGAAAAAAAAATTTCACATTTAATTTAAAATACCAATGTGATAAAAATTAAACTCTTACCCAAGAAAAACAGAAATGAATAATAAAATAAAACCGGTGCCACGCACATACAAGATTTATAGTGAAAAACTTTGTTTTAACGGGTTAATTTTTTGTCATTCAGATCATTCGGCAAGGGTTGGATTGTCACACCGGCACACAACGTCGCGGGAGACTCTTTGACGGCCACGGTGCCAGGCAGGCGCCACCCCATTCACCGGGGGGGGGGGGGGGNTCCTGGCAGATTCGAACCGCGAACCTCTACAACGTGAACTCCACGTCCCCCGTGAACTCCAGCGTGAGCTCCACATGAACTCCACGTGACCCCCACGTGAACTCCACATGAACTCCACGTGAGCTCCGCATGAACTCCACATGAACTCCACATGAACTCCACGTGACCCCACGTGAACTCCACATGAACTCCACGTGAGCTCCGCATGAACTCCACGTGACCCCCACGTGAACTCCACATGAACTCCACATGAACTCCACGTGAACTCCACGTGAACTCTACGTGAAGTCGACATGAACTCCACATGAACTCCACATGAACTTCACGTGACCTCCGCATGAACTCCACGTGAACTCCACGTGAACTCCACATGAACTCCACATGAACTCCACGTGAACTCCACGTGAACTCCACATGAACTCCACATGAACTCCACATGAACTCCACATGAACTCCACGTGAACTCCACATGAACTCCACGTGAACTCCACGTGAACTTCACGTGAACTCCACATGAACTCCACGTGAACTCCACATGAACTCCACATGAACTCTACGTGACCTCCACATGAACTCCACGTGAACTCCACGTGAACCCCGCGTGAACTCTACGTGAACTCCACATGAACTCCACGTGACCTCCACATGAACTCCACGTGAATTCCACGTGAACCCGCGTGAACTCCACGTGAACTCCACGTGAACTCCACGTGACCTCTACGTGAACTCCACGTGACCTCCACGTGAACTCCACGTGACCTCCACGTGAACTCCACGTGACCTCCGCGTGAACTCCGCGCGAGCTCCACATGAACTCCACGTGAACTCCACGTGACCTCCGCATGAACCCCGCGTGAGCTTCGACTCGAAGGGCCCGTGGGGTGTCCGATGCGCCAGTGGCGATGAGGAGCGGAAGCGCCCAGGCCCTCTCACGGGTGTGCTGGGTGGAGGTGGGTGGAGGTGGGTGGAGGTGGGTGGAGGTGGGTGGAGGTGGCTGGAGGTGGGTGGAGGTGGCTGGAGGTGGGTGGAGGTGGGTGGAGGTGGCTGGAGGTGGGTGGAGGTGGCTGGAGGTGGGTGGGGGGGGGTGGAGGTGGGTGGAGGTGGCTGGAGGTGGGTGGAGGTGGAGGGGTGGTGGAGGTGGGTGGAGGTGGCTGAGGTGGGTGGAGGTGGCTGGAGGTGGGTGGAGGTGGGTGGAGGTGGCTGGAGGTGGCTGGAGGTGGGTGGAGGTGGCTGGAGGTGGGTGGAGGTGGGTGGAGGTGGTGGAGGTGGGTGGAGGTGGCTGGAGGTGGGTGGAGGTGGGTGGAGGTGTGGAGGTGGGTGGAGGTGGGTGGAGGTGGGTGGAGGTGGGTGGATGTGGTGGAGGTGGGTGGAGGTGGGTGGAGGTGGGTGGATGTGTGGAGGTGGGTGGAGGTGGCTGGAGGTGGGTGGAGGTGGTGGAGGTGGGTGGAGGTGGGTGGAGGTGGGTGGAGGTGGCTGGAGTGGGTGGAGGTGGTGGAGGTGGTGGAGGTGGGTGGAGGTGAGTAGAGAGGGTGGAGGTGGGTGGAGGTGGGTGGAGGTGGGTGGAGGTGGGTGGAGGTGGGTGGAGGTGGGTGGAGGTGGGTGGATGTGGCTGGAGGTGGGTGGAGGTGGGTGGAGGTGGCTGGAGGTGGTGGAGGTGGTGGAGGTGGTGGAGGTGGTGGAGGTGTGGAGGTGGGTGGAGGTGGGTGGAGGTGGCTGGAGGTGGTAGAGGTGGGTGGAGGTGGGTGGAGGTGGTAGAGGTGGGTGGAGGTGGGTGGAGGTGGNTGGAGGTGGGTGGAGGTGGTGGAGGTGGTGGAGTGGGTGGAGGTGGCTGGAGGTGGGTGGAGGTGGGTGGAGGTGAGTAGAGATGGTGGAGGTGGGTGGAGGTGGTGGAGGTGGGTGGAGGTGGGTGGAGGTGGTAGAGGTGGGTGGAGGTGGGTGGAGGTGGCTGGAGGTGGGTAGAGGTGGGTGGAGGTGGGTGGAGGTGAGTAGAGGTGGGTGGAGGTGAGTAGAGGTGGTGGAGGTGGGTGGAGGTGGGTGGAGGTGGNTGGAGGTGGGTAGAGGTGGGTGGAGGTGGGTGAGGTGAGTAGAGGTGGGTGGAGGTGGGTGGAGGTGGGTGGAGGTGGGTGGAGGTGGGTGGATGTGGCTGGAGGTGGGTGGAGGTGGGTGGAGGTGGTGGAGGTGGGTGGAGGTGAGTAGAGATGGGTGGAGGTGGGTGGAGGTGGGTGGATGTGGTGGAGGTGGGTGGAGGTGGGTGGAGGTGGGTGGAGGTGGCTGGAGGTGGGTGGAGGTGGCTGGAGGTGGGTGGAGGTGGGTGGAGGTGGGTGGAGGTGGCGGTGGAGGTGGGTGGAGGTGGGTGGAGGTGGGTGGAGGTGGGTGGAGGTGGTGGAGGTGGCTGGAGGTGGGTGGAGGTGGCTGGAGGTGGTGGAGGTGGGTGGAGGTGGTGGAGGTGGTGGAGGTGGCTGGAGGTGAGTAGAGGTGGGTGGAGGTGGGTGGAGGTGGGTGGAGGTGGCTGGAGGTGGCTGGAGGTGGGTGGAGGTGGGTAGAGGTGGGTGGAGGTGGGTGGAGGTGAGTAGAGGTGGGTGGAGGTGGTAGAGGTGGGTGGAGGTGGGTGGAGGTGGGTGGAGGTGGCTGGAGGTGGGTAGAGGTGGTGGAGGTGGGTGGAGGTGAGTAGAGGTGGGTGGAGGTGGGTGGAGGTGGGTGGAGGTGGGTGGAGGTGGGTGGATGTGGCTGGAGGTGGTGGAGGTGGGTGGAGGTGGCTGGAGGTGGGTGGAGGTGGTAGAGATGGGTGGAGGTGGGTGGAGGTGGGTGGATGTGGCTGGAGGTGGGTGGAGGTGGGTGGAGGTGGGTGGAGGTGGCTGGAGGTGGGTGGAGGTGGCTGGAGGTGGGTGGAGGTGGGTGGAGGTGGGTGGAGGTGGTGGAGGTGGGTGGAGGTGGTGGAGGTGGGTGGAGGTGGTGGAGGTGGCTGGAGGTGGTAGAGGTGGGTGGAGGTGGGTGGAGGTGGGTGGAGGTGGTGGAGGTGGCTGGAGGTGGGTGGAGGTGGTGGAGGTGGCTGGAGGTGGGTGGAGGTGGCTGGAGGTGGCTGGAGGTGGGTGGAGGTGGTAGAGGTGGGTGGAGGTGGGTGGAGGTGGCTGGAGGTGGGTGGAGGTGGGTGGAGGTGGTAGAGGTGGGTGGAGGTGGTGGAGTGGGTAGAGGTGGTGGAGGTGGGTGGAGGTGGGTGGAGGTGGGTGGATGTGGCTGGAGGTGGGTGGAGGTGGGTGGAGGTGGGTGGAGGTGGCTGGAGGTGGTGGAGGTGGNTGGAGGTGGTGGAGGTGGGTGGAGGTGGGTGGAGGTGGCTGGAGGTGGGTGGAGGTGGGTGGAGGTGGGTGGAGGTGAGTAGAGATGGGTGGAGGTGGGTGGAGGTGGGTGGAGGTGGCTGGAGGTGGGTGGAGGTGGGTGGAGGTGGTGGAGGTGAGTAGAGATGGGTGGAGGTGGGTGGAGGTGGCTGGAGGTGGCTGGAGGTGGGTGGAGGTGAGTAGAGGTGGGTGGAGGTGGTGGAGGTGGGTGGAGGTGGGTGGAGGTGGGTGGAGGTGAGTAGAGATGGGTGGAGGTGGGTGGAGGTGGCTGGAGGTGGNTGGAGGTGGGTGGAGGTGGTAAGAGGTGGGTGGAGGTGGGTGGAGGTGGTGGAGGTGGCTGGAGGTGGNTGGAGGTGGCTGGAGGTGGGTGGAGGTGGGTGGAGGTGGGTGGAGGTGGGTGGAGGTGAGTAGAGGTGGGTGGAGGTGGGTGGAGGTGAATAGAGGTGGTGGAGGTGGCTGGAGGTGGTGGAGGCGGGTGGAGGTGGGTGGGGTGGTGGAGGTGGGTGGAGGTGGGTGGAGGTGGTTGGGTGGGTGGAGGTGGGTGGAGGTGGCTGGAGGTGGGTAGAGGTGGGTGGAGGTGGGTGGAGGTGAGTAGAGGTGGGTGGAGGTGGGTGGAGGTGGGTGGAGGTGGTGGAGGTGGGTGCAGGTGGGTGGAGGTGGGTGGAGGTGGGTGGACGTGGGTGGAGGTGGGAGGTGGGTGGAAGTGGGTGGAGGTGGGTGGGGAGCGACGTGAGTGCCGGTGATTCCAGGAACTTCCTGCAAGAGGTTCAACACTCCAAGGCCGTAGCCATGCAGTCAACATTGGGGGGGACAAATCTAGGGGGTCTGGGGGTCCCCCACAGAAAAAAAANTCTAAATTTGCAAACTCATTTCCTGCCTAAACTATTAAAAATTCACTAACACATGGGAGGACTTTTTATTTATTTTTACAATAATGTCTAATAGTGTGTTGTAGTACATTGCTCTGTTCATTCTTTTTTCCTTTTCATTGCATGTAATGGCAGAGATTAGGGATTAATAAAGTACAAGCATAACCACAATCATATAAACAGAAATCTATTATATGGCAATATATTGGGGCGGAATTTTGAGCATATTTGAATTAATTACGGCCTTGCAACACACGTACATGGAGAGAGGAAATCAATTCTTGAATTACGGCCACGAATTGTAGCGATGCATTGACGGCTGAATCATCAAGTGCCCTTCATCCGTAGTGTTCTCCGTCTTACTCGGTGGCCATGTTTGTTAGTTGTAGTACAGAGTTAGACTGATGGCCTTAATCTAAGTTGTCTTGTGGTTGTTGTTGTTTGACTTGCATCCCACTGGGATATTTGCACAGGGTTGGTGTACGGTGATTTTTCTGCAATATTTAGCTGTCTTTTCTTGGATTTACTGTTTGCACATAGTCACTTTAAGATGTTTTCTTGTTCATGGTTTTGTTTTTTGTTTGTTGCGGTTGCACCCCATTCAAGAGCCGAATGGCTCACAGGGCTATACCTAATAAATGAACTTTGATTAACTTTTGAAATGAATAATATATCACGGCGTTTCGATCGCAACGCAAGCGTTCGTCCTCAGGCTTGTGACTTTTTACCGAAAGAACCAAAGAGTATGGGGATTCCTGCAGTCACGAAAGCTTCGAATCACGATTAGATCTTCCTCTTCTTCCACGCGTCTGTCCCACTCGTTGTGGGGCGTTCCGCTCCGATTGCCAATCTTCACCACGCTGCCCTGTCCTGCACCATCGCTCTTTCCGGTACTACGGGCCACCGTGTCCCATCGCACCACATCGCCCCCCCACCCCCTCACCTCTTCTTCTGCCTTTCCTCTTGATCTCTTTCCTTGCCACTTGCCATCACCGGCCACCTTCTGACCCACATCATTTCACTGATGTCTCTCCACGTGGACCGAACCACACCAGAGCCTTCTCTCTCTCTCTCTCTCGCATCTTCTCTGTGATTTCTACCACCTCGAGTCTTTATCTCACTTCTTCGCATATCCCTAACGCGTGTGTGTGTGTGTGTTCTAAGTTGTTTGTGCTGGTGCCAAACCCCCTTTAGTATCCTCATGTGGCCGTGTACCTCTGCGGTTGAGTGTCTCTGTGTGGTTGTGGTTGTGTACCCTGAATCGATTTGTTCCTGAAATGTTTTCTTTCTAACTTTTGTACAGAAGAACAACAAAGACTAAGGACGTTTGTGTTATTCGCCAACGCTAGCACCCACCTCCACTCTCTCCCCACGCTGCTGACTGCCGCAGAAAGCCTCTCAGACGAGCCAGCCTCCTCTGCCTCCAGACCGCTTCCGACGACTTAATTCTACTCCGAAAGAGCTCACCGGTACAATCATAATTATTATAATCTCCATATATATATAAAAAGGCAAAGTTGTGAATATGTGTGTCTGTTCAAAATGTTTAGCGTACTTCCCGACATGCAACAAACTGGAAATTTGCCATGTGGGTACTTTCCAGACTGTCCACCATGCAAACATTATACAAATACACTCAATAATGCATTTATTTTTGCACAGCAAGTGAGCTGCGACGTCACATCTGTCACGTGACCCGCGCACGTGGAAGCGTCACGCGTTGTAGTGTAGCGGGTAGCGCGCCGCGCTACGAACCCGGCGACCCGAGATCGAATCCCGCTCATGGCCACCACCGGTGACGATTATTTCAACCGCTCCTGGGCCTCCCTAGGTCGACTCAGCCTCAAACGAGTAACTGCTGTGGTGTGTGAACATGGCCACTGGGGAGACAATGGCGGCCGGGTGTGGTTAATCCAAGTCCCGGGCGAAGCCGGGTAGTAAAGCTAGTTATCTATATTTTTCTGACTGCAAGTTCAATTCTTAGTTTTTTTGTTTTTCGGTAAAGTCACGTATGTAAAAAATAAAATTAAAATTAATAAAAGTAAAATAAAAATAAAATAAAAATCACGACGTTTCGGAGGCAACACAAGCCTCCGTCTTCAGGTGGAACCGTCACAGCACGATTGCTGCATCAAGTAAGATTATAAAATATCACGACTTTCGACCATCATAAAACGACGGTGACTGCAAGCTCCATCGCTTTGACCTGAGGGGTGATCATAGACCCCCCCCGCCCACCTGCCCCGCACACTCCACCACCACCACCATCGCCACCACCACCACCATCGCCACCACCACCACCATCGCCACCACCGCCACAACGCTCTGGACGGCAACATTTCTTGTCGAGATTCAACGCTTAGCACTTGAGAACTTGTTTGCTGTCGCGTTCAGCTTTCTGTCCTTCTCACCACCACCACCACCGCCACCACCACCACCACCGCCACCACCACCACGACCACCACCACCACCACCACCACCGCCACCACCACCACCACCACCACCGCCACCACCACCACCACCGCCGCCACCACCACCACCACCACCGCCACCGCCACCACCACCACCACGACCACCACCACCACCACCACGACCACCACCACCACGACCACCACCACCACCACGACCACCACCACCACCACGACCACCACCACCGCCACCGTCACCACCACCACCACCACGACCACCACCACCACCACCACGACCACCACCACCACCACCACGACCACCACCACCACCACCAACCCCCACACTGACGCACTCCAATGAGCACGGTTTGGGGCTGCGTACGGTGCGAAAGAAGTTCAGCATACGAACAGGGAGAAATGAAAACCATCCTTGAATCGCGGCTACGATTTGTGACGATGCACGGCGGGTGAATGGTTAAGTGCTCACCTGTATCCTCGTGTTCATTATCCCGTGTAAACAGTATTCTCTGCACCCCCGATAAGTACGGTTTGGCTAGGTACGGCGCGAAAGAAGTTCCACGTGCACAAAGACAGTGTCCGCCATCTTCTTGGTTCTTTCGGTAAAGTCACGAAGAATGGAAATAATAAAATAATAAAAATAAAACATAATAAAATAATTCTCACGACGTTTCGGCCACAACGCAAGCAGCCGTCCTCAGGTGGAGAACAGGTCTGTCGAGGAGACAGACAGTGAGAATTATTTTGTTATGTTTTATTTTTATTATTTTATTATTTCAATTCTACGTGACTTCACCGAAAGAACCAAGAAGATGAATCCCTGCAGTCACGAAAGAAGCTTTAAATCGAAATTTAGTGTCCGCCATCTCGCGTCGTCCGCACGGCGGGGATCGAGCGTTTCCCCTTCTCACGCCCGCAGGGTCTTCCTCCTCCTCCTCCCGCGTGCAGAGACGCTCATGGCATTGGCTGAGAACATCTTAGTACATCGAGGACTGCAGGAGCTCGGCAGTTGTTGGTAGCGCCGACTCACTAGGCCTCGCTGCTGCTGCTGCAGATTTAAGTCTGTGGTGGTTCCTCGGCGTTTGCAAGAGAATGTACGTTCGCATAAGGGACGCCCTTCTCTCTATATTCAGTATGAGGCTACATTAGATGCATGAGATAATGTAGCCTCAGCTTCGTGAGAGAGAAGCGGACGTGACACTTCACTTCCCAAGCCAGCCGAGACGAGCCCTGCGTCTCCGACTTCCTCGCTGTATTGTTTAGACATTATCGTAATATTTAATATTTGTATGTATTTATTTAATTATCTCACGTGAATAACGTCCAATATCGACGATCGGTGCCGCGCGTTTGGCTCGTAAAGAGTGACCGCTCACACGGAGAAGACATCCGCGGAAGCACTCTGGTTCCAGTACAGCACACAGATAAGACATCCGCGGAAGCCCCCCGATTATAGTGCAGCAACACAGAGAAGACATCCGCGGAAGCCCTCCGGTTATAGTGCAGCAACACAGAGAAGACATCCGCGGAAGCACTCTGGTTACAGTGCAGCAACACAAAGAAGACATCTGCGGAAGCCCCCCGGTTATTGTGCAACAACACGGAGAAGACATCCGCGGAAGCCCCTGGTTCCAGTGCAGCAACACAGAGAAGACATCCGCGGAAGCACTCTGGTTATAGTGCAGCAACACAGAGAAGACATCCGCGGAAGCACCCGTTTCTCTTCTTGGTTCTTTCGGTAAAGTCACGTAGAAGGGAAATAATAAAATAATACAATTCTCACGACGTTTCGGCCACAACCCAAGCAGCCGTCCTCAGGTGAAGAACACAGGTCTGTCGGAAAGACAGCGTCTGAATGACCTGTTCTTCACCTGAGGACGGCTGCTTGCGTTGTGGCCGAAACGTCGTGAGAATTGTATTATTTTATTTTGTTTTATTTTCATTATTTTATTATTTCCCTTCTACGTGACTTTACCGAAAGAGCCAAGAAGAAGAATCCCTGCAGTCACGAAAGCTTCTTGTGCAGCAACACAGAGAAGAAATCTGCGGAAGCACTCTGGTTCTCGTGCTGTCTGATGCTGGAAACGACTCAAATGCAGCTCAGCCCACGCGTGTACTCTACGAATGTGTGTACTATGTTGAAGTTCTTTCTCACCGTACTAAACAGCCGTGCGAATCGGAGGTGCGAGGGTGTGTCCGTGTGTGTGTGGATGTGGCTAAAGCGTGGTTGCTGGCCACCCACCACCTCGTGTACCGTTCCGGCCTTCATAAGTGCTCGCTAACAGCACTTGCCCCTACAGTCTGTTAAGGCTATACGGGATCTTTATCTTTATGTGGCTAAAGCACAGCAGTTGGCACAGCAAGGGGCACAGGTGGTGCATCGGCCACTCATTACAGTCAGTCATCTCAGTCAGTCGACCCGTGTGGCACCTGGGTCTGTCACGTGACCTCCTGCCAGCGGGCGTTCGACACTTCACGTGGCCTCAAGGTGCACATGGCCTGGCACAAGCGACGTGGTGACGTCACCGCCACTTAGTGGCGAATGGCGGTTGTTGTTGTATATGTGGGGAGTGGTGGTGTAGTGGTTAGCGCTACGAACCCGCCGACCCGAGCTCGATTCCCGCTCACGGCTAACGCCAGTGACTATCATTTGAACCGGTCTGGGCCTCCCCTAGGTCAACTCAGCCTCAAATGAGTCCCTGGTGTGTAAACATCGCCACTAGGGAGACAAAGACGGCCGGGCGTGGTGTGACCACCCACCCCCTCGTGTGCCGTGCCGGCCTTCATAGGTGCTGCTCGCTAACAGCACTTGCCCCAACAGCCTGTTAAGGCTACACGGGGAAGGGGGGGGGTCTTTGTCTTTTGTGTATTTCTGGGGACACCAAACGAAACATTGCAACGTCGTGGAACGCAGCACTCCGGTAAGCGTGCTAGACGGTGGGCCAGCATTAGTTCTAGATTTGAAGCTTTCGTGACTGCAAGGATTCATATTCTTAGGTTTTTTCGGTAAAGTCACGTAGGTAAAAAATAAAAATTCATAAAAGTAAAATAAAAATAATAATCACGACGTTTCGGAGGCAACACAAGCTTCAGTCACAGCACGATAGCTGTATCACTTGATACAGCAATCGTGCTGTGACTGTTCCAACTGAAGACGGAAGCTTGTGTTGCCTCCGAAACGTCGTGATTTTTATTTTATTTTTATTTTACTTTTATTAATTTTAATTTTTTTACCTACGTGACTTTACCGGAAAAAACCTAAGAATATGGGCCAGCATTGACACGCGGTTGGGGGCGACGTTGACTCAACGTCGTAGCCAGTTGAACGTCGGGCCAATGTCGGGGCATCGTCGAGCCAACGTTGCCCCGACGTCGCGTCAACGTTGGCCCGACGTTCAACTGTCTACGAACGTCAAGGCGAGCGAGCGAGCGATCGGACGGACGGCCGCGTTCGCAAAAAGGAAATTCATTAAATTCGCGTCGACAATTGAAGAGCGGCGGTGGCGGACGCGAGCCAATTAAAAAGTGACGCTTACAAGCGACGTCTCGTCGCGGATGATGATGATGACGGCGGCGGCGGCGATCGAGTTAAAACTATAAACTGGTTGCTTTCGCGACCAATATCATCCATAATACAGGTTCTTGGGGGAGGGGGGTGAGATCGCGTATATCGCGACAAAAAGTAGTTTTAGTTTTCCATAATGTAGGTTTTTTTTTGTTTGGGTTTAGATCACGAAAATATTGATTTACTTTGTTTCTTTCCACCAGGTGAGGCCCCACGGAACTGCTGCATCAGCGACTCCTTTTCAGAAGCCACGTGGCTCGTCACAAGTGGGCGGCTTATCATCATCACCATCGTCATCATCACCATCATCATCATAGTCACCATCATCACCATCGTCATCATCACCATCATCGCCATCGTCATCATCGTCACCATCATCACCACCATCATCACCACCATCATCACCACCATCATCACCACCATCACCACCATCATCATCATCATCACCATNGCATCATCATCATCGTCATCATCATCATCGTCATCATCATCATCATCGTCATCATCGTCACCAACATCATCACCATCGTCATCATCGTCACCATCATCATCATCACCATCATCATCACCATCATCATCGTCACNATCACCATCGTCATCATCACCATCGTCATCATCACCATCATCACCATCATCGTCATCATCATCACCATCATCATCGTCACCATCATCATCATCATCATCATCACCATCGTCATCACCATCATCATCGTCATCATCATCATCGTCATCATCGTCATCATCATCATCATCGTCATCATCACCATCGTCATCATCATCACCATCGTCATCATCATCACCATCATCATCGTCACCAACCGTCATCGTCACCATCATCACCATCGTCATCATCGTCACCACCATCACCATCGTCATCATCGTCATCATCGTCACCATCGCCATCATCATCATCATCATCACCATCGTCATCATCGTCATCATCATCACCATCATCACCATCATTATCACCATCGTCATCATCACCATCATCACCATCGTCACCATCGTCGTCATCATCGTCGTGGCGTGGAATTTTGCAGCCAAATTACTCGCCGCGCGCGATGTTGGTTCTAAATGTGGAGGTGGGAACATCCGGAGGACCCCGAGAAAAATACACGCGGCCACGGGGAGAGAGAGAGACGCAGACTCCAAATATACAGCAGCAGGCGTCAGGGTCGGCATCCAACCCACGACCTCCTGTACACCAGGCGAGGTAGTTAACATCTCCGCCGTGATAATGACGAGAGAGAGACACACACAAACGCCAAATATACAGCAGGCGTCGTCAGGGTCGGGATCGATCCCACGACCTCCTGCGTACCAGGCGAGGTAGTTAACATCTCCCAGTCACCGTGACGAGTTGTTAACGGAAGAGCAAAGCGAACGGAACGGGCGGCACGATATTCCATTCGTCCCCAAGTTTCCCTTTGCGGCTTCCTTCATAAGGGATAGTCCCAGGTGCCCCCCCCACACGCCCCCCCACCCCCCCGTCACGTGGTGATGGATTAACGAGATGATGCTCATGCCCCAACACAAAGTACAACTGAGGATTCTAAATTTCGAGTTAAAGCTTTCGTGACTGCAGGGATTAATATTCTTGATTATTTCGGTGAAGTCACGTAGAAGGGAAATAATAAAACGATAAAAACTAAATAATAAAATTCTCACGACGTTTCGATTGGGATTTGCTCGTGTTGCAATCGAAACGTCTTGAGAATTTTATTATTCAAATTTTTATCGGTTTATTATTTCCCTTCTACGTGACTTTACCGAAAGAACCAAGAACAAATGAAGATCCACTCGTGTCGCCTTCAACGGGACTGTTGTGGCAAGTTGCTGTTGGCGAGTAGCGGCACCTATGAAGGCCGGCACTGTGGCACACGAGAGGATCGGTGGTCAGCAACCACGCCCGAACGCCTTTGTCTCCCCAGTGGCGATTTTCACACAGCGGACAAGGACCTCATTTGAGGCTGAGTCGACCTAGGGAGAGGCCCGGGACCGGTTCAGATATTCGTCACAGGTGTTGATCGTGAGCGGGAATCGCACTCGCGTCGCCGGGTTCGTAGCGCAGCGCGCTAAGCACTACACTACCGCTCCCCCACACACGCTGACAAAGACAAAGATCCCCCGTATAGCCTTAACAGACTGTTGGGGCTTCATAGGTGCTAGCTGCTAGCGAGCACCTATGAAGGCCGGAACGGCACACGAGGGGGTGGGTGGCCAGCAACCACGCCCGGGTCGCCTTTGTCTCCCCAGTGGCGATGTTTACTGCACACCGCACCAGGTACTCATTTCACGATGAGTCGACCTAGTGGTGGCCCGGTACCGATTCAGAAATCGTCGCTGGTGTTGGCCGTGAGCGGGAATGAACTCGGGTGGCCGGGTTCGTAGCGCTAACCGCTATACCACCGCTCCCCATTGACACACACACTGACACACACACTGACACACACACTGGCACACACTGGCACACACTGACACACTGACACACACACTGGCACACACGCAAACACACTGACACACACACTGACACACACTGACACACACTGGCACACACGCAAACACACTGACACACACACTGACACACACACTGACACACACTGGCACACACGCAAACACACTGACACACACACTGACACACACTGACACACACTGGCACACACTGACACACATACTGACACACACTGATACACACACGCAAATACACTGACACACACACTGACACACACACTGACACACACACTGATACACTGACACACACACTGACACACATACTGACACACACTGACACACAGACACACACACTGACATACACACTGACACACACACTGACACACACACTGACACACTGATACACACACTGACACACACACAGACACGCACACTGACACATACACTGACACACACAATGACACACACTGACACATAGACACACACACTGACATACACACTGACACACACACTGACACACTGATACACACACAGACACGCACACTGATACACACACTGACACACACACTGACACACACACAGACACACACTGACACACACACTGACATACAGCAGCCCCACCACCTCTCTCTCCACACCTCTCTCTCTTCACCTCTCTCTCCACACCTCTCTCTCCTGCCTCTCTCTCTCTACACCTTTCTCTCCACATCTCTCCCCACACCTCTCTCTCCCCACACCTCTCTCCACACCTCTCTCTCCACACCTCTCTCTCCCCACACCTCTCTCCACACCATCTCTCTCTCCACACCTCCTCTCTCTCCTGCCTCTCTCTCTCTCTCTCCGCCCTCGTCCTCCCTCCGGCTCGCCACCACAGGCGCGGCCTCGCTCCGTCCGCTCAACGCGGGCAGGAGCCGAACCGTTTCCACCTCGAGGTGCACTGCTCGCTTTGTGCCGTCGGTACCGTTCGTGCCACGTGACCCGGGCCCCCCGCGCGCGCGTCACAGCCTCGGCTACGGCGAAGTTATTGAGAGAAATTTCTATTTTAAACAAACAACAAACAAACAATGCCGACCGCTGCGGATGCAACAGTAACATCGCCGCCGCGACTTGCGCTGCTGATACATCGATTGATGGCCATTGCCGCTACTGTTGATGGTTCTGACGACGACGGCGATGATGATGATGCTGATGATGATGACGTTGATGAGCGGTCGACGATTCGTGCGCGTGGCCGACGATTGATGATGTTGCGTTGTGATGGTCCGGAAGAGTTCGACGGCGTTGACGACGATGGTGACGATGGAGACGACGGTGGCGGTGGCGGGTGAAACGAGCGGCATTGCGAATCGACGAACAACGCGATCGATTCACGACACACTCGACTCAAAATCAAGGAGCGATATTCGAACTCGACGGAACGGCCGAATCGTCGATGCCATATTCTCCGTAGTCATCCAAAGACGACGACGATGACCACGAAGACGACGAATCATCCCCCGTGATATGAACCGGGTGGGGTCACAACGACGCCGTCCATCACGGGAGTAGGGGGGGTGGCACGCGACTAGCGGACTACGCACAACAACCAACAACCACTTGTCTCAACAACCATCAACCACCACCACCAAAACAACAACAACGCGTGACGGAAATCGCCGCCGAGTGTCCGCTCCCACGAGGGGGAATTCGCTCACCTCGTCACAGCCTCCTGGCTCACCGACGCCGGCGGCCTCTCCCCATGTCCCCGTCGCAACCTTGAGGCGAGTACGCTACGCGGGCAGCTCCCCCCCCAACACCCCCCCCAACACCGCCAACCCAATCCCCCCCTGCCTTGATGCCCAACTCGGCCAATAGGCGCCTCGCACACACCCAGGAGGGCATCACGATGGCTAGGAGATGTTAACTACC
>MU249701.1:42500-56788 GCA_018977245.1 Lethenteron camtschaticum | reverse complement strand
TCGCCTGGTATACAGGAGGTCGTGGGTTCGATCCCGACCCTGACACGTGCTGTATATTAGGAGTTTGCGTGTCTCTATCTCATCATCATCACGGTGGCTAGGTGATGTTAGCTACCTCGCCTGGTATACAGGAGGTCGTGGGTTCGATCCCGACCCTGACACATGCTGTATATTTGGAGTTTGCGTGTCTCTCTCTCTCTCGCTCTCTCATCATCATCACGGTGGCTAGGAGATGCTAACCACCTCAACCTAATATACAGGAGGTTCGTGGGTTCGATCCCGACCCTGACACTGCTGTATATTTGGAGTTTGCGTGTCTCTCTCTCTCTCATCATCATCACGGTGCTAGGAGATGTTAACTACCTCGCCTGGTATACAGTAGGTCGTGGTTCGATCCCGACCCTGACACGTGCTGTATATTTGGAGTTTGCGTGTCTCTATCTCATCATCATCACGGTGGCTAGGTGATGTAGCTACTCGCCTATACAGGAGGTCGTGGGTTCGATCCCGACCCTGACACTGCTGTATATTTGGAGTTTGCGTGTCTCTCTCTCTCTCGCTCTCTCATCATATCACGGTGGCTAGGAGATGCTAACCACCTCAACCTAATATACAGGAGGTTCGTGGGTTCGATCCCGACCCTGACACTGCTGTATATTTGGAGTTTGCGTGTCTCTCTCTCTCTCTCATCATCATCACGGTGCTAGGAGATGTTAACTACCTCGCCTGTATACAGTAGGTTCGTGGGTTCGATCCGACCCTGACACGTGCTGTATATTTGGAGTTTGCGTCTCTCTCTCTCATCATCATCGCGGTGGCTATGAGATGATAACTACCTCGCCTAGTATACAGGAGGTGCGTGGGTTCGACCCGAACCTGATGTCTGCTGTATATTTGGAGTGTGCGTCTCTCTCCCGTGGTCGCGTGGAATTTTTTTTCTCCAGGTCCTCCGTTTTTTCCTCCACATTTAAATCACCATCACGCGTTTAGAGTGTTTTTGGCAGCTGCTATGAATGTCCATGTGATGAGCCACTTCGTTGTGGCCACGTCGCCTTTGAAGAAGAGCTGTACAGCTCAGCGGGCATTACCCTGGCAAAATAAAAAGAGAGTTTAGTTCATAGCTTCAATTGAAGGTCAAGTCAAGTTTATGTTGTTAAACAACACGAGGCGAGAGCTGAATAGATGAGCAGGGTCTCATTTGCAAGAGTGGCCTGGGATTGAATGAGTGACCTGTGTGTGTGTGTGTCGCCACGTATAAATGTCGAGCCTCTTTCACATCGTGCGTAGCCAACCGTGTTCATCGGAGGTGCGGATTGAAAGAGTGACCTGATTGCAATAGTGATCTGGGATTTAAAAAGTGACCTGGGTTTTCAATAGTGACCTGGGATTGAAATAGTGACCAGGGTTTTCAATAGTGACCTGGGATTGAAATAGTGACCTGGGTTTTCAATAGTGACCTGGGATTGCAATAGTGACCTGGGATTGCAATAGTGACCTGGGATTGACATCGTTACCCGAGATTGCAATAGTGAGCTGGGATTGCAATAATCCTTGGTTCACCGTAGCTCAAAGACTCACTCATACAAGGCGTGCGGTGACGTTAGGAGATTCCCCGTGTGTCCGTGTGCGTGCTCGCCATTTGAAGGCATGAGGATGCAGGATCGGTGATCTCGCCGTTAGTGTGTTCAAGGAGGCAGACGTATTATTCGTATTCCCATGATTCTTATCGGCAGTGTTGCTTTAACACAACGAGCAAAACAAAAAGCACGATGGAGCCGTTTCGTAATTCTCAGTGCTTTGATGCAGTAATTTGCTGTGACGGTCCCACCTGATGACGGAGACTTGCGTTGCCTCCGAAACGTCGTGATTTATTATTTTATTTCCATTATTACTTTTATTAAATTTTATTTTTACCTACGTGACTTTACCGAAAAAACCTAAGAGTAGGGTTATCGCGTTTATTCTGCAGTTCTCAAACCCCCTCCCACCTATTGAGGGTCTCACAGCCGCGGCCCTGGTGGACAACATGCAAGCAGCAACAGCGGTCAGCTGTTAAATTTCATTTAAAGCGGTCAGTGCTTGGACAACGCGAGCGNTGGCTTTAGGTTAGGCCTGTTCGCGACCGCGGTTTGGCAGAACGCGCGGTGCCATTAGGAGCCATCGGTCACGAAGACGATTACGACGATGAAGATACGATGAGACGATGAAGATGATGACGACGACGATCTGGATGTGTTTATTTTTGACGCGATTCCTTGTAACGAGGTTTCTATTTTGTTTCGGTAAAAAGAGAGAAAACAAAATGACAATAATTTCGTACGTATTTATATATCCTGACCGACGGAATGTTCGTCATGTGAGCCATGTGAGCCATGGCAAGGGGGGTGGGCATCGACCACCAGAGGCGTGCGCTGGTCTCGGAGCGAGAGGACGGGACGGTCCGGCACGTGACGCAAGCCTTACTAGCCGGCCGTGTCTGGTGGCGGGTTTAACGACACATTTATCACGCGATCTAACACAAACAAAAGAACCCGATCCGCTTTGTACTGGTAGGAACGCCAGGTTACACCAGCCCACAGGGGATTATTGTGTCCGTCCGTCGTCCATCGTGCAGGGAGGGGCTGGGTGGGAGGGTGGGAGGGGCTGGGTGGGGAGGCGCTGGGTGGGAGGGTGGGAAGGGGCTGGGTGGGGAGGGTGGGCTGGGTGGGGGGTGGAGAGGTGGGCTTGGTGGGGCGGGGCTGGTGGGAGGATGTGGGGAGGGTGGGAAGGGGTGGGTGGGGTGGGGCTGGGTGGGAGGGCTGGTCACCCCGTGGTGCCCTTATAAAACTCAACGTTTAACCTACTCACGCCGGCTTGTGCCGCCCTCACAGTCGGGCATATTTGCGGAATACACCACGCCGCCGTTGACCCTGGCCATTGACCGAGCAACCCAACGTTCCTACCAGCTCCCTCCGCAGGAATGTGTTATAAGAAGGAAGAGCGTTCCAAACGGCCGCAGAAGCGCATCTGAACGCGCGCGATGATCAGAACCAAAAATCTGTATTTATACTGCAGGAGAAATCATATGAGCTATAAAGCTCTCCTTCACAGACTCCAATCGGGGGCACGGGCTAAGAACGCCACAACAACGAGCAGTACGAAAACACGATCGGAGCGCAAAGTTCAAGATAGGTAAACGCCGGCGTGAGTAGGTTAAACGTTGAGTTTTATAAGGGAACCACGGGTGACCAGCCCCTCCCCACCCAGCCCACCCCTCCCACCCTACACCCTCCCCTCTCCACCCAGCCCCACCCCTCCCATTTTTTGATGCACGACGGACGACACAATAATAATGATAATCCCCTGTGGGCTGGTGGAACCAGGTGGTTCCTTCCGATATTAGGAAGCCACTGGGCGCTCTGCACTTCTGAACCATCATCTAGACCGACAAATTAATTTCTATCTGAATATATTATTTTTCACATACACGATATTTTTGTGTTTCGCTTGATGTCCTTCCCGCGGCAAACTCCGATGAGTTCGTTTGGCTACGTACGGGCAAAATAAGTTCAACGCACGTTCATGCATAATAGAGCACTACCTGCAATTCTGCGCGGCGGGTTCCATTTCCTGACCACATTTACACAAACGTAGCGCGACTAAGACCCATGCTGCCCCGTCTTCAAGCCGAGAGGCTGGCTGCGTGCCTTTTTAGTTTATAAATGTTGGATTACCGTAATGCCTCGTCGCTCGCTGCGTTCCTAAAAGTGTTTTAAATATATTAAAATTTATTCAAAAACCATCCCTCTCCCTCCCTCTCTCTTCGTATGCCGCTCGCCATTCTCACTGTCATCAACTCTGGCTCGAGTTAAGATCCACGCTTCACCGAGTCGAGACCATTGACCTTTGCTGCTGCTACTGCTATTTATTCCTAGCTTCTGCTGCAGTTGTTGCTGCTGCTATTTGTTCTTAGCTGCAGATGCAGCTGTTGCTGCTGCTGCTAGCTGCTGCTACTGCTATTTGTTCTTAGCTGCTGCTGCTGCAGTTGTTGCTACTGCTGTTTGTTCTTAGCTGCTGCTGCAGTTGTTGCTGCTGCTGCTGCTGCTAGCTGCTGCTACTGCTATTTGTTCTTAGCTGAAGTTGTTGCTGCTGCTGCTAGCTGCTGCTACTGCTATTTGTTCTTAGCTGCAGATGCAGCTGTTGCTGCGGCTGCTATTTGTTCTTAGCAGTTGTTGCTGCTGCTGTTGTTGCTGCTTCTGCTCGCTGTTGCGTGGTGCTGCTACTGCTGCTAGCTGTTGCTGCTGCTGTTTGGTGCTACTGCTGCTAGCTGTTGCTGCTGCTGTTTGGAGCTGCTGCTGCTAGCTGTTGCTGCTGCTGTTTGGTGCTACTGCTGCTAGCTGTTGCTGCTGCTGTTTGGAGCTGCTGCTGCTAGCTGTTGCTGCTAGCTGTTTGGAGCTACTGCTGCTAGCTGTTGCTGCTGCTGTTTGGAGCTGCTGCTGCTAGCTGTTGCTGCTAGCTGTTTGGAGCTACTGCTGCTAGCTGTTGCTGCTGCTGTTTGGAGCTGCTGCTGCTAGCTGTTGCTGCTAGCTGTTTGGAGCTACTGCTGCTAGCTGTTGCTGCTGCTGTTTGGAGCTGCTGCTGCTAGCTGTTGCTGCTGCTGTTTGGAGCTACTGCTGCTAGCTGTTGCTGCTGCTGTTTGGAGCTGCTGCTGCTAGCTGTTGCTGCTAGCTGTTTGGAGCTGCTGCTGCTAGCTGTTGCTGCTGCTGTTTGGAGCTGCTGCTGCTAGCTGTTGCTGCTGCTGTTTGGAGCTGCTGCTGCTAGCTGTTGCTGCTGCTGTTTGGAGCTGCTGCTGCTAGCTGTTGCTGCTAGCTGTTTGGAGCTACTGCTGCTAGCTGTTGCTGCTGCTGTTTGGAGCTGCTGCTGCTAGCTGTTGCTGCTAGCTGTTTGGAGCTACTGCTGCTAGCTGTTGCTGCTAGCTGTTTGGAGCTACTGCTGCTAGCTGCTGCTGCTGCTGGCTACTTGGAGCTGCTGCTGCTAGCTGTTGCTGCTGCTGTTTGGAGCTACTGCTGCTACTGCTGCGAGCTGTTGCTGCTGGCTGTTTGGAGCTGCTGCTGCTAGCTGTTGCTACTGCTGTTTGGAGCTGCTGCTGCTAGCTGTTGCTGCTGCTGTTTGGTGCTACTGCTGCTAGCTGTTGCTGCTGCTGTTTGGAGCTGCTGCTGCTAGCTGTTGCTGCTGCTGTTTGGTGCTACTACTGCTAGCTGTTGCTGCTGCTGTTTTGAGCTGCTGCTGCTAGCTGTTGCTGCTGCTGTTTGGAGCTACTGCTGCTAGCTGTTGCTGCTGCTGTTTGGAGCTGCTGCTGCTAGCTGTTGCTGCTAGCTGTTTGGAGCTGCTGCTGCTAGCTGTTGCTGCTGCTGTTTGGAGCTGCTGCTGCTAGCTGTTGCTGCTGCTGTTTGGAGCTGCTGCTGCTAGCTGTTGCTGCTGCTGTTTGGAGCTGCTGCTGCTAGCTGTTGCTGCTAGCTGTTTGGAGCTACTGCTGCTAGCTGTTGCTGCTGCTGTTTGGAGCTGCTGCTGCTAGCTGTTGCTGCTAGCTGTTTGGAGCTACTGCTGCTAGCTGTTGCTGCTAGCTGTTTGGAGCTACTGCTGCTAGCTGCTGCTGCTGCTGGCTACTTGGAGCTGCTGCTGCTAGCTGTTGCTGCTGCTGTTTGGAGCTACTGCTGCTACTGCTGCGAGCTGTTGCTGCTGGCTGTTTGGAGCTGCTGCTGCTAGCTGTTGCTACTGCTGTTTGGAGCTGCTGCTGCTAGCTGTTGCTGCTGCTGTTTGGTGCTACTGCTGCTAGCTGTTGCTGCTGCTGTTTGGAGCTGCTGCTGCTAGCTGTTGCTGCTGCTGTTTGGTGCTACTACTGCTAGCTGTTGCTGCTGCTGTTTGGAGCTGCTGCTGCTAGCTGTTGCTGCTGCTGTTTGGTGCTACTGCTGCTAGCTGTTGCTGCTGCTGTTTGGAGCTGCTGCTGCTAGCTGTTGCTGCTGCTGTTTGGAGCTGCTGCTGCTAGCTGTTGCTGCTGCTGTTTGGTGCTACTGCTGCTAGCTGTTGCTGCTGCTGTTTGGAGCTGCTGCTGCTAGCTGTTGCTGCTGCTGTTTGGTGCTACTGCTGCTAGCTGTTGCTGCTGCTGTTTGGAGCTGCTGCTGCTAGCTGTTGCTGCTGCTGGCTACTTGGAGCTACTGCTGCTAGCTGTTGCTGCTGCTGCTCGCTGCTGCTACTGCTGCTAGCTGTTGCTGCTGCTGTTTGGAGCTGCTGCTGCTAGCTGTTGCTGCTGCTGTTTGGTGCTACTGCTGCTAGCTGTTGCTGCTGCTGCTGTTTGCTGCTACTGCTGCTAGCTGTTGCTGCTACTGCTGCTTGGAGCTGCTGAGCAGCGTCGGGAGACGCGGTCCGTTTGGTAAAACGGCAGAGTTATGATGATGATGATGTCTTCCCTCCTGTGGGTTGATTCGCTCTAAAATGAGATGGACGTGATGATGTGGCGATAAAATCGCAGTAGCGGCGGCGGCGGTGGTGGTGGTGGTGGCGGTGGTGGTGGTGTTGGCCTAGCGGAAACCCAGTTTCACCCGAGTTAGATTCCCGCTCACGGCCAACACCGGTGACGATTCTCTGAACTAGTCCTGCGCCTCTCCTAGGTCGACTCAGCCTCAAATGAGTATCCGATGTGGTGTGTAAACCTCAGCATTGTGAAGGCAAAGGCGGCCGGCGTGGTGCTGGCCTCAGTCTGTGCTCGCTAACAGCACTTGCCCCAGCAGTCTGTTGGAGGCTATACGGGAACCTTTGGTATTGTGGTCACGTGCGTCAGCGACAAAGGCGGCTGAGAGAGACAAAGGCGGTTTTGACACGTGGTGGTGATGATGTTGTTGTTGTTGTAGCTTCTCGTCTCCCCAGTATCGATTCTGAGAGGTCTCAGTGAGCGATTTCTCGTCCAAGGGCACTTCCCGTTCTGTTGGGTTTTTTCGGTAAAGTCACGTAGGCAAAACATTGAAATTAATAAAAGTAAATAAAATAAAAATCACGACGTTTCGGAGGCAACACAAGCTTCCGTCTGTGTTGCCTCCGAAACGTCGTGATTTTATTTTTATTTTACTTTTATTAATTTTAATGTTTTACCTACGTGACTTTACCGAAAAAAAACTAAGAATATGAATCCTTGCAGTCACGAAAGCTTCAAAACTAGAATTACGTTATTTATTTTAAGAGAAAAAAATCGAAATGTACTTGCCAAAATTCAAGTTATATTTTCATTCGAGCGATTCAAATGCGAATTTTCATATGGACTCGTTTACGCACCTTTTTTAAAATATGTATTTGTTTCAATCTTGACTTAAAGCTTTCGTTAATGCAGGAATCCATACTCTTTGGTTCTTTCGGTAAAGTCACGTCGTGAGAAATAAAGATGTATTTTTATTTTATTCATTAAGGATTCATACTCTTTGTTTTTTCGGTAAAGTCACGTAGGTAAAAAAAAAATCACGACGTTTCGGAGGCAACACAAGCTTCCGTCTTCAGATGACGGTTCCACTTGAAGACAGAAGCTTGTGGTGTCACTCCTGCTTAATGAACACTCCGCTCGCACGCCACTCACGGCACCCATGGGTTGCCAACCCTTCGGTGGTCGCTGATCCGAGATCTTATTTATTTACACCTTATTATTTAACTCACTCTGTCTGTTGTTGTTGTCGTATTCTCAAATCTTGTAACTCAAATTTAACCCACTTCCCAATGTGGTATCGACTGCAAACTTGGTATACTTATGTCATACTGACGACAGTACTATATTTTATCATAAAAATAAAAAATAAGTATTGTTAAGCATTCATTTTTACATGTTATGTTTCGGCTTGGGTCCAATGGTCCACGCTCAACTGACGTTGGCTGTAATTCACCACGTTCCCTGACGTTGTGGCAAGCTTCGGGGCCACTTCCTGGAGTCGTGGAGTTCTGCCATTACGAGTAGGGTACATTTCATTAAAGCTTGTTTTAAAAAAATAAGTATTTTTAAATATTACTTTTATTTTGCCAGCCCACGTCGCACACTCTGGCAAACCCGCGTGATACGGCTGCGGACAGCCACGATGTTCACGCCCGTAGTCGGCGAGAAACCTGGAGGCAGAGGTCGCAAATGGGTTTTGATCAGGGGCGGTTTCTTAATTAGGGCGATTGGGCGACGCACCACCAATGTCATTCAACCACAGAGTCACGCTAGCCGTCACTGCAGCCTCTGGATATAGTCCAATCAGCGTCATGTCACGTTCTGTGGAGTACCGCCTCTTTTTGGGCGATTTCACTCCGGCTGAGAATCGCCCCGAGTGGCCCCATAGACTTACATTGAAAGATGTTTTTTTTTCGACCGGGGGCGCTGCAATGCATTCTCTATGGCTTCTGGGAGGGCTCGCCCTAACGTGCTGACGTCATCATACGTAAGCACGTTTCATCCAACAATATTATTTGTCGCCACCTAGTGGAATCTTTAATAAAATAAACTTGAGTGGTTTGTTTTAATAGTGAGTATAGAAACAAACAAGATGTATTGTAAGAGTCACCTTATTTTTCATTAGTATTAAAGAAGTGAAGTTGCCTTTACATGCTTAAGCTGTTAATTTATCCATTGCATGGGTGGACCTTATCCTTATCAATCATCCAGACATTTGCCCCCCTGAGAGATTTTGCAGGAGCCGCCACTGGTTTGATTCTTACCCGTACCCGTACCCGGCCGCACCAGGGTCGCAAATGGGTACCTATACCCGGCCGGGTACGGGTAGCCGGGTATCGAGTAGGGTACGGGTATCGGGTACCCGGTTGCGACCTCTGCCTGGAAGCCACAATTGGAAATTTTACGCAAACAGTTCAAACCTCTCCTTGTTTTTTTCGGTAAGGTCACGTAGAAGGGAAGTAATAAAATAATAAAAATAAAACATAATAAAATAATCGATTTTATTTGTTTTATTTTTTATTATTTTATTACTTCCCTTCTACGTGACTTTACCGAAAGAACCAAGAAGATGAATCCCTGCAGTCACGAAAGCTTTAAATCGAAGTTCAGACCTCCCTCCCTTCTTTCCCTGAACCATCGGTGAACATTTGCCATTGTGGCCTCAAGGCTCCCTCCCTCTTTTTTTGTTACGATCATAAGAAAAATAAAGATGCTCGTTTTGTCGGCATCTTGCTTCGTTCATCAATGCACTTTGGTTCTTTCGGTAAAGTCACTTAGGTATGAAATAAATCACGACGTTTCGGGCACAACACAAGCGTCCGTCGTTCATCATATCGTTGGTTTTTTTTTTGCCTTTGTGCCCCTTTATTCAATCAAAGATATCACGCGGTTCTCCCGTGTAACATCACTCCCATTGTGTGCTACTGTGTTCATAGACACCAGCAAGAAAAAAAATCACCCTCAAAATCCCATCACCAGATGCCCTGCATTCGTCACATTACACAAAGCACCCTCGGTAGCCCAACGCGTCAAGAAATACCCCCTCCCTCCTTTTTTTTTTAAACGATCAGACGAGAAAGATGCTCAGTCTTTCGGCACTTTACTTCGTTCATCATGTCGTTTGTTTGTATTTTTCTTTTAATCAAAGATTTAACGCGAGTTTCCCGTGTAACATTAGTCCCATTGTGTGCCACTGTGTTCATAGACACCAGCAAGAAAAAAAATCACTCTCAAAATCCCATCACCAGATGCCCTGCATTCGTCACATTACACAAAGCACCCTCGGTAGCCCAACGCGTCAAGAAATAATCCCCTCCCTCCCTCCGCTCCCTTCCCTGTACCATTGGTGAACATTTGCTATTCCGGCCTCCTGGTTCATTTGCCCCCCTCCCTCCCTCCCTCCACAAAACAAAAACAAACTCCACAACAAACTTTCCAGATTGAGACGTTGCCAAGAATTAGCAGCAGCCGGTGCTGCTCCCCTCCCACGGGCACAGCTGGCGAAGTGAGCGTGGCCAGAGGCGATCTGGAGGCGATCCGAGGGGAGATGTTGACTCCCTCGCCTTGTATACAGGAGGTCGTGGGTTCGATCCCGACCCTGACGATGCCTGCTGCTGCTGCTGTATATTTGGAGTCTGCGTCTCTCTCCCTATCATTACGGTTGCTATGAGATGTTAACTACCTCGCCTGGTGTACAGGAGGTCGTGGGTTCGAACCCGACCCTGACGATGCCTGCTGCTGTATATTTGGCGTTTGCGTCTCTCTCTCTATCATCACGGTGGCTAGGAGATGTAAACTACCTCGCCTGGTGTACAGGAGGTCGTGGGTTCGATCCCGACCCTGACGATGCCTGCTGCTGCTGTATATTTGGAGTCTGCATCTCTCTATCATCATCACGGTGGCTAGGAGATGTTAACTACCTCGCCTGGTGTACAGGAGGTCGTGGGTTCGATCCCGACCCTGACGATGCCTGCTGCTGCTGTATATTTGAAGTCTGCGTCTCTCTCCCTATCATCATCATGGTGGCAAGGAGATGTCAACTACCTCGCCTGGTATACAGGAGGTCGTGGGTTCGATCCCGACCCTGACGATGCCTGCTGCTGTATATGTGAAGTTTGCGTGTCTCTCTCTCATCATCATCATCATCACAGTGGCTAGGAGATGTTAACTACCTCGCTGGGTGTACAGGAGGTCGTGGGTTCGATCCCGACCCTGACGATGCCTGCTGCTGTATATGTGAAGTTTGCGTGTCTCTCTCATCATCATCATCATCACGGTGGCTAGGAGATGTTAACTACCTCGCCTGGTGTACAGGAGGTCGTGGGTTCGATTCGAACCTGACGCCTGCTGCTGTATATTTGAAGTTTGCGTGTCTCTCTCATCATCATCATCACAGTGGCTAGGAGATGTTAACTACCTCGCCTGGTGTACAGGAGGTCGTGGGTTCGAACCCGATCCTGACGATGCCTGTTGCTGTATATTTGGAGTCTGCGTCTCTCTCCCTATCATCATCACGGTGGCTAGGAGATGTAAACTACCTCGCCTGGTTTACAGGAGGTCGTGGGTTCGATCCCGACCCTGACGATGCCTGCTGCTGTATATTTGGAGTCTGCGTCTTTCTCTCTCTCTCTCCCCGTGCTCGCGTGGATTTCTTCATCCGGATCCTCCGATTTCCCCCCCGTCCCCTACACATTTAGAATCAACGTCCCTACGCGTTTAGAGAGCTTTTGGCTACTGATGTGAATACCCGCGCCACGACGATGACGACGACGATGATGAGGCGCCACTTGGCCGAGCTGCGATGATTTGTGACGGCCAGGTCGCAACGCAGCTCTGTGTGGGTCCCTACCGGGGAGTGGGGGGGAGGGGCCCCGTTGTGGGGGGGGGNCCTGGGGGGGAGGGGCAGTAGCGTGGGGGGGGTGCTGTGGGATGAGGGAGAGAGGGCTGTTGAGAGGGGGGTAGCGTGGGAGGGGGGCTGTTGTGGGTGGGGGGGTAGAGGGGGGGTGTTGTGGGGGGGGTAGTGAGGGGGGGGTTAGCGGGGCGGGTGGGGCTGCTGTTGTGGGGTGGGGGCTAAGTTACTGACCAATCAGCGCTCTCCGTGTGTGTGTCGCTTTGCAGGGCGCGCGGGTTGCCCGGCGCGTTGGGGGCTGTGAGCCCCCCGGCCTCTGCTGCTGCTGCTGCTGGAGACCTTGCGGCAGCCCCCCCGCCCGCCAGCCCGCCAGTGAACTCAGGCAGGTGATGGGGGCGGAGGGGTCTGGGGGGGGGTGTGTCACGTGGTGGGAGTGGGGGCACACGTGGGGCAGGTGTCACACACACTCACACAGACACACTGACAAAGACAAAGATCCCCGTATAGCCTTAACAGACTGTTGGGGCAAGTGCTGTTAGCGAGCACCTATGAAGGCCGGAACGGTACACTCACACTGACACACACACACATAACAACAACATCCGCCATTCATCCGCTAAGTGGCGGTGACGTCGCCACGGCGCTTGTGCCAGGCCACGTGCACCTTGAGGTGAAGTGTCGAACGCCCGCTGGCAGGAGGTCACGGGCAGACCCAGCAGGTGCCACGGGTTGACCGACTGAGATGACTGGCTGATGCACCACCTGTGACCACTACTGTGACAACATAGACAAAATCCCCCGTGTAGCCTTAATAGACTTTCGGGGCAAGTGCTGTTAGCGAGCACCTATCAAGGCGGGCACGGCACACGAGGGGGTGGGTGGCCAACACCACGCCCGGCCGCCTTTGTCTCCCTCGTGTCGATGTTTACACACCGCACCAGGTACTCATTTGAGGCTGAGTCGACCTGTGAGAACACGCACACGCACGCGCACAACAGCACGAGTCACACAAAGATAAAGACCCCCCCCCCGTGTAGCCTCTAACGGACTGTTGGGCAAGTGCTGTTAGCGAGCACCGCCTATGAAGGACGGCACGGTGGCACACGAGGGGGGGGGGGTGGCGAAGTTTGCACATCGCAACAAGGTTCCAATTTGAGGCTAAGTCGACCCAGGGGATGCCCGAGACCGCTTCAAAGTAAATCGTCGCTGACCGTGCGCGCGAATCTCAGCCAGTCGACCCGTGGCACCTGCTGGTCTGCCCCGTCACCTCCTGCTGCCAGCGGCCTCAACGTGCACCTAGCCTGGCACAAGCGCCGTGCTGACGTCACGGCCACTCAGTGGCGAATGGCGGTCGTCGTTGTTGTTGTTGTTGAATCGAACTCGGGTCGTACCATCCGATCAGCGCGGTTGGCTCTACGTGAACTAAATGCAGCATACGCACATGCATGCATCCGTGGCGCGGCGCTAATCACTGCGCCACCGCTCCTCCCCGCGTACACGGTGTGGCCCTAATGAAGGAGGCTCTAATCGTAGCGATCTGTGGAGGCTTCTCGTGGCAGCAGCTCGGAGGCAGCAACCGATCGCTATCAGGGGGCGCTGCTCCCATTACGGATTCCCTTTCCACGCGCTCTCTCTCTGTCGCTCTCTTTTTATTTATTTTATTTATTTTTTATTTTATTTATTTTTTACGATCAGAGGAAACAAGAAGATGCTCGGTGTAATTTCGATTTAAAGCTTCTTTGGTGACTGCAGGGATGCATCTTCTTGGTTCTTTCGGTAAAGTAACGTAGAATGGAAATAATAAAATAATAAAAATAAAACATAATAAAATTTCGATTTAAAGCTTTCGTGACTGCAGGGATTCATCTTCTTGGTTCTTTCGGTAAAGTCACGTAGAAGGGAAATAATAAAATAATAAAAATAAAACATCATAAAATTTCGATTTAAAGCTTTCGTGACTGCAGGGATTCATCTTCTTGGTTCTTTCGGTAAAGTCACGTAGAAGGGAAATAATAAAATAATAAAAATAAAACATCATAAAATTTCGATTTAAAGCTTTCGTGACTGCAGGGATTCATCTTCTTGGTTCTTTCGGTAAAGTCACGTAGAAGGGAAATAATAAAATAATAAAATAAAACATCATAAAATTTCGATTTAAAGCTTTCGTGACTGCAGGGATTCATCTTCTTGGTTCTTTCGGTAAAGTCACGTAGAATGGAAATAATAAAATAATAAAATAAGACATAAAAGATAGTGAGAATTATCTTATTATGTTTTATTTTATTATTTTATTATTTCCCTTCTACGTGACTTTACCGAAAGAACCAAGAAGATGCTCGGTGTAGTCGGCACTTTGCTTCGTTCATCATTTCGTTTTTTTTTTCAATGCTTTGCTTTATGTGCCCCATCCCTCCACCCCTTTTTTAAAATAAATATTTCATCTCTCTCCATCTCTCTCTTTTTTTACGATCAGTGGAAACAAGAAGATGCTCGGTGTAGTCGGCACTTTGCTTCGTTCATCATTTCGTAAAAAAAAAATTCACTTTGCTTTATGTAAACCCCCAACCTCTCGCTCACTCTCTCGCTCACTCTCTCGCTCACTCTCTCTCTCGCTCGTTCTCTCGCTCGCTCTCTCTCTCGCTCACTCTCTCGCTCACTCTTCGCTCGCTCACTCTCTCGCTCACTCTCTCGCTCATTCTCTCGGTCACTCTCTCGCCCACTCTCTCGGCCACTCTCTCGCTCACTCTCTCGCCACTCTCCGCTTACTCTCTCGCTCACTCTCTCGCCCACTCTCTCGCTCTCTCGCTCACTCTCTCGCTCACTCTCTCGCCCACTCTCTCGCTCACCTCTCGCTCACTCTCTCGCCCACTCTCCCGCTTACTCTCTCGCTCACCCTCCGCTCCTCTTCGCCCACCCTCGCCCACCTGCTCACCTCTCGCTCACTCTCTCGCCACTCTCTCGCTCCTCTCTCGCTCACTCTCTCGGTCACTC
>MU249701.1:25000-37500 GCA_018977245.1 Lethenteron camtschaticum | reverse complement strand
AGGCAGAGGGGGGGAACACGTAGGTTTTCGCGACCAATATTATTCATAATCAACGTTTTTGGGTTTAGATCGCGTTATTTATAAATGTGTCGTAACCCTCNACCACCCGACACGGCCAATCAGCAACAAAGTGTCACGTTGACAAAAGACAAATAGTTCACTGCTTGAGCCCACCGGTGTGTTGAAGCGTGAAACCACAACATTTACAATTTTTAAATCCTTTATATTAAGTTCGCTTGCTTGCTTGCTTGCGTGCTTGCTTGCTTGCTTAGGACCCTGCAAATCTTTCGGTCGTTTTTAACCCACTTCCCGTGATCCAATCGAGCTGACATTTTACACACATACTCGTTGTGCTTGACAATTAATTTTCATGAAAAAAAATTCCAAAATTTTACACTGTTAAGGGAATTTTTTTAAAATATTTAATTACCAATTGCTTAATTGTGGCAGACAATCATCTGACCCATAGGTGGCAGCCATCTCAAGCCAGAGGACAAAAGGACTGTAGCCGCCCGTTTCATGATGACGCAAATGTTGACTAACCACATGGCATGAAATCCCTGCCGCCACGCTATACAGTGGAGACTATTTATAGAGCAGTTAAACTGAAGCCGCCAGGTTCTTGAAAGTGGTAAAACGGGTCAACGCTAGTGCCCTCGGGAATATACGGGGCATGTCAAGAGGTGATCTTTCATATTTAAATCCTTTATATTAACTTCACTTGCTTGCTTGCTTGCTTACTCAAGAAAAACAAATGAATAATAAAATGAAACCGATGCCACGCATATAAAGGATTTATAGTGAAAAACTTTGTTTTTACGGGTTAATTTTTGAGTACTGTGACGATTCGCTGGTAATTGCATCCAGCATCATCGGGCAATTCGCTAGAATGGTGAGGCTCTGCTTTTGCTCCCGGTCTTAAATAGAGCAGCAGCAGCAGGGGGAGGGGGAAGGCAGAAACACCCAGTTCGTGGTAGGTTCACCCCCCCTCGCCTCTTCCCCCAGCCTTCATCATTACCGGTGCCACATCGAGCCCAGCGGTGGTTCGAGTGGCGAGCCACCGCTCGTTTGCTCCATCTCGAGCCCCACGTCCCCCGACCAGAGGAGCGGCACGCGCGTTGGGGCGACAGCGGGAGGGAGAGGGCCGCGCTGAGTAGCCGGCAGTCCAGCGGCGTCGCTCGAGCCGTGTTGCGGTGGCTCTTGAATCTATCCGAGTCGCGGGCTCCGTGCAAGGTGTGTGCCGCAGAACGCGCTGCTGTCGCAGTCGTGGCGGACGAGTCGTGGACGTCTCCCGTGCTGTGCCAAAAAATATAAACTATCGATATACACACACGCGCGCGCACGTAAATTTCGATTTAAAGCTTTCGCGACTGCACGGATTCATATTCTTGGATCTTTCGGTAAATCTTCTTGGTTCTTTCGGTAAAGTCACGTAGAATGGAAAGAATAAAATAATAAAATAAAACATAATAAGATATTTTATTATTTTATTATTTCCATTCTACGTGACTTTACCGAAAGAACCACGAAGATGAATCCCTGCAGTCACGAAAGCTTTAAATCGAAATCTTTCGGTAAAGTCACGTAGAAGGGAAATAATGAAATAAAATAATAAACGTTAAACATAATAAAATAAATTTTCTTTTATTATGTTACATTTGTATTATTTTATGATTTCCTTTATACGTGACTTTACCGAAAGATACAAGAATATATACACACATATATATGTGTGTATATAAACTTGGCTCTTTGTAGAACTTATGGGTACATGTTGGATCTTGGTCTGTTACAGGTTGGCCCACCCCTGTCATAGACGCATCAGTGTGGCTATTACAAACGCCGCTATTACAAACGCCGCTATTACAAACGCCGCTATTATAGATATCGCTATTACAGAAGCCGCTATTACAGAAGTTGCTATTACAGAAGTTGCTATTACAGATACTACTATTGCATATACTGCTACTGCAGATGCCGCTATTACAGATGTTGCTATTACAGATGCCGCTGTTACAGATGCCGCTATTACAGATGCCGCTGTTACAGATGTCGCTGTTACAGATGCCGCTATTACAGATGTCGCTATTACAGATGCTGCTATTACAGATGTCGCTATTACAGATGTCGCTATTACAGATACTACTATTGCATATACTGCTACTGCAGATGCCGCTATTACAGATGCTACTATTACAGATGCCGCTATTACAGATGCCGCTATTACAGATGCCGCTATTACAGATGCCGCTGTTACAGATGTCGCTGTTACAGATGCCGCTATTACAGATGTCGCTATTACAGATGCTGCTATTACAGATGTCGCTATTACAGATGTCGCTATTACAGATACTACTATTGCATATACTGCTACTGCAGATGCCGCTATTACAGATGCTACTATTACAGATGCCGCTATTACAGATGCCGCTATTACAGATGCCGCTATTACAGATGCTGCTATTACAGAAGCCGCTATTATAGATGCCGCTATTACAGATGCCGCTATTACAGATGCCGCTATTACAGATGCCGCTATTACAGATGCCGCTATTACAGATGCCGTTATTACAGATGTTGCTATTACAGATGCTGCTATTACAGATGCCGCTATTACAGATGCCGCTATTACAGATGTTGCTATTACAGATGCTGCTATTGCAGATGCCGCTATTACAGATGTCGCTATTGCAGATGCCGCTATTACAGATGCCGCTATTACAGATGCCGCTATTACAGATGCCGCTATTACAGATGTCGCTATTGCAGATGCCGCTATTACAGATGCCGCTATTACAGATGCCGCTATTACAGATGCCGCTATTACAGATGTTGCTATTACAGATGCCGCTATTACAGATGCCGCTATTACAGATGTTGCTATTACAGATGCCGCTATTACAGATGCCGCTATTACAGATGCCGCTATTACAGATGCCGTTATTACAGATGCCGCTATTACAGATGCCGCTATTACAGATGCCGCTATTACAGATGCCGTTATTACAGATGTTGCTATTACAGATGCTGCTATTACAGATGCCGCTATTACAGATGCTGCTATTACAGATGTTGCTATTACAGATGCTGCTATTGCAGACGCCGCTATTACAGATGTCGCTATTGCAGATGCCGATATTACAGATGCCGCTATTACAGATGCCGCTATTACAGATGCCGCTATTGCAGATGTCGCTATTGCAGATGCCGCTATTACAGATGCCGCTATTACAGATGCCGCTATTACAGATGCCGCTATTACAGATGCCGCTATTACAGATGCCGCTATCACAGATGCTGCTATTACAGAAGCCGCTATTATAGATGCCGCTATTACAGATGCCGCTATTACAGATGCCGCTATTACAGATGTTGCTATTACAGATGCCGCTATTACAGATGCCGCTATTACAGATGTTGCTATTACAGATGCGGCTATTACAGATGCCGCTATTACAGATGCCGCTATTACAGATGCCGCTATTACAGATGCCGCTATTACAGATGTTGCTATTACAGATGCCGCTATTAAAGATGCCGCTATTACAGATGTCGCTATTGCAGATGCCGCTATTACAGATGCCGCTATTACAGATGCCGCTATTACAGATGCCGCTATTACAGATGCCGCTATTACAGATGCCGCTATTACAGATGCCGCTATTACAGATGTCGCTATTACAGATGCCGCTATTACAGATGCCGCTATTACAAATGTCGCTATTACAGATGCCGCTATTGCAGATGCCGCTATTGCAGATGCCGCTATTACAGATGCCGCTATTACAGATGCCGCTATTACAGATGCTGCTATTGCAGATGCTGCTATTACAGATGTTGCTATTACAGATGCCGCTATTGCAGATGTTGCTATTACAGATGCCACTATTACAGATGTCGCTATTACAGATGCTGCTATTGCAGATGCTGCTATTACAGATGTTGCTATTACAGATGCCGCTATTACAGATGCTGCTATTGCAGATGCCGCTATTACAGATGTTGCTATTACAGATGCCGCTATTACAGATGCCGCTATTACAGATGCTGCTATTACAGATGCTGCTATTACAGATGCCGCTATTACAGATGCTACTATTACAGATGCTGCTGTTACAGATGTCGCTATTACAGATGCTACTATTACAGATGCCGTTGTTACAGATGCCGCTATTACAGATGCCGCTATTACAGATGTTGCTATTACAGATGCTACTATTACAGATGCTGCTATTACAGATGTCGCTATTACAGATGTCGATATTACAGATGCTACAATTACAGATGCCGCTATTACAGATGCTGCTATTACAGATGTTGCTGTTACAGATGCTACTATTACAGATGCCGCTGTTACAGATGCCGCTATTACAGATGCCGCTATTACAGATGTCGATATTACAGATGCTACTATTACAGATGCCGCTATTACAGATGTTGCTATTGCAGATGTCGCTATTGCAGATGCCGCTATTACAGATGCCGCTATTACAGATGCCGCTATTACAGATGCCGCTATTACAGATGCCGCTATTACAGATGCCGCTATCACAGATGCTGCTATTACAGAAGCCGCTATTATAGATGCCGCTATTACAGATGCCGCTATTACAGATGCCGCTATTACAGATGTTGCTATTACAGATGCGCTATTACAGATGCCGCTATTACAGATGTTGCTATTACAGATGCCGCTATTACAGATGCCGCTATTACAGATGCCGCTATTACAGATGCCGCTATTACAGATGCCGCTATTACAGATGTTGCTATTACAGATGCCGCTATTAAAGATGCTGCTATTACAGATGTCGCTATTGCAGATGCCGCTATTACAGATGCCGCTATTACAGATGCCGCTATTACAGATGCCGCTATTACAGATGCCGCTATTACAGATGCCGCTATTACAGATGCCGCTATTACAGATGTCGCTATTACAGATGCCGCTATTACAGATGCCGCTATTACAAATGTCGCTATTACAGATGCCGCTATTGCAGATGCCGCTATTGCAGATGCCGCTATTACAGATGCCGCTATTACAGATGCCGCTATTACAGATGCTGCTATTGCAGATGCTGCTATTACAGATGTTGCTATTACAGATGCCGCTATTGCAGATGTTGCTATTACAGATGCCACTATTACAGATGTCGCTATTACAGATGCTGCTATTGCAGATGCTGCTATTACAGATGTTGCTATTACAGATGCCGCTATTACAGATGCTGCTATTGCAGATGCCGCTATTACAGATGTTGCTATTACAGATGCCGCTATTACAGATGCCGCTATTACAGATGCTGCTATTACAGATGCTGCTATTACAGATGCCGCTATTACAGATGCTACTATTACAGATGCTGCTGTTACAGATGTCGCTATTACAGATGCTACTATTACAGATGCCGTTGTTACAGATGCCGCTATTACAGATGCCGCTATTACAGATGTTGCTATTACAGATGCTACTATTACAGATGCTGCTATTACAGATGTCGCTATTACAGATGTCGATATTACAGATGCTACAATTACAGATGCCGCTATTACAGATGCTGCTATTACAGATGTTGCTGTTACAGATGCTACTATTACAGATGCCGCTGTTACAGATGCCGCTATTACAGATGCCGCTATTACAGATGTCGATATTACAGATGCTACTATTACAGATGCCGCTATTACAGATGTTGCTATTACAGATGCTACTATTACAGATGCTACTATTACAGATGCTATTATTACAGATGCTGCTATTACAGATGCTACTATTACAGATGCTGCTATTACAGATGCTACTATTACAGATGCTACTATTACAGATGCTGCTATTGCAGATGTTGCTATTACAGATGCTGCTATTACAGATGTTGCTGTTACAGATGCGGCCGCTGCTTACGAACGAGGTCACGGGGTCCTCACCGCCACTTGGCCACGTCACCAGATCCATGCACATTTCAGATTAACCTTTGACCTATCGTCGCGTGCGTGGCAGGGAAAACCAATTGGGTGCAATGCGGTTTGTGCGACTTTTCAAGGAGGAATTAGCTTGTTGCAACCCTCATCCTCAACCTCATCCTCAACCTCCTCCTTCTCCACGTGCTTCAGAGACACGTTCATTTTCACCGGTGACGTTCACAGAAGGAGGCATGTCTACAACGTGTTCGCGTCTTCGCCCGTTCGTCGTTGTCGTCAGCACGATGTGGCTTACGTCGCGTAAAAAAAAACTAAAAAACGAATGCCCGGCGCGATGGGCCTCGTGGGTCAGGAAGAAGTTTTGGGCCGGACTCGGCCTAATTTGGGCCTCATTAGCGCTAAGTCACCCCACCCTCCCCGCCCCCTCCTACCCTCGTCTCTCCCTCGCTCCCACAGCCAACCCACCCACCCCCGCCCACCTCCCACCCCCGCCTCTCCCTCCCCCGCCCCCTCCCACCCCGCCCTCCCTCCCACCCACCCACCCACCCACCCCCGCCCCCTCCCTCCCAACCCACCCACCGACCCCCGCCCCCTCCACCCCCCCCTCCCTCCCCACCCACACCCACCCCCGCCCCCCTCCCTCCCCACCCACCCACTGACCCCGCCCCTCCCACCCCCGCCCCTCCCCACCCACCCACCCACTCCCGCCCCCTCCCACCCCCGCCCCTCCCTCCCCACCCACCCACCCCCGCCCCTCCCACCCTCGCCTCTCCCTCCCTCCCTCCCACCCACCCACCCCGCCCCCTCCCACCCCCGCCCTCCCTCCCCACCCACCCACCCCGCCCCCTCCCACCCTCGCCTCTCCCACCCCCGCCCCTCCCCACCCACCCACCCACCCCCGCCCCATAAACCATTGCCCCTGGGGCACCGACTCGCACCGGTGCGCAGTCCTCTGTAGATGCAATCGGCTGGCATCTCCGCAGCGCCCGATGCGTTCCCGTGCATCTTCCAAGTCGTCGAGCAAAACAATAAAACAATACGGACAAAAATGACATTTAGAACATTCTGGTACCGTATACTTCTCACGACGTCGAGATGCCACGGACAGCATTGGAATGTGAAACTCTGTCAATCTGGGCGGGTTTTTTTGGGGGGTGGTGGTGGGAGTCGGGGGGGGTCGCCGTTTGAAATGTGACCTCATCTTCAGGGGTCAAACCTGAGGTGGGTGGGACAGGGCGAGGTGGGTTGGGAGGTAGTTAAATTTTCGTTCAATTTCAGTTCTGGATGGTGGGTGATGGGGGTGGTGAGTGGAGATTGGTGGATGGCCAGGGTCGTTCGGCAGCTTCGCTCTGTGATTAATATTACTATTTGGTAAGGATACACGTAATTGAATTAGTATTTTTTTGTTAAACTGTAAAAGTCTGAACCTTCACCCATTGTCTCTCTCGTTGCACTCGAAGGAGTGATGGTGATGATGGTAATTGTGAAGGCCTCAGGGTTGCCCTGTTTGGCACTGGGCGCCATCACGGAGAGTCTGACCGGCTCAGCTGTTTGGTGGACACTGCCGAGCTGATTTGTCATCACCACGTGTAGCTTTGTGACGTCACAATGCCACGTGGGAGTTTTCCCCAAGCCATCGAGGCTTCGCGGGGGCATAGAGACGACGGTGATGATGATTATCATCATCATCATCATCATTATTATTCCTACTATTATGGAATAGATAAGCAGACAATATAGATTTCCACACATTATAATCCGGTCTAATATCAGTACTCAAAGCTTTCGTGACTGCAGAAATTCATATTTTTGGGGTCTTTCGGTAAAACCAAATAGGTAGAAAAAAAAAAATATCACGACGTTTCGATCGCAACGCAAGCAATCGTCTTCAGGTGAAAAAATATAGCGGGAGAGCTGCTGCCTCAGTAGCGAAAGACTCGCAGAATACTAATATCAGTACTAACCACGCCGCCGTTGACCCGGACCATTGACCGAGCAACCCAACGTTCCTACCAGCTCCCTCCTCCGCAGGAATGTGTTTATTACACGACCCATCAGCCGCACGGCATTCTGGGGGAGCCTTATTTCAGCAGCACCCCGGACCCGCTGTTGTCAGCAGCGAGCTGCCGTTCGATAGCTGGCGAACTGCCCGTGTTAGAAGTCCAAGTTCGACACGAGAAACATCGTGCAGAGTGCAATCTTGCGCACCACTCTAAATAGCCATTGCGACCGCTGTGGAGAATGTAAATAGCAAGATGCGTCACGACATCGTGATTCAATTCGGACAGGAAAGCCATCTTCTTGCACAGAGCGAGTAACATACAACATATACAATGAGGACTTGCCCGTACGATGTTTGGGAGAACGGGGGGGGCAGCAGCAAGGGCTGTAGGATCAAACACAGATGCCTTTGTCTCCCCAGTGGCGATGTTTACACACCGCACCAGGTACTCATTTCAGGCTGAGTCGACCTAGGGGATGCCCAGGACCGGTTCAGATAATCATCAATGGTGTGTGTTGGCCGTGAGCGGGAATCGAACCCGGGTTGCCAGGTTCATAGCGCAGCGCGCTAACCGCTACACCACCGCTCACCAACACCACCACTACCAGCAGCACCAGCACCAGAGGTCGCAACCGGGTACCCGATACCCGTACCCTACCCGATACCCGGCTACCCGTACCCGGCCGGGTACGGGTACCCGTTTGCGACCCTGGTGCGGCCGGGTACGGGTAGGCCGTGAGTCACTGGTGAGTCACCGTTTGTCACTCATTTCGGGGAGGGTACGGGTAGGGAACGGGTACCATTTGCGACCCTGGTGCGGCCGGGTACGGAAACAAAACCCGTTTGCGACCTCTGACCAGCACCACCCGACACGGCCAATCGGCAAGGTTGTTGGCGACCCAAACCCGGCAGGCATCGGCATCGCATTTCAAAATCCGCGGGGATGGCGAGTGGCAAGACTTGCAGCGTGCGCGAATGAAATCGCGATGTAGATTCAGAAATGCGGGTCGAGAGTGACGAGCGGGGTAGCCTCGGGCTGACAAGAGACACCGAGGTTTTTTGGGGGGGGGGGGGGGGNATGATGTAGCGTGGCGTGCGTCGGTACAAAAGGAGAGGTCGGCTTTAGTGTCCTGAAGGGGAATCTTTATCGGCCCCCCACCCCCAAAACTGTCGCCTGATGTGCAATGGCCGGAGCATCGTTCCACTCTGTCACCGCCGCCTCTGTTATGGAAATGCGAGGCGCCGTGTTAGAAGTGATGCCCTTTCTAGATGTGAGAAGCTTGTTTAGAGACACACACACAGAGACACACAGAGACACAGAGAGAAAGAGAGAGTGCTAGAGAAAAATGGCCTTCGCTTTATCTCGGGTGATCCGTTGCGGCGCGCACGTGCAGGTGGATTGTAGGAGGTAAACAACAACAACAACACGAACAACAACGCGAACACCAACAACAACAACACGAACAACAACGCGAACACCAACAACAACATCAACAACACGAACAACGACGCGAACACCAACAACAACAACAACACGAACAACAACGCGAACACCAACAACAACACCGACAACAACACAAACACCAACAACACTAACAACACCCCCCCCGCCACGGACCCACCCCACCGCGAGCCACCCCTCCCCTAACCCCCTTAAACCAGAAGTAGAAAGTCTCAGCTGTAAGCGTGGCATCCTCGAGGTGAGAAATCAACCCGATTAGACAATTATCGCTTCGTACCGAGGTGGGGGGAGGGGCGGGGGGTGGGGCTGTGGAGGAGAGGGCGGGGTAGGCATGGGGATGGGGTACGGGTGGCAATTAACGGGAGTTGTATTTGTTTGTGTGTATGTGTGGGATTCATCTTACAGTTGTCGATTTGTGTTTGGTGACACGTGGTTTGTAGGGCCGCGTTCGTGCCGTTGGGCGCAGGCCGAGTGCTCGGCAACGCTTGAGCGAACCGCTGATTGGTTGGGACTGAGACCACCTCGTGCCCAACTTCATTTTAAGGGCATCGCCTCTCAGATAGACAACAAAGACAAAGACCCCTTCCCGTATAGCTTCAA
The DNA here is from genome assembly GCA_018977245.1 of Lethenteron camtschaticum. Classification (NCBI taxonomy): domain Eukaryota; kingdom Metazoa; phylum Chordata; class Hyperoartia; order Petromyzontiformes; family Petromyzontidae; genus Lethenteron; species Lethenteron camtschaticum. The sequence continues at coordinate 27,514 of MU249701.1, read as the reverse complement.
CAGACTGTTGGGGCAAGTGCTGTTAGCGAGCACCTATGAAGGCCGCCATTGGCACACGAGGGGGTCGGTGGCCAGCACCACGCCCGACCGCCTTTGTCTCCCTCAGTGGCGATGTTTACACACCGCAGCAGCTACTCACTTGAGGCTGAGTCGACCTGGGGGAGATCCGTGACCGGTTCAGATAATCGCCATCACCGGTGTTGGCCGTGAGCGGGAATCGAGCTCGCGTCCGCCGGGTTCGTAGCGCGGCGTGCTAACCACTGCGCCACCGCTCCCCACCTCTCAGCTCGCACACTCTCTCTCACACACACAGACAACGTCTCGGCGAATGTTTGCTAACCTCCGCCCCTCCCCCGTAACAATATTCGGTAAGGTCCCTGCTGTACTCACTCGTTCTCTGCAATGTTGACAGGGTGGTCCCTTTGTTACTGTGTTGCTGTTGTTGTACTCACACAGCGCCTCCCGGGTAAACATCGCGGGAATCTTGATACACGGGAACAACATCAACAACAACAACGTCATCATCGTCGTAGGCATCCGTGTAGGGGCGGCTAATAACGTGACAAGAAACAGTACCAACAAATGATAGTCGTATTCCATTGGAACCTCCTTTGCCAGTAGCAAAATATGATCATTGTTTTTTACCCTTTTATCTGGCAACAAAACTGACACCTTTTTTACAAGGAGTCATGTTTGCATTGACCACAATACCTGCGGTTAGAATGCAAACAAAAAACACAACTCTGATAATATATGCACTGTCCTTGAAGTTGATTGGTCCACACCCGAGACAGCTTTTCTTAGAGCCTAGTCTCACATGGTGTTTGGACCAGATGATAGTCGTATTATTGTTATTATTGACATTATTGTCGTCAACCCTCCACCACCCGACAGGATCGGGACGTTCACAATCTTTGGCGTCCTGCTCAACACACTCCAAAGGTCGCAAACGGGTTTTGATTCCTTACCCGTACCCGGCCGCACCAGGTTCGCAAACGAGTACCCGTACCCGGCCGGGTACGAGTACCCGTACGCTACCCGTACCTACCCGAAATGAGTGACAAACGCTTACTCACCGGTGACTCACGGTGTACCCGTACACGTACCCGGCCGCACCAGGGTCGCAAATGGCTACCCGTACCCGGCCGGGTACGGGTAGCCGGGTATCGGGTAGGGTATGGGTATCGGGTACCCGGTTGCGACCTCTGGCACACTCACTACACCACCATCATCATCACCATCATCACCATCATCCGTATAACAACATGAAAACCAACTCCAAGCTCAGATAATCAGAACGACAGAGGGCAACTGGTGGCAGAGAGTCGTCAACATCGGACGAGAGAGTGCCCATGGCCAGGACTCACGATACCTCATTATGGTCACCGGTTACACGCTTTAACAGGTAGGCACAACAGTTCCACACTGCCCACCAGGGATTATTTGTCTGTCGTGCATAGCCCCTCCAAACGTGTAGTACGCTCCCGGATTGGTTGAAGTGCGTCACGTGACCGCGAGCTTTCTGTCGTGCACGAATGCGCTGTCCAACCAAATTGTAACTCAATTTTAACCCACTTCCCAATGCGCTATCGAATGCAAACTTGGTATACTTATGTCTTACTGATGACAATACTATATTCTACCATTCAAAATAAAATATATATTTTTGAACGTGATTTATTACGTGTTATGTTTCGGCTTGAGTCTAATTGTCCACGCTCAACTGACGTTGGCTGTAAATCACCACGGCCCCTTACGTTATGGCAAGCTTCGGGGCCACTTCCTGGAGTCGTGGAGTTCTTCCATTACTCGTACGGTACATTTCATTAAAGCGTGTTTATTATTTTTGTTATATTACTTATGTTGGTGTCCGTTGGTCACGACGAGTGACACCAACAAGGCTCGAGATTGATGCGAAATATTATAACGGTGCCGTTCTGAAATCCGCAACAACAACAAAAAACGTGCGAAGCTGCAAGCGAGCGTGACGTCACAGACGACAACGTGACCGGATGCACCCCTCTAGATCACCCAATCAGGTTTCGAGCCGGTGACATCATCTGCACGGCTGAAGATTGCACGCGGACAGTCCTCACAACACCTAATTATGGTGACTAATTGGCTTTTTTTGGCACGATGAGCGATATCACAATCCTAGATTTGAAGCTTTCGTGACGGCAAGGATTCATTTTTTTCGGTAAAGTCACGTAGGTAAAAATTTAAATTAATAAAAGTAAAATAAAAAATAAAATAAAAATCACGACGTTTCGGAGGCAACACAAGCTTCCGTCTTCAGGTGGAACCGTCACAGCACGATTGCTGTATCAAGTATTAAAAAGTAAAATAAAAATAAAATAAAAATTGACGTTTCAGAGGCAACACAAGNTTCCGTCTTCAGGTGGAACCGTCACGCACTGCTCTATCAAGTGAGCAGTCCACCTGAAGACGGACTTGGGCCTCCGACGTCTGATTTTTATTTTATTTTATACTTTATAAAGAGTTTTTCCACGTGAC
>MU249701.1:0-22500 GCA_018977245.1 Lethenteron camtschaticum | reverse complement strand
TAGTACACACTAGTGTGTAGTGTATAGTAGTGTAGTGTATAGTGTGTAGTGTTTTAGTGTAGTATAGTGTAGTGTATAGCAGTGTAGTGTATAGTGTAGTGTATAGTGTAGTGTATAGTGTAGTGTATAGTAGTGTAGTGTATAGTGTAGTGTATAGTGTAGTGTATAGTGTAGTGTATAGTAGTGTATAGTGTAGTGTATAGTAGTGTAGTAGTGTATAGTAGTGTATAGTGTAGTGTATAGTGTAGTGTATAGTAGTGTATAGTGTAGTGTAGTAGTGTAGTGTNTAGTGTAGTGTATAGTGTAGTGTATAGTAGTGNAGTGTATAGTGTAGTGTACAGTGTAGTGTATAGTGTAGTGTACAATGTGTATAAGTATTGAGTATACTAGTACACAACACCGGTTGTAGCCAAGCCACAACATTTACAATCTGAGTACGACGTTTGCCAGTAATTACAACCAGCTTCATCAGGCACACCAGTTTGTGGAGAAGTCCACCTGTAGATTTCTATGAAGAGGCGTAGGTGGTGACCACGCTTCTGCGCTCTTAGCGCATTTGGGGTGGTGGGGGGGGTTAATGAGTGAACGTACATTATGTGTGCTCATTATCAGCCCAGTATTTTGTCCATAACTAGCCCACACGGCTACGTGTTCAAGTTCAAGTTCATTTATTTGGTATAGCCCTGTGAGCCATTCGGCTCTTGAATCGGGTGCAACCGCAACAAACAAAAAACAAAAAATGAACAAGAAAACAACAACAAAAATTCCAAAAAGCACCGTACACCAACGTGTGCAAAATCCCAGTGGGATGCAAGTCAAACAACAAGTACAACCACAAGACAACTTAGATTAAGGCCATCAGTCTGACTGCGTGCTACAACACTGCCGATGAAAACTCTGAAAAGTCGAAACCACGGCCCGAATCGGGCTGCTTGAGCACGAGTGCTGTTGCAAAGCATTTGTTCGTGAGGCCCGCATGCCGATGATGTTTACCGTAATGTAATTATATATTTTTCAATTATATAGGTTCGAATATTATCCGTATATATTAAAGCAGAAGTTTACCTGTGGCCACACCGCCGGGGTGGGGTTGGGGGGGTGTAATAGTGGCCAATGATGCAATGTATGGGGGAAAGGGGAAGGGAAAACGAGATAAGAGAGAAAAATGTGAAAAATAAGCGAATCATAATCTTTATTTTGACTGGAAGAATCCGATGAGCTGTGAAGCTTTTTCTCACAGACGAAAAAAAAGAGGAAAAGGGAAACGGGAGATACGAAAGCAAAGAAGAAATGAGGATCGGAGGGAGGAGGGATGGAGAGGCCGCATCAGGGCCATCGACGCTGCTGCGCTGGACAGCGTCTGTTTCCAAAGTGGGAGGGTGGTGAAAGGGGGCGTGGCATTCGGAGTGGGCGGTGGCCTCACGCGTGGGTCACGTGATTTACGGGAGAGGGCTTTAGCTGTTTTAGATCTCGATTTAAAGCTTTCGTGACTGCAGGGATTCATCTTCTTGGTTCTTTCGGTAAAGTCAGCTTAAACCCAGCTTAAATATACGCTCCAAGCTTGGTGGTGTTTCATTCTTCACCTGAAGACGGCTGCTTGCGTTGTGGCCGAAACGTCGTGAGAATTATTTTATTGTGTTTTATTTATTATTTTATTACTTCCCTTCTACGTGACTTTACCGAAAGAACCAAGAAGATGTTTTAGATCTATTAACTGATTTTAAATATATATATGTTTGAGAGTCTTTAGGTATACAGGAGACCACGATATATATACAGGGTGCTGCTACATTTTTTTAACACTTATATGAGACTCTCGTTTTTAATGGAAAAAAAACGATCATAATTCACTGTAACATGATAAGAAATGTGATGTTAATAGCTTCAAAAAGTCAAAGACTCTCTACGCGTGCCTGGAATCTTTTCCAGGTGGTCACCAGAGCCCAGAGTCACATTTCTTGTGGTATCGTTGCAAATTCTCAGAAGTGTTAAACGACTTTTGAAACACCCAGCATTGTCTATATATTATATATATATGTACACGATGCATAGATGTAATTAGCGGTCAGATCTTCTTGGTTCTTCTTCACCTGAGGACGGCTGCTTGCGTTGTGGCCGAAACGTCGTGAGAATTATTTTTTTATGTTTTATTTTTATTATTTATTACTTCCCTTCTACGTGACTTTACCGAAAGAACCAAGAAGATGAATCCCTGCAGTCACGAAAGCTTTACATCGAAATTTAGCGGTCAAATATTGTGCCGGACCAGGAACCGAGCCTAGGTTTTGCTCGCATTGCAGCGGGCTTCCAACTCGACCGTCCGTACTTGCTGCATACACAGCAATGACACCAATGCCCCCCCACCCCACACCACCCCACACCACCACCCTCTCGCCGCCACCCACCCAGCAAAGAACGACGGTGCCGTCGCCATGGCGCTGGTGCCAGGATAGGTGCACTTTAAAAGGGCTCGCTTTAAAGGAGGTCACGGGAAAGCCACGCCAGCTCCCACCGAAGGTGTCCCGGGTTAATTGAGCGAGACGGGCCAGTCGGCAGAAATGGGGTCACCTGCGTGTCCCCGTGGTGCCATTCGGCTCCTCTCTTTGTTGTTGTTGTTGTTGATGTTGTTGTTGTTGTTGTTTCCGAAGGGGCCATTGTCACCAGCCACGCGGGAAGCATTGTTCAAGCACCTCCTTTATATTTCGATTTAAAGCTTTCGTGCCTGCAGGGATTCATCTTCTTGGTTCTTTCGGTAAAGTCACGTAGAAGGGAAGTGATTAAATAATAAAAATTAAACATAATACAATAATTCTCACAACGTTTCGGCCACAACGCAAGCAGCCGTCTCGGGTGAAACCAGGTCTGTCGGGGAGACAGCGTCTGAATGAAACAACACCACGCTCATTCAGACGCTGTCTCCCCGACAGACTATTTCTTCACCTGAGGACGTCTGCTTGCGTTGTGGCCGAAACGTCGTGAGAATTGTATTTTATTATGTTTATTTTTATTATTTTATTACTTCCCTTCTACGTGACTTTACCGAAAGAACCAAGAAGACATCTCCTGTATCTTGACAACAGCCCACGCCCCCCCCCACGCCTGCCCCCATCAGGTTCCTCCTCTGCTACATTTCCCCTCTCCCTCTCTCCAGCTCGCGCTGCGTCCACTGAGCCCACTTCTATGCAGCCACACGTCAGCTGCTTGAGCACGGTGGCTAGGAGATGTTGACTACCTCGCCGGTATGCAGGAGGTTCGTGATTGCGATACCGACCCTGATGCCTGCTGCTGTATATTTGGAGTTTGCGTGTCTCTCTCTCTCTCATCATCATCACGGTGGCTAGGAGATGTTAACTACCTCGCCAGGTATACACGAGGTCATGGGTTCGATCCCGACCCTGACGACGCCTGCTGTATATTTGGAGTTTGCGTGTCTCTCTCTCATCATCATCACGGTGGCTAGGAGATGATAACTACCTCGCCTGGTATACAGGAGGTTCGTGATTACGATCCCGACCCTGACGCCTGCTGCTGTGTATTTGGAGTTGCGTGTCTCTCTCATCACGGTGGCTAGGAGATGTTAACTACATCGCCTGGTATGCAGGAGGTTTGTGATTGCGATCCCGACCTTGACGCCTCTATATTTCGAGTTTGCGTGTCTCTCTCTCCGTCATCATCGCAGTGGCGAGATGTTAACTACCTCGCCTGGTATGCAGGAGGTTCGTGGGTTCGATCCCGACCTTGACACCTGCTGAATATTTGCATGTTCTCTCTCACTCTCCTCGTGATCGAGTGGAGTTGTCTCCGGGTCCTCCGGTTTCCGCCTCCACATTTAGAATCAACATCGCGCGTTTTAGGGCAGTCGTTCTGAACCTTGACCGCAGCCTCGCACCCCTTTGGTTCTCAGAAAGGGCATCTCGCACCCCAGGGAGTGCGTGCCACCCGAGGTTAAGAACCACTGGCTTAGAGTATTTGGCTGCTGTACATTTCCACGTGATAAGCGAGGGCCCCCTTTCCTTCTAGATTTGAAGCTTTCGTGACTGCAAGGATTCATATTCTTAGGTGTTTTCGGTAAAGTCACGTAGGTAAGTAATTAATAAAATAAAATAAAAATAAAATAACGACGTTTCGGAGGCAACACAAGCTTCTGTCTTCAGGTGGAACATCACAGCACGATAGCTTTATAGAGCCATCGTGCTGTGACGGTTCCTCCTGAAGACGGAAGCTTGTGTTGCCTCCGAAACGTCGTGATTTTTATTTTTATTTTTATTAAATTTTATTTTTATTTTTATTTTTCACCTACGTGACTTTACCGAAAAAACCTAAGAATATGAATAGGCCCCCTTTCCGTTGAGCGATCATTCGTGACGGCGAGGTCGCTTCCGACAACAAAACAAAATAAATTTCGATTTAAAGCTTTCGTGACTGCAGGGATTCATCTTCTTGGTTCTTTCGGTAAAGTCACGTAGAAGGGAAATTCTCGACAGACCTGGTCTTCACCTGAGGACGGCTGCTTGCGTTGTGGCCGAACGCCGTGAGAATAATTTTATTATGTTTATTTTTATTATTTTATTATTTCCATTCTACGTGACTTTACCGAAAGAACCAAGAAGATGAAACAAAAAGAGCTACAGAGTTGTGGAGCCTTACGCCTGGAAGAATCTTAAAAAAAAAANCTAAAAAAAAATTGCATCGCTAATTGTGTGGGGGAGATGCGTGTGCGGGCGGCACGAGTCGGATGCCACGCATCCCTCGCCTGCCAGAGGAGCCGCTCCGTAATACTGCCTATGAGCGCCTTGCACAATCTCACCTGGATAGAGCACGGGACCGGGTTGCCGATAGACACATCCGAAATTCTGTAAGCTGGCAGAGGCGTTTGCTGTAAAAGGCGGCGGGTGGGTGGTGGGTGTCCCTGTTTCGCAAGCGATGTTTGTTGACGGTATCGTAGGACTGGACTCTGCGAGTATAACAGAGATGTGGGTTTTGTTGAATGGTTAGTGTACCTGCGCGCGGGAGCGGATTACGATGGGCATCTCTCCGTTCAGCATCGCCCTGCCGAAATCCACATTGTGTTTCTACCGCAGGCGTCTCGGCTTCTAGCCATGCCTGGCTTAGGCTCTATCGAATAATCCTTGCCCGACATGCTGGGGAGGGACATTTCACGAAGATAAAAACAAAGATCCCCCGTCTAGCCTTAACAGACTGTTGGGGCAAGTGCTATTAGCGAGCGCCTGTGAAGGCCGGCACGGCACGCGAGGGGTGGGTGGCCTACACCGCGCCCGGCCGCCTTTGTCTCCCTAGTGGCGATGCTCACACATCGCACCAGGTACTCATTTGAGGCTGAGTCGACCTAGGGGAGGCCCAGGATCGGTTCAGATAATCGTCACTGGTGTTGGCCGTGAGCGAGAATTGAACCCGGGTCGCCAGGTTCGTAGCGCAGCGCGCTAACCACTACACTACCGCTCCCCACACACACACACGCACATGCACGCACAACGCGTAACACGTATAAATTTATACAACAACAACCGTCATTCGCCACTAAGTGGCGGTGACGTCAACCACGGCGCTTGTTCCAGGCCAGGTGCGCTTTGAAGTCACGTGAAGTGTCGAACGCCCGCAAGTCAGTTGGTCACGGGCAGAGCCAGGTGCCATGAGTTAACTGACTGAGATGAGTGGCCGATGCACCATGCCCATATGTTAAATACGAACATTTTTCCTATAAATTAACTTTATTTTCGGCAATCCTCTCCTCTTATAACCACAGCTTTACCTGCAACTTTTCGGTATTTTTTTTCAGGAATAGAAAAATAGACTTTACCCTTTAGATGTTCAAATGCCATTTAGACAACGCTTTCACGGCAACAAGTCTTGCGATAGGTGTCTATGTTAGTGTTTGAATATCTTCACGCATGAGTTAGTGCCAGAAAGGGGTAAAGGCTGTTCTGCTATTCATCAAGTTCCATAGATGTATTTTNCTTAGCTAATTGCATATCATTAAATCGTCCGTTTGTTTTTTTGTCAGAAAATTAAAATGTTCTGACTTTTCATATTTTCCAATCAATCTCCATTTAGAATTGAAAACATGTATTTTTGTCTTGCAATATTTTCGTTTTCATTTATGTTAATTGGCTTTAAAATCAAAGCTGAGTTGTTGCCATGGGTAACGTGCATCTGCAACCACGAAACGCCCATGAATGAAACTCTTACCACTTGAAAGGGCGGGGCATAGAGAGGGCGGGGCTTAGAGAGGAGGGCGGGGCATAGAGAGGGCGGGCATAGAGAGGGCGGGCTTAGAGAGGAGGGCGGGGCATAGAGAGGGCGGGGCTTAGAGAGGGCGGGGCATAGAGAGGAGGGCGGGGCATAGAGAGGAGGGCGGGGCTTAGAGAGGAGGGCGGGGCATAGAGATGGCGGGGCATAGAGAGGGCGGGGCATAGAGAGGAGGGCGGGCATAGAGAGGGCGGGGCATAGAGATGGCGGGGCATAGAGAGGCGGGGCATAGAGAGGGCGGGCATAGAGAGGGGCGGGGCATAGAGGTTGGCGGGCATAGAGAGGGCGGGCTTAGAGAGGGGGCGGGGCATAGAGAGGAGGGCGGGGCTTAGAGTTTCAAATGACTGCAAGATGCCTCTCCCAGCGTACAAACAGCCCTAGCCTCAGTCATTCGCAAGACAACACTGCATCAACGTTAGATAGGTCGCACGGGACCCCAAGACTTGGCGCTACACTCCTGGCCCCCAAGATCCCCAGACATCACCACACCCTGCGACTTTGCCTTGTGGGGAGACGTCAAAGGCCGTGTTTTTGTGCCACAATTAGCGACAAATCTGGGTGACCTCAAAAAACAGAATCACGGCAGCGGTGACTTCAGTTGAAGAAGACACTTTGAGAGGCGCTGGGGACAAATTCAAATATCGCCTCGATGTTGTCCGTACAGCAGGTGGAGGGCACGTAGAGCATTTATAAAATGGTTAGTAAAACTTGATAACTCATTAAGCCGTTTGTAACTTTTTGTGCAATTGTAACATATTGCCATCGTGAAATATACTGCTTTGAAATTGGGTCCATTCTGATTTTACCTGTTTGTACATGTGGATAGCCTCATGAACGAATCTCTCATGGTAGCCAGATGGCTTGCAGAGAACCTCTGTCTTGGAGAAATCAAGGCTAATGGTTACTCCGACTAAACAATCCGCAAAGCCATCACTCCAACCATGAAGAAGGACCCTCTTGAGGAGCCATTCAAAACCATCACCTTACCGTACATTGCGGGGGTCACAAAAAAGATCTCCAAAATCCTGAGTAAACACAAGATCCAGGTCCGATTCCACATAGTACATAAAATCCGTGATCTGGTCCCGTCTATAAAATATGTGATTCCAGACATACAGTACACTGGCGTTTACACACTTAAGTTGCCTCTGTGGTAGCAGTTACATTGGAGAAACCAAGCGACATGTCTCGGACCGTATCCATGAACACAAAGCAGACCAAAAACACGGTAGGACCAACACCTCGGCCGTGGCAGATCACTGTTACAATTCAGTGGGCTCACATGATATTGACTTCTCAAAGACAGAGGTTCTCTGCAAGCCATCTGGCTACCATGAGAGATTCGTTCATGAGGCTATCCACATGTACAAACACAGAGACAATTTCAACCGAGAAGATGGATTCTGGCTTAGCAATCATTGGAAGGATTTGATTAACTATTTCGGGTCTTAATTGGTTGTGTTCACGCTTACGGTGACTTTCAGACCGCATTCCATTCTCTTCCTCGCCCCCCTCCTCCGTTCCGAGCATAGATGGACTCGTCCGTTTGAACAACCGCCAGTCGCTGTCCGTGGTGCTGACGTTAAGAAAAAACCGCCACTTTTTAAATCCTTTATATTAAGTTCGCTTGCTTGCTTGCGTGCTTGCTTGCTTGTGTGCTTGCTTGCTTGCTTACGACCGTGCAAACCTTTCGGTCGTTTTTNAACCCACTTCCCGTGATCCAATCGAGCTGACATTTTGCACACAGACTCGTTGTGCGAGACAATTAATGTTCGTGAAAAAGAATTCCCAAAATTTTACACTTTTTAGGCAAAAAAAATTATTTTACATATATTCAAAAGAACTCATTCTTGGCTTTGGCTGAACGTCACAGTATAAGAGCCCAGAGCGTAACCCCTCCACAGGCCGTGGCGGAGTAGCGCAGTTGGTAGCGCCCTCGCTTCCCATGCCAAAGGTCGCGGGATCGATCCCCGCGTCCTCCACAGGCGAATATATTTTTAAATCCTTTATATTAAGTTCGCTACCACGCATATAAAGGATTTATAGTGAAAAACTTTGTTTTTACGGGTTATACTTATTTCAAATTTTCTTGCTGTGGTTTTCACACCTGATGATGATTGCTCGTGTTACAATCTAAACGTCGTGAGAATTTAATAGTTTTATTATTATTATATTATTTCCCTTCTACGTTACTTTACCGAAAGAACCAAGAAAACGTGTATTTTATTGTATTATTTTTATTATTTTATTATTTCCCTTCTACGTGGCTTTACCGAAAGAACCAAGAATATGTCGTCACGTTCTTACCCCGTGCCCCTACCGGACATCTGTAAAAATAGCATCATAGCTCATCGGATTCCTCCACTATCAATACATATTATAATTGTGATTAAAAAAAAACTACCCACACGGCTTAACGCCACAAATATAGGTGCAGTGTGTTGCGTAATTTATGTCGGTTCGTATCGCTCACGAAGCGCTCTCTGATTGGGGATGTTTCGTAGAGTTGAGCAATGCACAGTCCTGGACATTTTATCCGTTCATGGTTGTGTTGAGCACTGCTGATGACGACTCTTAAAAAATAAAGTGGAAAACCATTTCCTGACTCTGCCTGCTTGAGCAGAGGGCCGTGACACAATATTGCTTCGTGAGGCTCAGGTGCTGATCATATACAAGATTGTTATGATATATATATTTGTGCTTTTATAGGGATTGGATTACGAAAAAAACGTTCACCCGTCGTGCTATGCCACAGCAAGCGGAGTCAAGGGCATAGCGCGTGTTGTCGCCACGGTGGCTAGGAGATGTTCACTACCTCGCCTGGTGTACAGGAGGTCGTGGGTTTGATCCTGACCCTGACGCCTGCTGCTGTATATTTAAAGTTTGCGTGTTTCTCTCTTTCATCATCATCACGGTGGCTTGGAGATGTTAACTACCTCGCCTGGTATATGGAGGTCGTCGGTTTGATCTCGACCCTGACGCCTGTTGTATATTTGGAGTTCGCGTGTCTCTCTCTCATAATCATCACAGTGGCTTGGAGATGTTAACTACCTCGCCTGTGTATAGGAGGTCGTGGGTTAGATCCCGACCCTGACACCTGCTGTATATTTGGAGTTTGCGTGTCTCTCTCTCATCATCATCATCACGGTGGCTAGGAGATGTTAACTACCTCGCCTGGTGTACAGGAGGTCGTGGGTTTGATCCTGACCCTGACGCCTGCTGCTGTATATTTAAAGTTTGCGTGTTTCTCTCTTTCATCATCATCACGGTGGCTTGGAGATGTTAACTACCTCGCCTGGTATATGGGAGGTCGTCGGTTTGATCTCGACCCTGACGCCTGTTGTATATTTGGAGTTCGCGTGTCTCTCTCTCATAATCATCACAGTGGCTTGGAGATGTTAACTACCTCGCCTGTGTATAGGAGGTCGTGGGTTAGATCCCGACCCTGACACCTGCTGTATATTTGGAGTTTGCGTGTCTCTCTCTCATCATCATCACGGTGGCTAGGAGATGTTAAATCCCTCGCCTAGAATACAGGAGGTCGTGGGTTCGACCCCGACCCTGACACCTGCTGCTGAATATTTGGAGTTTGCGTGTTTCTCTCTGTCATCATCATCACGGTGGCTAGGAGATGTTAACTACCTCGCTTAGTATACGCGAGGAGGTCGTCGGTTTGATCTCGACCCTGACGCCTGCTGTATATTTGGAGTTTGATGTGTCTCTCTCTCCCCGTGGTCCCTTGGATTGTCTCCGGGTCCTCCGGGTTTTCCCCTTGACATTTAGAATCAACAACATCACGCGTTTCGAGTATTTGGCCATTTAAATTTCCACATGACAAGCCACTCCGTTGGGCCTTCTTTTTTTATAGGCAGGTGGCTTCTGAAAAAAGAAGCTATAGCTCAGTGAGCCTTACCTGCTAAAATAAACAGCGACAACATTTGGACCCCAAGCAAGAGGATTATTGGGATTGTTTGGGTTTATTTTGGCAATGACTCTGGAAGGAAACGTCGCAGATGTACACAGGTGGTACTCGTTCTGCTCGCCTCGTCGAGAGGGATGCAACTATAGGAATGGTTAAGCTGCAAATAGCAGTAGTAGTGTGTCTCAAGAGAACGGGACGGGAAGAGAGAATTGAAATGATGGCGCATTTAGTAATAGCCACATTAACGTCTCCTCCTTCCGTTTTTTTAAGTCGTTTCGCAAATACGTCGTCATTTTAGTATTTTCGATACCACGACTAGCCGGTGTGCGTCGTCTCAGCCCCACACTTACGTCGCTGACAGCATCATCATCATCATCATCGTCGTCATCATCGTCGAGATCAAACCGACGACCTCCCGTATACTAGGCGAGGTAGTTAACATCTCCTAGCCATCGTGATAATGATGATGATGAGAGAGAGAGACGTCATCATCGTCGTCGTTGGTTCGTCCTGCCGCGTTATCCCGTCGCATCTCAGCGTTCGCCTCCAGCCACCTACCACGACCGCTGCCACGGCGGTACATCGCTAGAGATGTTGACGTCGTTTCGACAATGATGACGATGATGATGACGACGATGATGATGACGATGATGATGATGATGATGACGACGATGATGATGATGACGATGATGATGATGATGATGATGACGATGATGATGATGACGACGATGATGATGACGATGATGATGACGATGATGATGACGATGATGATGATGACGATGATAATGATGGTGGTGATGATGGTGGTGATGATGGTGATGCTGATGGTGATGATACTGATGATGAGTGGTGGTGGTTTATAGCTTCCTTGACGAGATCAGCAGCGAGGCGTCGCGTGGTGGTTCATTAGTGGCCAGTGGCGTCGTGCGTGTCACGTGGGCCGGGGGGTCGGCACGCGTCACATGGAGACCGCGTGCTGCGAGCCGCTTAGCGGAGATGGCGACCTCGTTAAGTTGCACCGGCGGGGGTGGGGGGTGGGGGGGGCTGGGGTGAGTGGGGGGNTGAGAGGGGGTGGGGTGAGTGGGGGGGGTGGGGGGGTAGGGGGTGGGGTGCAGCTCGAGACCAATCGCCGTGTCTGCGAGCGCCTCTCATTTGATCTTCGTTGTTTCGATTCCAATTTATTTATTAACCGCCAATCACCCCCCCATCACCCCCCCCACTACTCACTCACTCCCCCCAGGGGGCGGGGGGGTGGGTAGGGGGCTTCAGACTTCATTGCAGAGGCACTGACTGCCCCCACCCCCCTCCCCACCTTGGCATTCATCTAACGCTGGAGGGTGGCGGTGGTGGTGGTGGTTTTGCGCAGGAGGTCCCTGGAGACCCCCCTGTCATAATGAACATCTACAACCCGGGGCGACAGGCGGCGAGAGAGCGAGCTGCGGCACGCGGCGGGGGAGGGAGAGGCAGGGAGAGGGAGAGAGGGAGGAGAGAGAGAGGGAGAGAGCCAGGAAGGTGATCTGAGAGGGAGAGAAACACGTGACGGCGAGGGAGCAGAGGGGAGACGTGAGTGACAGGTGGCACGTGGGTGGGTGGCAGGTGAGTGAGAGGGCGGGTGAGTGAGAGCGGGTGAGTGAGTGAGTGAGAGGGTGAGTGAGCGGCTGAGTGAGGGAGTTGGTGAGTGAATGAGTGAGTGGGTGAGTGAGTGAGTGAGAGGGAGTGGGTGAGTGAGAGTGAGTGAGTGAGTGAGAGAGAGCGGGTGAGTGAGAGGGAGTGAGTGAGTGAGAGGGAGTGGGTGAGTGGGAGAGGGGTGAGTGAGTGAGAGTGTGGGTGAGTCAGTGAGTGAGTGAAAGGGTGAGAGAGTGGGTGAGTGAGAGGGTGAGTGAGTAAGTGAGAGAGGGGGTGAGTGATTGAGAGGAGTGAGTGAGTGAGTGGCTGAGTGAGGGAGTTGGTGAGTGAATGAGTGAGTGGGTGAGTGAGTGAGTGAGAGGGAGTGGGTGAGTGAGTGAGAGGGAGTGGGTGAGTGAGAGTGCGGTGAGTGAGTGAGTGAGTCAGTGAGTGAGAGAGAGAGCGGGTGATTGAGAGGGTGTGGGTGAGTGAGTGAGAGGGAGTGGGTGAGTGGGAGAAGGGGTGAGTGAGTGAGAGTGTGGGTGAGTGAGTGAGTGAGAGGGTGAGAGAGTGGGTGAGTGAGAGGGTGAGTGAGTAAGTGAGATAGGGGGTGAGTGATTGAGAGGGAGTGAGTGAGTGAGTGAGAGAGGGGTGAGTGAGTGAGAGTGTGGGTGAGTGAGTGAGAGTGTGGGTGAGTGAGTGAGTGAGAGGGTGAGTTTGTGAGTGAGAGGGTGAGTGAGGGTGAGTGAGGGTGAGTGGGTGAGAGGGTGAGAGAGTGGATGAGTGAGAGGGTGAGTGAGTGAGAGGGTGAGTGAGTAAGAGGGTGAGTGAGTGAGAGGGTGGGTGAATGAGAGGGTGAGAGAGTGAGTGAGAGGGGAGTGAGAGGGTGAGTGAGTGAGAGGGTGAGTGAGTGAGCGTGGTGAGTGAGGTGAGTGAGAGGGTGAGTGAGTGAGTGAGAGGGTGAGTGAGTGAGTAAGTGAGTGGGTGAGTGAGTGAGTGAGAGGGTGAGTGAGTGAGAGGGTGAGTGAGTAAGAGGGTGAGTGAGTGAGAGGGTGGGTGAATGAATTCGTGATCTCCAAACGTCTGGCTCTAGATCGTGCCTGGGATAAAGTTCGCCAGGGTGCTACTGTATGTACTGTATGTTGAACTTTTTCCACACCGTACGTAGTCAACTAACCACGCCAGTAGGAGGTGCGGGGAAACGCCAGAAAACTCAACATTTCGATGGCTAGCCAAAAGTGTAGTATATAATGTAGTGTATAATGTAAAATCTAGTGCAGTGTATAGTGTGGTGTATAGTAGTGTATAGTGTAGTGTATAGGAGTGTAGTGTATAGTGTAGTGTATAGTGTAGTGTATAGTGTAGAGTGTAGTGTATAGTGTATTGTAGTAGTGTATAGTAGTGTATAGTGTAGTGTATAGTGTAGTGTATAGTGTAGTGTATAGTGTAGTGTATAGTGTCATGTATAATAGTGTATAGTGTAGTGTATAGTGTAGTGTATAGTGTAGTGTATAGTAGTGTAGTGTATAATAGTGGTGTGTATAGTGTAGTGTACTATGGTGTATAGTGTAGTGTATCATAGTCTATAGTGTAGTGTATAGTGTCATGTATAATAGTGTATAGTGTAGTGTATAGTGTAGTGTATAGTGTAGTGTATAGTAGTGTATAGTGGTGTATAGTGTAGTGTATAGCTTAGTGTAGATACGCATCTAATACGCAGTGACCGTCTTTGTTCGATGACCAGCCACAAGCCGCTGCTGCGCGGATGAGATAGAGATGAAGGGAGCGAGGACGGATATTTTAGCGCGGACTCAAATGAAATAAAAACGGCGAGGGATCGGGGAATGAGATGAATAGAGACAGGAGGGGTGAGGAGTGGGAGGAGAGATGTGGGGGGGGGTGAGTGAGGAATGATGGAGAGAGAAAAAAATGTACCCGTAAAAACAAAGTTTTTCACTATAAATCCTTTATGTGCGTGGCATCGGGGCGGCTAGAGTCCTCTCGTCCTCTGGCTTGAGATGGCTGCCACCTATGGGTCAGATGATTGTCTGCCACCATTAAGCAATTGGTAATTAAATATTTAAAAAANTGTTCCCTAAACAGTGTAAAATTTGGAGAAAAAAATTTAACGAAAATTAATTGTCACGCACAACGAGTCTGTGTGCAAAATGTCAGCTCGATTGGATCACGGGAAGTGGGTTAAAAAACGACCGAAAGATTTGCACGGTCCTAAGCAAGCAAGCAAGCACGCAAGCAAGTGAACTTAATATAAAGGATTTAAAAAATAGAGGAGAGAATGAGAGATGCGAGGAAGTTAGAGAGAGAAGCTGTGGAGGTTTGGGATCCGGATATTTATTGATGCTGCAGGAGAAAATCCGATGAGCAATAAAGCTATTTTTTTNCAAAGATGTCCAGTAAGGGACATGGGGGCTGGATCGTTGCAACAACAACAAACAGTACGCAAACATGATCGGAGTGCAAAGTATAGGAAGGGTAAAAAAAACATTTATTTAAAATGTTTAAATCTCACCAGGTAAAGCCCTCTGAGGTATGAGCTTATTTTCAGAAACGACCTGGCAATCAAGAATAACAGCCCGACTAAGTGGCTTATCGCGGTGGGGGGGGGTGGGGCAGAGCAAAACGTGGTGTGCTCTGGGAGTGTTTTTACTGTTGTTGTTCGGCTGCCTTTGTGAAGTTTGGGAATTGGTGATGCAATTTGAACTTAAATGGTTTATTTAGTTAAGGGGCGCCATGGTGATGTGATCTGCCCAGGAGGTCGTGGGTTCGATCCCGACCCTGACGCCTGCTGCTGTATATTTGGAGTTTGCGTGTCTCTCTCTCTCTCTATCATCATCATCACGGTGGCTAGGAGATGTTAACTCCCTCGCCTGGTCTACAGGAGGTCGTGGGTTCGAACCCGACCCTGACGCTTGCTGCTGTATATTTGGAGTTTGCGTGTCTCTCTCTCTCATCATCATCACGGTGGCTAGGAGATGTTAACTACCTCGCCTGGTATGCAGGAGGTCGTGGGTTCGATCCCGACCCTGATGCCTGTTGTATGTTTGGAGTTTGCGTGTCTCTCTCTCTCCGCGTGGTCGCGTAGATTTTTTCTCCGGGTCCTCCGGTTTTTCCCTACACATTTAGAAACGCGCATTGCGATTATTTAGATAATTTTGCTGCTATAAAAGTCCAAATGACGGCCCACTTCGTTGACTCTATCACTGGCGGCCAGGTCGCTTCTGAACAATAAGTTCATACCTCAATGGGCTTTGCCTGTTCGGATGGGGATGGTTTAGTTTCATTCGTAAGTGTTTCGGGTGATTTCGTTGACTCTCTTGTACCCTGCGCTCCTATCGGGGACATCCGTGATATAGAGCTTCACGGCTCATCGGATTTTTCCAGTGATGAAGAAAGATGCTGATGTGTAATTCGCGCGAGAGAGAGAGAGAGAGCACGAGGAAGGGAGAGGCGCCGGTGAGTGATCTCACGGGGTACGAGCGATGCGTGTGCCTGCCGCTGCTGCTGCTGTTGCTGCTGCTGCTGCTGTTGCTGCTGCTGTTGCTGCTGCTGCTGCTGTAGCTGTTGCTGCTGCTGTTGCTCCTGCAGCTGCTGCTGCTGCTACTGCTGCTGCAGCTGCTGCTGCTGCTGCAGCTGCTGCTAGTGCTGCTGCTGCTGCTGCAGCTGCTGCTGCTGCAGCTGCTGCTAGTGCTGCTGCTGCTGCTGCAGCTGCTGCTGCTGCAGCTGCTGCTAGTGCTGCTGCTGCTGCAGCTGCTAGTGCTGCTGCTGCTGCAGCTGCTGCTGCTGCTGCAGCGAGGCGTCTCTGTTCCAGCGGGTTCCACCGGATGGAGCGGTGGGCCTGCTCCTCGATGTCACGCAAACATCTCCATGCGCATTAGCGCCAGAGTTCCACGGTGCCAATTCTCGCGTGCGTCGCAATGCTCGAGGCAACGGGTTTCTGCTGTCCACGTGTCCAGACGCACGTTGTCCCACGCACGTGCGAGGGTGAGCCTTTCGCAGATCCCGAGTGCACGTACCTTGAAGGAGCATGCAGATGACTGTCGCCTCCTCGCTCACCTGCCCTTTCACTCACCTGACCTCTCACTCACTCACCTGCTCTGTCTCTCACTCACCTGCCTTCTCTCTCACTCACCTGCTCTCACTATCACTCACCTACTCTCTCACTCACCTGACCTTTCACTCACTCACCTGCTCTCCCTCACCTGCTCTCTCACTCACCTGCCCTCCCTCTCACTCACCTGCTCTCACTCTCACTCACCTGCTCTCTCACTCACCTGCTCTCTCACTCACCTGCTCTGTCACTCACCTGCTCTCTCACTCACCTGCCCTCTCTATCACTCACCTGACCTCTCACTCACTCACCTGCTCTCTCACTCACCTGCTCTCTCACTCATCTGCTCTCTCACTCACCTGCTCTCACTCTCACTCACCTGCTCTCTCACTCACCTGCCCTCTCTATCACTCACCTGACCTCTCACTCACTCACCTGCTCCCTCACTCACCTGCCCTCTCTATCACTCACCTGCTCTCTCTCTCTCTCACTCACCTGACCTCTCACTTACCTGCTCTCTCACTCACCTGCTTTCTAACTCACTCACCTGACCTCTCACTCACCTGCCCACTCACTCACCTGCTCTCTCACTCACTCACCTGCTCTCTCTCACGCACTCACCTGCCAGCCACCTGCATTTTATCACTCACCATCTCTCTCATTCACTCTGCAATCTCTCCCTCTCCCTCCCTCTCGCACCGCTTCTGTCATTCTCTGCGTCTCAGTCGCTAAAATTAAAATCGGCCCTATTGACACGACGCCGCCAGAGTAATTAAGCAAAAAATAAATAAATCAACAATGACACACATATATTGATCGATACTAATATCAGCAAATTGTCATATAACCACTCTCCCTTCCTCGGCAGATAATTAGATCACCGCAACCCCTCAACATCCTCCACCCGCCCTCCATGTCTCCTGGCTCATCGGAGGAGCGGGGCTAGAACATCTAAACCCTCGTCTCTCGAGAGACGAGGGTTGAAATATATCCTTAGGTTCTTTCGGTAAAGTCACGGAGGTGAAAAATTACCTACCTGGTGACTTTACCGAAACAACCTAAGAATATGAATCCTTGCAGTCACGAAAGCTTCAAATCTAGAGGGTTGAAATCTCGATTGAAATTTCCATTTCTTCGTGTCGAGTGTTCGTTGTCCTCCCCCCCCCCCCGCGTGCACCTCCGATTAGCGCGGTTGGCTA
This sequence comes from Lethenteron camtschaticum, assembly GCA_018977245.1. NCBI lineage: Eukaryota > Metazoa > Chordata > Hyperoartia > Petromyzontiformes > Petromyzontidae > Lethenteron > Lethenteron camtschaticum. The sequence goes on along the minus strand of MU249701.1, from coordinate 5,438 downwards.
CGTACGGCGCGAAAGAAGTTCAACGTTGCATTGCGCGCAGCCCGTTTCACACGCGTTGCAGGCTCTACGCGGTCAATATTTACCATTCGCAAGTTGATGTTTTGGTCAGATCTGGAGTGCAAACTCACTTCTCCTGAACGGCTTTTCGTGCTTAGTTTGTTGTCATTCCCTCCACCCCGCACCTCCGATTCGCGCGGTTCGGGAGCACGAGGAGATGTCCCAACTTGAGTTGGAGGGCAGCGGTGGAGTTGAACTTCGCGCGCACGTTTGATGCGGTTCGTGGCTTGCTCTTACCGCTACCAGCGGTGCCGAGATCTGCCTCCGTGGAGGAGGAGGATGATGAGGAGGAGGATGAGGAGGAGGAGGATGAGGAGGAGGATGAGGAGGAGGAGGAGGAGGATGAGGAGGATGAGGAGGAGGAGGATGAGGAGGAGGAGGATGAGGAGGAGGAGGATGAGGAGGATGAGGAGGAGGAGGATGAGGAGGATGAGGAGGATGAGGATGAGGAGGAGGAGGAGNAGGATGAGGAGGAGGAGGATGAGGAGGAGGAGGAGGAGGAGGAGGAGGAGAGGAGGATGAAGGAGGATGAGGAGGAGGATGAGTAGGAGGATGAGGAGGAGGATGAGGAGGAGGATGAGGAGGAGGAGGAGGATGAGGAGGAGGAGGATGAGGAGGAGGATGAGGATGAGGTGGAGGAGGAGGAGGAGGAGGATGAGGAGGAGGAGGAGGAGGAGGAGAGGAGGAGGAGGAGGAGGAGGAGGAGGAGGAGGAGGAGGATGAGGAGGAGGAGGAGGAGGATGAGGAGGAGGAGGATGTGGAGGAGGAGGATGAGGAGGAGGAGGAGGAGGAGGAGGGGAGGAGGAGGAGGAGGATGAGGATGAGGAGGAGGAGGATGAGGAGGAGGAGGGGTGGAGGAGGGGAGGAGGAGGATGAGGAGGAGGAGGAGGAGGAGGAGAGGAGGATGAGGAGGAGGAGGAGGAGGAGGGGGAGGAGGAGGATGAGGAGGATGAGGAGGAGGGGAGGGGGAGGAGGGGGAGGAGGAGGAGGATGAGGAGGATGAGGAGGAGGAGGAGGAGGATGAGGAGGAGGAGGAGGTNAGGAGGAGGAGGAGGAGGATGAGGAGGAGGATGAGGAGGAGGAGGAGGAGGAGGAGGAGGAGAGGATGAGGAGGAGGTGGAGGAGGAGGAGGATGAGGAGGAGGAGGAGGAGGAGGAGGAGGAGGAGGAGGAGGAGGATGAGGAGGAGGAGGAGGAGGAGGAGGAGGGANAGGAGGAGGAGGATGAGGAGGAGGATAGNAGGAGGAGGAGGAGGAGGAGGAGGAGGAGGAGGAGGAGGAGGAGGAGATGGAGGAGGAGGAGGAGGAGGAGGATGAGGAGGAGGAGGAGGAGAGGAGGAGGAGGAGGAGGAGGAGGAGGAGGAGGTGGAGGAGGAGGAGGAGGAGGATGAGGAGGAGGTGGAGGAGGAGGAGGAGGAGGAGGATGAGGAGANGAGGAGGAGGATGAGGAGGAGGTGGAGGAGGAGGAGGAGGAGGAGGAGGAGGAGGAGGAGGAGGAGGATGAGGAGGAGGAGGAGGAGGAGAGGAGGAGGATGAGGAGGAGGAGGAGGTGGAGGAGGAGGAGGAGGAGGATGAGGAGGAGGAGGAGGAGGAGGAGGAGGAGGATGAGGAGGAGGAAGGAGGAGGAGAGAGGAGGAGGAGGAGGAGGAGGATGGGAGGAGGAGGAGGAGGAGGAGGAGGAGGAGGAGGAGGAGGAGGAGGATGAGGATGAGGAGGAGGAGGAAGAGGAGGAGGAGGAGGGAGATGAGGAGGAGGAGGATGAGGAGGAGGAGGAGGAGGAGGAGGAGGAGGATGAGGAGGAGGAGGAGGAGGAGGATGAGGAGGAGGTGGAGGAGGAGGAGGAGATGAGGAGGAGGAGGAGGAGAGGAGGAGGAGGAGGAGGAGGAGGAGGATGAGGAGGAGGAGGAGGAGGAGGAGGATGAGGAGGAGGAGGAGGAGGAGGATGAGGAGGAGGAGGATGAGGAGGAGGAGGTGGAGGAGGGGGAGGAGGAGGAGGAGGAGGATGAGGATGAGGATGAGGAGGAGGAGGATGAGGAGGAGGAGGTGGAGGAGGGGAGGAGGAGGATGAGGAGGAGGATGAGGAGGAGGAGGATGAGGAGGAGGAGGAGGAGGAGGAGGAGGAGGAGGGGGAGGGGGAGGAGGAGGAGGTTCGTGGAGGGGCACTACTGGGCAATTGGAGGCAGTCGCCATACAACGACAGTCGATGTGCGGAGGAGCGACGTTCTAATTCATCTCTATAAATGAAAGGCCCCACTGAGTTATGGAACTCTATTTCAGAAGCGACCTGGCCACAAATAACAACGCACGGAAGAGGCTTATCACGTGAAAAAAAACTCTCTAAAGGCGTGATGTTGAGTCTCAGGGAAAACCGGAGGACCTGGAAGAAAATCCACGTGACCACGGGGAGAGAAAAACGCGCACTCCAAAGATACAGGCGTGGGATGATTGAACCCATGGCCTCGTGCATCGCAGGCGAGGTAGTTAAAGTCTCACCACCGCGGCGATGACACAGCTGGTGCATCTGTCGGTCATCTCAGTCGATCAACCCGACGGCACCTGTAGGGCTTGATCGGCACCTCGAAGTGCACCTAGCCGGGTACAGGCGCCGAGGTGACGTCACTGCTGTTGTTGTTTTGTTGGTGGTGAAAGGGGGGCGACGGGCTGGGGGAAATNTATCATCATCAACAGTCGAAAATTGTGGCTGCGGAGGATGAAAAATCAATTAATTGTTTGAAACGAATCCTGGACGGACAAAAGACGCGTTGAAAATATGAATTCTAATCATTGATGAGATGTTTTCCCGGAACTAGAATTCGTCACATGCAATGAATACCCAGAGGTTGTTAAAATGACCGACTTGACAATTGCAATAGTCTTACTTAACGGAGCCTTCGCGTTATCAATTAAGAGCGAGAGACAAATTAGCAACGAACGCCGGAAAATGTCGATCCCAACGANTGAACACGGCCTACGTGGATCGTGTTGCGTGCGATGTCATTTGGTTAATGTATCGTCTACCTGTAATGAAAACTGCGCACAGATATATTGGAATGGTCGGTCAAAGTCATTTGCACCCAAGCCCTAGTGAATATTAAACCATGACCTACATGATTTAAAGCTTTCGTGACTGCAGGTCACTTGGCTCGGTAAAGTCCGTAGAATGGAAATAATAAATAATAAAAAAAAACAAATTGGGTCCGTTTTTATTTTATTCACCACCCCAATCCCGCACGAGGAGCTACGTCGCTCGTATTCAGAAGCAGAGATGGGATAAAGTCATTGTTATGCAAGTCCAAGTCGAGTCTGAAGTCATCAAATTCATGACTCGAGTCTGACTCGAGTCCAAGTCACATGACTCGAGTCCACACCTCAGAGGTGGGACAAAGTCATTGTTATGCAAGTCCAAGTCGAGTCTGAAGTCATCAAATTCATGACTCGAGTCTGACTCGAGTCCAAGTCACATGACTCGAGTCCACACCACTGTTCAGAAGCGTCCTGGCCACAAATATGACTCAACGGAGTGGCTTATCGAGTGGAAATTCCTAGCAGACAAATACTCTGAGCGCGTAGTGATGTTGATTCTCAATGCGGAGGGAGAACCCGGAGGTCTCGGATGAACATCCACGCGATCACGGGGAGAGAGACACGGAAACTCCAAATATACAGAAGGCGTTCGGGTCGGGGTCGAACGCATGACCTCCTGCATACCAGGCGAGGTGGTTAGATAAGCCACTTCGTTTAGCTATCATTTGTGGCCAGGTCGTTTCTAAAAAGAGCTATATAGCTCCGTGGGTCTTACCTGGTAAAATAAAATATGAATTTAGATTTAAAGCTTTCGTGACTGCAGGGATTCATCTTCTTGGTTCTTTCGGTAAGGTCACGTATAAGGGAAGTAATAAAATAATTAAAGAGACAGCGCTGTCTCCCCGACAGACCTGGTCTTCATCTGAGGACGGCTGCTTGCGTTGTGGCCGAAACGTCGTGAGAATTATTTTATTATGTTTTATTTGTATTATTTTATTACTTCCCTTCTACGTGACTTTACGAAAGAACCAAGAGATAAAATATGAATGTTAGTCAGTTAATTAATAGGTTATGTGAACTCTGAGGCTACCTGAAGTCTGGCGGAAGCCTCTAACGCTGCTGCCCATGGGCTTGACTGACGGTGATGACTGCGCAGATGCACCACCGTGATCCCTACTGCACCAACTTTTTGCGATTTACCCGCCCGGCGCTACCGCTCGTTGTTGTGAGCGTCGCTCCTTTGCCCCCGTTATTGTTGGAGGACGACTGCCTCCAGCTGACCAACAGGCAGCGTCCTTCACGAGCCGCCTCCTCCTCCATCTACTCCAGACGATATTTCTCACTCACCTCTCTTATCACGTGACGTCTCCGACACGGCGCGCGTGCGGCAGGATGGCGTTTTTCCATTTCGCATTAAAATATGCAAATTGTAACAAAAAACAAATATCACAGCCAAAGGCGGTACCATAATCGGCGCCGTGTCACATCACAGGGAGGCACTTTGGAGGTCAGCCGCCCATACTGATGAGAGGCGTTCGTACCACGTGTGTCTGTGCGCGCGCGCGCGCGCGTGTGTTCGTGTACGCGCGCACACGTTTTGGGGAGCGGTGGCGCAGCGGTTAGCGCACCGGCCCACCGAGTTGGATTCCCACTCGGCGCCAACAACATCGACTGAGTGATTGTATCTGAACCGATGCTGGGCCTCTCCTAGTCGACTCAGCCTCAAATGATATACCTGGTGCGGTGTGTAAACATCGCCACTGGGGAGACAAAGGCGGACCGGGCGTGGTGCTGGCCACCCACCCGCTCGTGTGCCGTTCTGGCCTTAATAGGTGCTCGCAAACAGCACTTGCCCAACACTCTGCTACAGGCTATACGGGGGGGGGGGATCTTGTTGTTTGCTTTAGTATTTTTCTCTAAGCGTGCCGTGTGGCATCTGGGGGTAGCCTCTCGCGAGCAGCAGGCGGTCTTGCCACATCGATGACGGAGGGGGGTCTACGTTGGGGGTGAGGGGTGGGGAGGAGAATGAACGCTCGCATGAAGACGGAGGGTGCTTCGCATTGACGATGAACAACAGCGCCTTACAATGCGGGCATATTTTTTGTTTTACTCCGGGCTTCACGTTTCACGCATTCACTGGAGCAAAGAATCGCTCAGACTGCCTCCTCCTCATCATCATCTTCTTCTTCCGCTGCTCCTGCTTCTAAGAGATGGAAATTTGAACGAGTAATTTTCTTTCAAATCAACCGTTTGTTAATGCGAGTTTTCGTTCGGGTATTTTAAATCTTCACGGTTTGGATAACCCCCCCACCACACACACACCATCCCATTGTTTAATTTTAAGTCACAAGGCGAGATT
>WFAB01001274.1:0-265333 GCA_018977245.1 Lethenteron camtschaticum | reverse complement strand
CCCCACCTCGTCACCCTCCTCACCTCGTCACCCTCCTCACCCTCACCTCGTCACCCTCCTCACCTCGTCACCCTCCTCACCTCGTCACCCTCCTCACCTCCACCTCTGTCACCCTCCTCACCTCGTCACCCTCCTCACCTCGTCACCCTCCTCACCTCGTCACCCTCCTCACCCTCACCTCGTCACCCTCCTCACCACCACCTCGTCACCCTCACTCACCTCGTCACCCTCCCTCTCGTCACCCTCCTCACCTCCACCTCGTCACCCCCTCCCCTCCACCCTCCACCCTCGTCACCCTCCCCCCTCCACCTCGTCACCCTCCTCACCTCACCTCGTCACCCTCCTCACCTCCCCACCTCGTCACCCTCCCTCACCTCGTCACCCTCCTCACCCTACCTGTCACCCCTCCTCACCCTCACCTCGTCACCCTCCTCAACCCCTCACCTCGTCACCCTCCTCACCCTCACCTCGTCACCCTCCTCACCCCACCTCGTCACCCTCCTCACCCTCCACCTCGTCACCCTCCTCACCCACCTCGTCACCCTCCTCCCTCACCTCGTCACCCTCCTCACCCTCACCTCGTCACCCCTCCTTCACCTCAACCTCGTCACCCTCCTCACCTCCACCTCGTCACCCTCCTCACCCTCACCTCGTCACTCTCGGTCACTCTCCTCACCCTCACCTCGTCCTCCACCTCGTCACCCTCCTCACCACCTCGTCACCCTCCCTCACCCCTCACCTCGTCACCCTCCTCACCTCCCCCCACTCCGTCACCCTCCTCACCCTCCACCTCGTCACCCTCCTCACCCCACCCTCACCCTCCCACCCTCGTCCACCCTCCTCACCCTCACCTTNCGTCACCCTCCTCACCCTCCACCTCGTCACCCCTCCTCACCTCCACCTCGTCACCCTCCTCACCCCACCTCGTCACCCTCCTCACCCTCATACCACCTCGTCACCCTCCTCCCCTCTACCCTCCACCTCGTCACCCTCCTCCACCTCGTCACCCTCCTCACCATCACCTCGTCACCCCTCTCACCCTCTCACCTCGTCACCCCTCACCCNTCACCCTCACCCTTCACCTCGTCACCCTCCTCACCTCCACCCTCACCTCGTCACCCTCCTCACCCTCCACCTCGTCACCCTCCTCACCCCCACCTCGTCACCCTCCTCACCTCCGTCACCTCCTCACCTCGTCACCCTCCTCACCCTCCACCCTCGTCACCCTCCTCACCCTCCTCTCACCCTCCTCACCACTCACCTCGTCACCCTCCTCACCCCTCACCTCGTCACCCTCCCTCACCCCCTCCTCGTCACCCTCCTCAACCCTCCACCTCGTCACCCCCTCCTCACCNTCGCACCCTCCTNCACCCTCCTCACCTCGTCACCACTCACCTCTCACCTCTCGTCACCCTCCTCACCCTCCCTCCNACCTCGTCACCCTCCTCACCCTCCACCTCGTCACCCTCCTCACCTCCACCTCGTCACCCTCCTCACCTCGTCACCCTCCTCCCTCGTCACCCTCCTCACCCTCACCTCGTCACCCTCCTCACCCCCACCTCGTCACCCTCCTCACCCCGTCACCTCGTCATNCCCTCCTCACCCTCACCTCGTCACCCTCCNTCACCCCCACCTCGTCACCCTCCTCACCCTCACCTCGTCACCCTCCTCACCTCCCACCTCGTCACCCTCCTCACCCTCACCTCGTCACCCTCCTCACCTCGTCACCCTTCGTCACCCTCCTCACCTCGTCACCCCTCACTCACCTCCCCCCCACCTCGTCACCCCTCCCTCACCTCGTCACCCTCCGTCACCCCCTCCCTCACCTCGTCACCCCTCCTCCTCACCTCTCACCTCGTCACCCTCCTCACCTCCACCTCGTCACCCTCCTCACCCCCTCACCTCGTCACCCCTCCCTCACCTCCTCACCTCGTCACCCTCCTCACCCCCACCTCGTCACCCTCCTCACCCCACTCCGTCACCCTCCTCACCTCCACCTCGTCACCCTCCTCACCTCGTCACCCTCCTCACCCTCACCTCGTCACCCTCCTCACCCTCACCTCGTCACCCTCCTCACCTCCACCTCGTCACCTCCTACCTCCACTCGTCACCCTCCTCACCTCGTCACCCTCCTCACCCTCACCTCGTCACCCTCCTCACCACCACCTCGTCACCCTCCTCTCACCCTCACCTCGTCACCCCCTCCTCACCCCTCACCCTCGTCACCCTCCTCACCCTCACCTCGTCACCCTCCTCACCTCGTCACCCTCCTCACCCTCACCTCGTCACCCTCCTCACCCCCACCTCGTCACCCTCCTCACCCTCACCTCGTCACCCTCCTCACCACCCACCTCGTCACCCTCCTCACCCTCACCTCGTCACCCTCCTCACCCCACTCGTCACCCTCCTCACCCTCACCTCGTCCCCTCCTCACCCCGTCCCCTCTCACCTCCACCTCGTCACCTCCTCACCCCACCTCGTCACCCTCCTCTCCTCCACCTCGTCACCCTCCTCACCCCACCTCGTCACCCTCCTCACCCTCACCTCGTCACCCTCCTCACCCCCACCTCGTCACCCTCCTCACCCTCACCTCGTCACCCTCCTCACCCCACCTCGTCACCCCCCACTTCGTCACCCTCCTCACCATCACCTCGTCACCCTCCTCACCCTCACCTCGTCACCCTCCTCTCCTCCACCTCGTCACCCTCCTCACCTCGTCACCCTCCTCACCATCACCTCGTCACCCTCCTCACCTCCACCTCGTCACCCTCCTCACCTCCACCTCGTCACCCTCCTCACCTCCACCTCGTCACCCTCCTCCCCCCCCTCGTCACCCTCCTCACCCTCACCTCGTCACCCTCCTCACCCTCACCTCGTCACCCTCCTCACCTCGTCACCCTCCTCACCCTCACCTCGTCACCCTCCTCCCTCGTCACCCTCCTCACCCCCACCTCGTCACCCTCCTCACCACCCCCTCGTCACCCTCCTCACCCCCACCTCGTCACCCTCCTCACCCTCACCTCGTCCCCTCCTCACCCCCACCTCGTCACCCTCCTCACCCCCACCTCGTCACCCTCCTCACCCTCACCTCGTCACCCTCCTCACCCCCACCTCGTCACCCTCTCATCACAGCTGTCGTGGCTGTGACGGTTCCACCTGAAGATGGAAGCTTGTGTTGCCTCCGAAACGTCGTGATTTTTATTTTTTAATTTTAATGTTTTTTACCTACACGGTGACTTTACCGAAAACACCTAAGAATATGAATCCTTGCAGTCACGAAAGCTTCAAATCTAGGTTTACCATAACCAAGTCTAACATAACAAAGTTATCGTAAGCAAGGTACCGTAACCAAGGTACCGTAACCAGGTTACCGTAACCAGGTTACTGTAACCAGGCTGCCGTAACCAAGTTTACCATAACAAAGTTACCATAACAAAGTTACCATAACAAAGTTACCATAACAAAGTTACCATAAAAAGTTACCGTAACCAGGTTACTGTAACCAGGCTGCCGTAACCAAGTTTACCATAACAAAGTTACCATAACAAAGTTACCATAACAAAGTTACCATAACAAAGTTACCGTAACCAGGTTACTGTAACCAGGCTGCCGTAACCAAGTTTACCATAACAAAGTTACCATAACAAAGTTACCATAACAAAGTTACCATAACAAAGTTACCGTAACCAGGTTACTGTAACCAGGCTGCCGTAACCAAGTTTACCATAACAAAGTTACCATAACAAAGTTACCATAACAAAGTTACCATAACAAAGTAACCATAACAAAGTTACCGTAACCAGGTTACTGTAACCAGGCTGCCGTAACCAAGTTTACCATAACAAAGTTACCATAACAAAGTTACCGTAACAAAGTTACCGTAACAAAGTTACCATAACAAAGTTACCATAACAAAATTACCGTAACCAGGTTACCAGAAGCAGGTTCCCCATACTGGCCAGCTGCTGTTTTCTTCATTTAAAAAAATCAATGAAATTTGAGCTCTTGATGCTTTCTCATCTTTATTGGGTTTGCCTGGCAGGTTTTCATTTTCTCATTTCACGGAATATCTCTCAAGTTAACTCAGTTTGCAGCACCATCCCTTAGGATTCTGCCTCGGTTTCTTGTAATTTCCTTTTAGTTTTTGGAGCAGAATCTTAGTTTCCTGGCAATCTTTCCCAATTTTTTGGCGACATCAATCAGTTTGTTCGAATTTTCTCTCCTTTTTTACTTTCCATCACTTCGATTTTAAGAGTTCCTTTGCAGTTTGTGTTTGTTTACATCACTGCCTTGGACTTCTCACACACTTGCTTGAATTACCTTGTTGTTACTTGGTGTTTCCTCTCAATGTTTGGGCTCTCTTCCTAGTTTTTTGTTTATCCTCTCAGTTTCTTTATTTAAAAGTATAAATAAAATGTGTTTCTTTATCAGTTTTTAGGTCTACATATCCTTTTCTTGCATCTTTCTAATTTTCATTGTTTTTAATTGGGGTTCTCTCTTAGTTCATTGGATTTCCTCTCAGTTTATCGGGTTTTCGTTTACATTTTTAAATCCTTTATATTCAGTTCACTTGCTTGCTTGCTTACGACCGTGCAAATCTTTCGGTCGTTTTTTAACCCACTTCCCGTGATCCAATCGAGCTGACATTTTGCACACAGACTCGTTGTGCGTGACAATTAATTTTCGTGAAATTGTTTTTTGGCCAAAATTTTACACTTTTTAGGAAAAAAAAATTATATGTAATTACCAATTGCTTAATGGTGGCAGGCAATCATCTGACCCATAGGTGGCAGCCATCTCAAGCCAGAGGACGAGAGGACTCTAGCCGCCACGCATATAAAGGATTTAGAGTGAAAAACTTTGTTTTTACGGGTTAATTTTTTTTCTTTCCATCTCTTGTATTTTTAGAGTTCCTTTGCAGTTTCTGTTTGTTGACATCACTGCCTTGAACTTCCCACACACTTGCTTGACTTATCTTGTTGTTACTTGGTGTTTCCTCTCAATGTTTGGACTCTCTTCCCAGTTTCTTGGTCATCCTCAGTTTTTTATTTAAAACCTGAGAATAAAATCGTTTTCTTTATCAGTTTCTAGGTCTACCTCTCCTTTTCTTGCATCTTTCTAATTTTCATTGTTTTTAATTGGGTTTCTCTCTCAGTTTATTGGTTTTCCTCTCAGTTTATCGGGTTTTCGTTGACATTTTTTCGACATTCTTTCTCAAATTATCTAAGCGACACTGTTGAAAAGTATTTGCACGTGCTCACATGAAGAATATCTCGCACCACACAAATCGAGGTGGCCGGTTAGCTCAGCTGGTTAGAGCGTGGTGCTAATATCGCCAAGGTCCTGGGTTCGATCCCCATACTGGCCAGGTGCTGTTTTTTCTTCCAATTTCAAAAAAATATGAAAATTCAGCTCTTGATGCTTTCTCAGCTTTAATGGGTTTGCCTGGCAGGTTTTATTTTTCTCATTTCACGGAATATCTCTCGAGTTTACTCAGTTTGCAGCACCATCCCTTAGGATTCTGCCTCGGTTTCTTGTAATTTCCTTTCACTTTTTGGAGCAGAATCTTAGGTTCCTGGGAACGTGTCCCAATTTCTTGGGTCCATCAATCAGTTTGTTCGAATTTTATCTCCTTTTTTTTCTTTCCATCTCTTGTATTTTTAGAGTTCCTTGGCAGTTTGTGTTTGTTTACACCTCTGCCTTGGACTTCCCACACACTTGCTTGACTTATCTTGTTGGTACTAGGTGTTTCCTCTCAATGTTTGTGCTCTCTTCCCAGTTTCTCATTTATCCTCTCAGTTTCTTCATTTTAAAAGTATAAATAAAATGCGTTTCTTTATCAGTTTTTAGGTCTACCTATCCTTTATCTTGCATCTTTCGAATTTTCATTGTTTCGAATTGGGTTTTTTTCTCAGTTCATTGGATTTCCTCTCAGTTTTTCGGGTTTTCGTTGACATTTTTACAGGTAGGAGCAACAGTTCCACACTGCCCACCAGGGATTATTTGTCTGTCTGTCTGTCGTGCAGAGCCACGCCCTCGATTTGTATTTCATAGAGCGCTCCGGGCGGGCTCAGCACCACGTGACGCGCTGCCCCACCCAGCTTGCGCCGCGTAACACGGATCGCACGAATGCGCTGTCCAACCAAGTTCCTACCTGCCCACTCCGAAGGAACGTGTTTCGGCATTCTTTCTCCAAATTTAAGAGCGACAGTGTCGAAAAGCATTTGCACGTGCTCACAAGAAGAATATCTCGCACCCGTCACATCGAGGTGGCCGGTGAGCTCAGCTGGTTAGAGCGTGGTGCTAATAACGCCAAGGTCCTGGGTTCGATCCCCATACTGGCCAGCTGCTGTTTTCCTCCATTTAAACAATTTTAAGAGATTTGAGCTCTTGATGATTTCTCTCTCAGATTCTTGGGCTTTTTTTCCTGGCAGGTTTTCAGTTTTTCTCATTTCAAGGAATATCTCTCAAGTTTACTCGGTTTGCCGCACCATCCCTTAGGATTCTGCCTGTTTCTTGTAATTTCCTTTTAGTTTTTGGAGCAGAATCTTAGTATCCTGGGAATGTCCCAATTTCTTGGGTCCATGATTCAGTTTGTTCGAATTTTTTCTACTTTTTTTTCTTTCCATCTCCTGGATTTTTAGAGTTCCTTTGCAGTTTGTGTTTGTTTACATCACTGCCTTGGATGTCCCACACACTTGCTTGACTTGCTCTGTTGGTACTTGGTGTTTCCTCTCAAATTTTTGGCTCTAATTCTAGATTTGAAGTTTTCGTGACTGCAAGGATTCGTACTCTCTGTTTTTCTCGGTAAAGTCACGTAGGTAAAGAAGATAAAATAAATTAAATCACGACGTTTCGGACGTTTTTTTGGGCTCTCTTCCAGTTTCTTGGTTATCCTCAGTTTTTCATTTTAAACCTATTAATAAAATGTGTTCTTTATCAGTTTTTAGGTCTACCTCTCCTTTTCTTGCATCTTTCTAATTTGCATTGATTTTAATTGGGTTTCTCTCTCAGTTCATTGGATTTCCTCTCAGTTGATCGGGTTTTCGTTGACATTTTTTCGGCATTCTTTCTCTCAATTTGTGAGCGACACTGTTGAAAGCATTTGCACGTGCTCACATGAGGGATATCTCGCACCAGCCAATCGAGGTGGCCGGTTAGCTCAGCTGGTTAGAGCGTGGTGCTAATAACGCCAAGGTCCTGGGTTCGAACCCCATACTGGCCAGCTGCTGTTTTCCTTCATTTAAAAAATTAATGAAAATTTAGCTCTTGATGCTTTCTCATCTTTATTGGGTTTGCCTGGCAGGTTTTATTTTTCTCATTTCACGGAATATCTCTCAAGTTTATCGGTTTGCCGCACCAACCTTAGGATTCTGCCTCTGTTTCTTGTAATTTCCTTTCACTTTTTGGAGCAGAATCTTAGTTTCCTGGGAGTGTTTCCCAATTTGCTGTGTCCATCAATCAGTTGGTTCGAATTTTCTCCAAATTTTTTTGTTTGTATCTCTTGGATTTTTAGAGTTCCTTTGCAGTTTGTGTTTATTTACACCTCTGCCTTGTACTTGCCACACACTTGCTTGACCATGTGTGTTTGTTGTAGTCGGAGTAAGACTGATGGCCTTAATCTAAGTTGTCTTGTGGTTGTTGTTGTTGTTGTTTGAGTTGCATCCCACTGGGATTTTTGCACACAGCGTTGGTGTACGGTGTTTTTTCTGCAATATTTGCTGTCTTTTCTTGGATTTTCTGTTTGCACTTAGTCACATATTCACTTTAAGATGTTTTCTTGTTCATGTTTTTGTTTTCTGTTTGTTGCGGTTGCACCCGATTCAAGAGCCGAATGGCTCACAGGGCTATACCTAATAATGAACTTGAACTTGACTTATCTTGTTGTTACTTGGTGTTTCCTCTCAATGTTTGGGCTCTCTTCCCAGTTTCTCGTTTATCCTCTCAGTTTCTTCATTATAAAACTATGAATAAAATACGTTTCTTTATCAGTTTTTTAGGTCTACCTTTCAGTGTCTTGCATTTTTCTAATTTTCATGGTTTTTATTTGGGGTTCTCTCCCAGTTCATTCATTGTCTTCTCAGTTTATCGGGTTTTCATTGACATTTTTCGGAATTCTTCTCCCAGTTTCTGAGCGAGTGTTGAAAAGCATTTGCACGTGCTCACATGAAGAATATCTCGCACCAGTGTAATGGAAGTGGCTGGTTAGCTCAGCTGGTTAGAGCGTGGTGCTAATAATGCCAAGGTCCTGGGTTCGATCCTCATACTGGCCAGCTGCTGTTTTCCTCATTTAAAAAATTAATTAAAATTTAGCTCTTTGATGCTTTCTCTCTCTGCTTATTGGGGTTTTTCCTGGCGGGTTATCAGTTTTTTTTATTTCACGGAACATCAATCAGTTTTTCTCGGTTTGCAGCACCGTCTCTTCGGTTTCGCTTCTGTTTCTTGTAATTTCCTTTCACTTTTTGGCGCAGGATCTTAGTTTCCTGGGATTGTCCCAATTTCTTGCGTCCATCAATCAGTTTGTTCGAATAATCTCTCTTTCTTTCCACCACTGCCTTGGACTTCTCACACACTTGCTTGATTTTTAAATCCTTTATATTAAGTTCACTTGCTTGCTTGCGTACGTGCTTACGACCGTGCAATCTTTCGGTCGTTTTTAAACCCACTTCCCGTGATCCAATCGAGCTGACATTTTGCACACAGACTCGTTGTGCGTGACAATTTATTTTCGTGAAAAGATTTTTCCAAAATTTTACACTTTTTAGGATTTTTTTTTATATTTAATTACAATTGCTTAATGGTGGCAGGCAATCATCTGACCCATAGATGGCAGCCATCTCAAGCCAGAGACGAGAGGACTCTAGCCGCCCGTTTCAAAGACCAATGTGGGCTGGGTTGTGACCCATTGAACACGCATATAAAGGATTTATAGTGAAAACTTTGTTTTTACGGGTTAATTTTTTTGTAATTTCCTTTCACTTCATTGACATTTTTTCGGCATTCTTTTCTCAATTTGTGAGCGACACTGTTAAAAAGCATTTGCACGTGCTCACATGAGGGATATCTTGCACCTGCCAAATCGAGGTGGCTGATTAGCTTAGCTGGTTAGAGCGTGGTGCTAATAACGCCAAGGTCCTGGGTTCGATCCCCATACTGGCCAGCTGCTGTTTCCTCCATTTAAGAAAATCAAAAAAATTTAGCTCTTGATGCTTTCTCATCTTTATTGGTTTTGCCTGGCAGGTTTTCATTTTTCTCATTTCACGGAATATCTCTCAAGTTTACTCGGTTTGACGCACGATCCCTTAGGATTCTGCCTCTGTTTCTTAGAATTTCCTTTCACTTATTGGCAAAGGATCTTAGTTTACTGGGATTGTGTCCCAATTTCTTGCGTCCATCAATCAGTTTGTTCGAATTTTCTCTCCTTTTTTTTCTTTCAATTTCTTGGATTTTTAGAGTTCCTTTGCAGTTTGTGTTTGTTTACACCACTGCCTTGGACTTCCCACACACTTGCTTGACTTATCTTGTTGTTACTTGGTGTTTCCTGTCAATGTTTGGGCTCTCTTCCTAGTTTTTTGTTTATCCTCTCAGTTTCTTCATTTTAAAAGTATAAATAAAATGTGTTTCTTTATCAGTTTTTAGGTCTACCTATCCTTTTCTTGCATCTTTCTAATTTTCATTGTTTTTAATTGGGTTTCTCTCTTAGTTCATTGGATTTCCTCTCAGTTTATCGGGTTTTCGTTTACATTTTTAAATCCTTTATATTCAGTTCACTTGCTTGCTTGCTTGCGCGCTTACGACCGTGCAAATCTTTCGGTCGTTTTTTAACCCACTTCCCGTGATCCAATCGAGCTGACATTTTGCACACAGACTCGTTGTGCGTGACAATTTATTTCGTGAAAAGATTTTTCCAAAATTTTACACTTTTAGGATTTTTTTTTNATATTTAATTACAAATTGCTTAATGGTGGCAGGCAATCATCTGACCCATAGATGGCAGCCATCTCAAGCCAGAGGACGAGAGGACTCTAGCCGCCCGTTTCAAAGACCAATGTGGGCTGGGTTGTGACCCATTGAACACGCATATAAGGATTTATAGTGAAAAACTTTGTTTTTACGGGTTAATTTTTTTGTAATTTCCTTTCACTTCATTGACATTTTTTCGGCATTCTTTTTCTCAATTTGTGAGCGAACTGTTAAAAAAGCATTTGCACGTGCTCACATGAGGGATATCTTGCACCTGCCAAATCGAGGTGGCTGATTAGCTTAGCTGGTTAGAGCGTGGTGCTAATAACGCCAAGGTCCTGGGTTCGATCCCCATACTGGCCAGCTGCTGTTCTCCTCCATTTAAGAAAATCAAAAAATTTAGCTCTTGATGCTTTCTCATCTTTATTGGTTTTGCCTGGCAGGTTTTCATTTTTCTCATTTCACGGAATATCTCTCAAGTTTACTCGGTTTGACGCACGATCCCTTAGGATTCTGCCTCTGTTTCTTAGAATTTCCTTTCACTTATTGGCAAAGGATCTTAGTTTACTGGGATTGTGTCCCAATTTCTTGCGTCCATCAATCAGTTTGTTCGAATTTTCTCTCCTTTTTTTCTTTCAATTTCTTGGATTTTTAGAGTTCCTTTGCAGTTTGTGTTTGTTTACACCACTGCCTTGGACTTCCCACACACTTGCTTGACTTATCTTGTTGTTACTTGGTGTTTCCTGTCAATGTTTGGGCTCTCTTCCTAGTTTTTTGTTTATCCTCTCAGTTTCTTCATTTTAAAAGTATAAATAAAATGTGTTTCTTTATCAGTTTTAGGTCTACCTATCCTTTTCTGCATCTTTCTAATTTTCATTGTTTTTAATTGGGTTTCTCTCTTAGTTCATTGGATTTCCTCTCAGTTTATCGGGTTTTCGTTTACATTTTTAAATCCTTTATATTCAGTTCACTTGCTTGCTTGCTTGCGCGCTTACGACCGTGCAAATCTTTCGGTCGTTTTTTAACCCACTTCCCGTGATCCAATCGAGCTGACATTTTGCACACAGACTCGTTGTGCGTGCCCTCTCCCCTATCTCCGGTTGTAGCCAACATCTTCATGGAGAAATTTGAGACGGACGCCATCCAGACTGCCACTCTACGCCCGACCTTATGGAAGAGGTACGTAGACGACACTTTTGTCATCTGGCCACATGGCCGGCCTGCTCTAGACCAATTTCTCGACCACATCAATTCCATACACCAGCCATCAGATTCACCATGGAAGTCGAAAATGATGGCAAGCTACCCTTTTTGGATGTCCTAATCAAAAGGAGACCTGATGGTTCAATGAGCCACTCTGTCTACAGGAAAGCCACCCACACGGATGCTTATCTAAAACCGGATTCCCACCACCATCCATCCCAGAAGAATTCCCTCATCAAGACTCTATATCATAGAGCCCAATGCATCTCCGACCATGAACACATTTCCAGTGAACTCAAACACGTACGCCAAGCTCTTAAGGCTAATGGTTACTCCGACTACACAATCCGCAAAGCCATCACTCCAACCATCAAGAAGGATCCTGTTGAGGAGCCTTTCAAGACCATCACCTTACCCTACATTGCTGGGGTCACAAAAAAGATCTCCAAAATCCTGATTAAACACAAGATCCAGGTCCGATTCAACACAGTACATAAAATCCGTGATCTGGTCCCGTCTGTAAAGATGTGGTTCCAGACATACAGTACCCTGGCGTCTACAAACTAAGTTGCCTCTGTGGTAGCAGTTACATTGGAGAAACCAAACGACATGTCTCGGACCGCATCCGTGAACATAAGGCAGACCTGAAACACGGTAGGACAAACACCTCAGCCGTGGCAGATCACTGTTACAATTCAGTGGGCTCACATGACATTGACTTCTCCAAGACAGAGGTTCTCTGCAAGCCATCTGGCTATCATGAGAGATTCGTTCATGAGGCGATCCACATATACAAACACAGAGACAATTTCAACGAGAAGATGGATTCTGGCTTAGCAATCATTGGAAGGACGTAATAAACCATTTCGGATCTTAACTGATTGTGTTCATGTTTACGGTGACTTTCAGACCACGTTCCACTCACTGGCATGGTGCAGTGTGCAGAGTAATGTATGGTGTCGTAATTGTACAGTAAACATATAGCAGTATGATACACATTAGGGTGGGTAGAATAATACATAGTGTTATATTAAAATGGATAAGGCAGCAACTGCAGCAGCAGCAGCAAGTGCAGCAGCAGCAGCAAGTGCAGCAGCAGCAGCAAGTGCAGCAGCAGCAGCAAGTGCAGCAGCAAGTGCAGCAGCAGCAGCAACTGCAGCAGCAGCAGCAGCAGCAGCAACTGCAGCAGCAGCAGCAACTGCTGCAGCAGCAGTAACTGCAGCTCCCTTTGATGCTGTTAATCCTGCATAATGCACATGCATATGCAGTACTAATCACATTCCTGCATTTCCATAAATATGCTAAATTCCTGTTGATATGCAAATTCCTTTGTCAATGCGCCCAGCTTATATATATGCTCCAAGCTCGTGTGCTGTTTCATTCAGACTCTGTCGCCTCGACGGACCTGGTTTTCACCTGAGGACGGCTGCTTGCGTTGTGGCCGAAACGTCGTGATTGTTTTATTATGTTTTATTTTATTATTTTATTACTTCCCTTCTACGTGACTTTACCGAAAGAACCAAGAAGATGAATCCTGCAGTCACGAAAGCTTTAAATCGAAAAATTCTGCCCTTTTCTTGTAATTTCCTTCACTTTTAGACGCAAGATCTTAGTTTCCTGGGAATCTGCCAATTCTTGGCGACATCGATCAGTTTTTTNCGAATTTTTTCTCCTTTTATTAAATCCTTTATATTAAGTTCGCTTGCTTGCTTGTGCTTGCTTGCTTGCTTACGACCGTGCAAATCTTTCGGTCGTTTTTAACCCACTTCCCGTGATCCAATCGAGCTGATATTTTGCACAGACTCGTTGTACGAGACAATTAATGTTCGTGAAAAATTTTTTCCAAAATTTTACACTGTTTAGGGAAAACTAATTAAATATTTAATTACCAATTGCTTAATACTGGCAGACAATCATCTGACCCATAGGTGGCAGCCATCTCAAGCCAGAGGACGAGAGAACTCTAGCCGCCACGCATATAAAGGATTTATAGTGAAAAACTTGTTTTACGGGTTATACTTGTTTTTAAATCCTTTATATTAAGTTCGCTTGCTTGCTTAGGACCGTGCAAATCTTTTGGTCGTTTTTTAACCCACTTCCCGTGATCCAATCGAGCTGACATTTTGCACACAGACTCGTTGTGCGTGACAATGCATTTTCGTGAAAAAAANTTCCAAAATTTTACACTGTTTAGATTTTTTTTATATTTCATTACCAATTGTTTAATGCTGCCAGAGGACGAGAGGACTCTAGCCGCCCAATGCCACGCATATAAAGATTTATAGTGAAAAACGTTTTTACGGGTTTACTTGTACCTACGTGACTTTACCGACAAAACCTAAGAATATGGATATGAGTAACCCAGCAGTGACTACGCAGCCCTTCGTCGTCCCGTAGGTGGCGCTCTCTCATTACATAAACATCACTAACAAGTGAATGCGGAAAGAAGACAAATAAAATAAGACGGATGCTCCACGGGATATGATTTACGTCTGTTGTAGGCCAATCGCTTTCAAGACAATGCATATATCATCAGAGCATGTTTTGTTTGCATATTTTCCCACAAGTATGTGTGGTTAATGGGACTTGATGCCTTGTAAAAGGTATCTATTTGGTGTTCGAACATCTTATCACCTCCTGTTTTGTTGGCAGGAAGGGTAACACTTAATTATTCTTATTTTTCATAATTTTGTACACTGGAAAAACGGTACCGTGGACAGTTACCCATTGTTCTTCTTGGTTCTTTCGGTAAAGTCACGTAGAAGGGAAATAATAAAATAATAAAAATAAAACATGATAAAATAATTCTCACGACGTTTCGCCACAACGCAAGCAGCCGTCCTCAGGTGAAGAACAGGTCTGTCGGAAAGACAGCGACTGAATGACAGCCCTGTTCTTCACCTGAGGACGGCTGCTTGCGTTGTGGTCGAAACGTCGTGAGAATTATTTTATTATGTTTTATTTTTATTATTTCCTTCTACGTGACTTTACCGAAAGAACCAAGAAGATGAATCCCTGCAGTCACGAAAGCTTTAAATCGAAAAGTTCCCCATTGGTCAGACATGTTACGTAAATGCGGAAGATATGGTCATTGCTGTTCACACTGTGAAGGCGTTGACGACTTTGCTGATGGACCTGGAGTGTGCACCTAAGAGATGGAGCCTTTCTTTCAGCTCTACAAAAAATTAACCCGTAAAAACAAAGTTTTTCACTATAAATCCTTTATATGCGTGGCATCGGTTTTATTTTATTATTCATTTCTGTTTTTCTTGAGTAAGAGTTTCATTTTTATCACATTGGTATTTTAAATTAAATATGAATTTTTTTTCTCCTAAAAGTGGAAAATTTGGAATTTTTTCACGAAAATAAATTGTCACGCACAACGAGTCTGTGTGCAAAATGTCAGCTCGATTGGATCACGGGAAGTGGGTTAAAAAACGACCGAAAGATTTGCACGGTCGTAAGCACGCAAGCAAGCAAGTGAACTTAATATAAAGGATAAATAAAAAAAAACTCCTATCCGGGTATTTTCTGTCATCAAATACTACACCCGCATCAACTCCCCATTATTATTGGGGCAGTTGTGTAGCAAGTGAAGATGTGTCTATACCTAGTCAGTGTGCTTATAACTGGCTCCGATTTGGCAGCAGAGGTATAACTCTGAGTCAGTCGAGCAGCATTATCTTTTAATCAACTTCTATTATGCTGTGTGGAAGCTACCTGGCCTATTGCTCCATTCGAAGCCCCATCCGGGTTTAACCGGACTGGATTGTGTGAGGAGCAAACAAATGTTTGAATCAAAATCTGTATTTATCTTGGACAGTCCCATACATGAGCTGGGTTGGCTGGGTCATGTAGCCTGCATGCCCAGTCAACGCTTGCCCAGGCAACTCAGGTTTGGCCGGATAGAGGGGGCTAAACGGGCACAGAACGAGCTAGAGAGGAGATGGACTGATCCAGTACATCAGGATTTGGAGCTAATTTAACATTCTAACTGGTACCAATGGTGTCAATATCATTCTGTGGAGGAGGCTCGTGAAGGACGCTGCTGGGCAGATGGAGGCAGTCACACTCCAGCAACAATAGAGGGCAGAGGAGCGACGCTCACGGCAACAAGCGGAGTGCCGGGCAGCTAACAACGCTGCCAGTTGACAGTGGTGGGTACAGGTGGTGCGGATACCACACCAGAGGTGGAATGTGCTCCAATCCAGGGGTTGTCATTCAGATTCTGTCTCCTTGCCAGACCTGTTCTTCACCTGAGGACGGCTGCTTGCGTTGTGGCCGAAACGTCGTGAGAATTATTTTAGTATGTTTTATTATTATTTTATTATTTCCATTCTACGTGACTTTACCGAAAGAGCCAAGACGCTTCATATCTCATGGAATATTTTTGAGGTTCCCCCTCAACCACGATCTGGAACTCAACCGCAAAGCTCTAATTAAGCCCCGACTACTGCACAAATATTTTTTAGCAACAAACGCATCATGATGGTGGCTGCTACATGCTGTAATGAAACATTGGCAATGTATTTGTTTCTACGTTATGGGCGTCAGGACACTTCAGGGCCTGTAACGATTCTCTCCCATTGCGATTCAATCAATTGTCCCAGTTTGGGGCCTTCGTTACATTTAATTATGTTTTTGTTCTGACATCTCCGTTTATTTCAGCACCTCCATGGCTGCAGGTGTTAAATGACCTAATTACTCTTCTTGGTTCTTTCGGTAAAGTCACGTAGAAGCGAAGTAATAAAATAATAAACATAATAAAATAATTCTCACGACGTTTCGGCTACAACGCAAGCAGCCGTCTTCAGGTGAAGAATGAGACACTGCCAAGCTTGGAGTTTATATATAAGCTGGGTTGGAGGTGGAAGAAGAGCGCCTTAACAAAAGGATGTGCATATCAAGAGGAATTTAGCATATTCATGGGAAATGCTTTCAAGGGAGATAATTAAAAGGGAGGGAATTAAAGCAATGACATTGCGGTCTGAAAGTCACCGTAAACGTGAAGACCATCCACTCACTGGCTTAACTGATCTTGTGTTCTCCACAGGAATGCTATTTGCTCCTGCGGGTCTTCGTCACCGCTCTCCCATTATGTTTCATTTTTAACATTCCNTCCTTTGTTAATGCTACCTGCCCTTCCTGAAACCCCCCCCCTTTANCAGTGGCAAAATATGGTATAGGTTTTTATTTCAACGGTACAAACTGACACCTTTATACAAGGCATGTAAATGCTTACCCCGAGCTCTCAATACTCTGATAGTGTGTTTTGAGTTGTACGCCTTTTGGCGTCATCTGGTCCAACACCATGGAGACTAGGCTCTAAGAAAAGCTGTCTCGGGTGTGGACCAATCAACTTCAAGGACAGTGCATATCATTATCATCTTCAGAGTTGTTTCTTTTTTTTGCATTTGCGGTTATTGCAAACATGATGCCTTGTATAAATGTGTCAGTTTTGTACCAGTTGAAAGGGTAAAAACCTATTACTATATTGTGCCACTGGTAAAGGAGGTCTCATAGTGTAAATTTAGTGGGTCTGTGTCAAGGCCGTAATTATAATAACAAATTGTGGCGGACACATCCCCCCAATATTCAAATATGCTCAAAATGTCCCCCCCAATATATTGCTATAAAAATTGCGATGCTATGTAAATAAAAACAACAATTTGCTAAACCTTGGCCACAATATCTGGACTTGTCTTCATATAACAACGCATAGATTTCTGTTTATATGATTGTGGTTATGGTTGTACTTTATTAATCCTAATCTCTGCCATTACATACAATGAAACAAGAAATGGTAAAATAAAGTAAAAACAGCAATGTAATGCAATACACTATTAGACATTATTGTAAAAAACAAATAAAAAGTCTATCCACGTTTTAGTGAATTTTTTTATATTTTAGGCAGGAAATTCGTTTTAAAATTTAGATTTTTTTTTAATTAAATCCTTTATATTAAGTTCGCTTGCGTGCTTGCTTGCTTGCTTACGACCGTGCAAATCTTTCGGTCGTTTTTTAACCCACTTCCCGTGATCCAATCGAGCTGACATTTTCACACAGACTCGTTGTGCGAGACAATTAATGTTCGTGAAATTTTTTTCCAAAATTTTACACTGTTTAGGGAAAACAAATTAAATATTTAATTACCAATTGTTTAATACTGCAGACAATCATCTGACCCATAGGTGGCAGCCATCTCAAGCCAGAGGACGAGAGGATATAAAGGATTTAGAGTGAAAAACTTTGTTTTTACGGGTTATACTTATCCTTTATATTAAGTTCACTTGCTTGCTTGCGTGCTTACGACCGTGCAAATCTTTCGGTTTTTTTAACCCACTTCCCGTGTTCCAATCGAGCTGACATTTTGCACACAGACTCGTTGTGCGAGACAATTAATGTTCATGAAAAAAAACTCCAAAATTTTACACTGTTCAGGGAAAACAAATTAAATATTTAATTACCAATTGTTTAATACTGCAAAAAAATTCGAAAATTTTCCACTTTTTATAAAAAAAAATCATATTTTATTTAAAATACCAATGTGATAAAAATGAAACTCTTACTCAATAAAAAAAGAAATGAATAATAAAATAAAACCGATGCCACGCATATAAAGGATTTATAGTGAAAAACTTTGTTTTTACGGGTTAATTTTTTCTGTGTTGGGACCCCCCAGACCCCTGGACGATGTGGTCCCACCCCATGATTGACTCCATGGCTACGGTATGGTCTGGTCGGGGCTTATCGAACAATCGTCGGGTGCATGAGAATGAGGAAACTGCAGAAAAGTGGAATTTCTAGCCGGACAACCTGTTCCTACCCCCCCCCAGCTCTCTCTATCACCTGAAGAGTCACCTTACACTCAAACACAGCGCAGACTCTCACCCTACAGCGGAGTGACTCAAAGCACAGACTCTCACAACTATTGGTGAGTGACCCACAACACAGACACTCACCA
The DNA here is from genome assembly GCA_018977245.1 of Lethenteron camtschaticum. Taxonomy (NCBI): domain Eukaryota; kingdom Metazoa; phylum Chordata; class Hyperoartia; order Petromyzontiformes; family Petromyzontidae; genus Lethenteron; species Lethenteron camtschaticum. The sequence goes on along the minus strand of WFAB01001274.1, from coordinate 247,203 downwards.
CCGCTGGTGAGTGACTCACCACACAGACACTCACCACCCTGGTGAGTGACACACAGACACTCACCACCCTGGTGAGTGACACACAGACACTCACCACCCTGGTGAGTGACACACAGACACTCACCACCCTGGTGAGTGACACACAGACACTCACCACCCTGGTGAGTGACACACAGTCACTCACCACCCTGGTGAGTGACTCACAGACACTCACCACCCTGGTGAGTGACACACAGACACTCACCACCCTGGTGAGTGACACACAGACACTCACCACCCTGGTGAGTGACTCACCACACAGACACTCACCACCCTGGTGAGTGACACACAGACACTCACCACCCTGGTGAGTGACTCACAGACACTCACCACCCTGGTGAGTGACTCACAGACACGCACCACCCTAGTGAGTGACACACAGACACTCACCACCCTGGTGAGTGACACACAGACACTCACCACCCTGGTGAGTGACTCACAGACACTCACCACCCTGGTGAGTGACTCACAGACACTCACCACCCTGGTGAGTGACACACAGACACTCACCGCCCTGGTGAGTGACTCACAGACACTCACCACCCTGGTGAGTGACACACAGACACTCACCACCCTGGTGAGTGACACAAAGACACTCACCACCCTGGTGAGTGATACACAGACACTCACCACCATTGGTGAGTGACACACAGTCACTCACCACCCTGGTGAGTGACACACAGTCACTCACCACCCGGTGAGTGACACACAGTCACTCACCACCCTGGTGAGTGACACACAGACACTCACCACCCTGGTGAGTGACACACAGACACTCACCACTCTGGTGAGTGACACACAGACACTCACCACCCTGGTGAGTGACACAGACACTCACCACACTGGTGAGTGACACACAGACACTCACCACTCTGGTGAGTGACACATAGACACTCACCACCCTGGTGAGTGACACAGACACTAACCACCATTGGTGAGTGACACACAGACACTCACCACCCTGGTGAGTGATTCACAGACACTCACCACCCTGGTGAGTGATACACAGACACTCACCACCATTGTTGAGTGACACACAGTCACTCACCACCCTGGTGAGTGACTCACCACCATTGGTGAGTGTCTGTGAGTCACTCACCACCCTGGTGAGTGACCCACCTGGTGAGTGACACACAGTCACTCACCACCCTGGTGAGTGATTCACAGACACTCACCACCCTGGTGAGTGACACACAGACACTCACCACCGCTGGTGAGTGACACAGTCACTCACCACCCTGGTGAGTGATTCACAGATACTCACCAGCGGTGGTGAGTGTCTCACAGACAGGGGAATGGCTTAAAAAGTTGTATAATGTCCGTAGATGTAGATGTCACTGGTTATTGATGTTCTTAAATGTAGATGCCACTGGATTTCCGTGATCGGCAGATGCAGCTGCCACTTGTTTTCATGTTCTGCAGATGTAAATGCCACTGGTTCTTCACGTTCTGCAGATGTAGATGCCACTGGTTCTTCATGTTCTGCAGATGTAGATGCCACTGGTTCTTCATGTTCCGTAGATGCAGATGCCACTGGTTCTTCATGTTCTGCAGATGTAGATACCACTGTTTCTTAAAGTTCTGCAGATGCAGATGCCACTGGTTCTTAATGTTCTGCAGATATAGATGCCACTGGTTCTTCACGTTATGTAGATGTAGATGCCACTGGATGTTCACGTTTTGCAGATGTAGATGCCACTGGTTCTTCATGTTCTGCAGATGTAGATGCCACTGGTTCTTCACGTTCTGTAGATGTAGATGCCACTGGTTGTTCATGTTCTGCAGATGTAGATGCCACTGGTTCTTAAAGTTTTGCAGATGTAGATGCCACTGGTTCTTCACGGTCTGTAGATGTAGATGCCACTGGTTCTTCATGTTCTGCAGAAGTAGATGCCACTGGTTCTTAATGTTCTGCAGATGTAGATGCCACTGGTTCTTCACGTTCTATAGATGTAGATGCCACTGGTGCTTCACGTTATGTAGATGTAGATGCCACTGGTTCTTCATGTTCTGCAGATGTAGATACCACTGGTTCTTAAAGTTATGCAGATGCAGATGCCACTGGTTCTTCATGTTCTGCAGATGTAGATGCCACTGGTTCTTCATGTTCTGCAGATGTAGATGCCACTGGTTTTTCATGTTCTCAAGATGCAGATGCCACTGGTTCTTCATGTTCTGCAGACGTAGATGCCACTGGTCCTTCACGTTCAGCAGATGCAGATGCAGATGCCACTGGTTCTACACATCCTGCAGATGTAGATGCCACTGGTTCTTAATGTTCTGCAGATGTAGATGACACTGGATCTTCGTGATCGGCAGATGTAGATGCCACTGGTTCTTAATGTTCTGCAGATGTAGATGCCACTGGTTCTTCATGTTCTGCAGATGTAGATGCCACTGGTTCTTCACGTTCTGCAGATGTAGATGCCACTGGTTCTTAATGTTCTGCAGATGTAGATGCCACTGTTTCTTCACGTTCTGCAGATGTAGATGCCACTGGTTCTTAATGTTTTCCAGATGTAGATGCCACCGGTTTTTCACGTTCTGTAGATGTAGATGCCACTGGTTCTTCATGTTCTGCAGATGTAGATGCCACTGGTTCTTAATGTTTTCCAGATGTAGATGCCACCGGTTTTTCACGTTCTGTAGATGTAGATGCCACTGGTTCTTCACGTTCTGTAGATGTAGATGCCACTGGTTCTTCATGTTCTGCAGATGTAGATGCCACTGGTTCTTAAAGTTTTGCAGATGTAGATGCCACTGGTTCTTCACGGTCTGTAGATGTAGATGCCACTGGTTCTTAATGTTCTGCAGATGTAGATGCCACTGGTTCTTCACTTTCTATAGATGTAGATGCCACTGGTGCTTCACGTTATGTAGATGCAGATGCCACTGGTTCTTCATGTTCTGCAGATGTAGATACCACTGGTTCTTAAAGTTCTGCAGATGCAGATGCCACTGGTTCTTCATGTTCTGCAGATGTAGATGCCACTGGTTCTTCATGTTCTGCAGATGTAGATGCCACTGGTTTTTCATGTTCTCAAGATGCAGATGCCACTGGTTCTTCATGTTCTGCAGACGTAGATGCCACTGGTCCTTCACGTTCAGCAGATGCAGATGCCACTGGTTCTACACATCCTGCAGATGTAGATGCCACTGGTTCTTAATGTTCTGCAGATGTAGATGACACTGGATCTTCGTGATCGGCAGATGTAGATGCCACTGGTTCTTAATGTTCTGCAGATGTAGATGCCACTGGTTCTTCATGTTCTGCAGATGTAGATGCCACTGGTTCTTCACGTTCTGCAGATGTAGATGCCACTGGTTCTTAATGTTCTGCAGATGTAGATGCCACTGTTTCTTCACGTTCTGCAGATGTAGATGCCACTGGTTCTTAATGTTTTCCAGATGTAGATGCCACCGGTTTTTCACGTTCTGTAGATGTAGATGCCACTGGTTCTTCATGTTCTGCAGATGTAGATGCCACTGGTTCTTAATGTTTTCCAGATGTAGATGCCACCGGTTTTTCACGTTCTGTAGATGTAGATGCCACTGGTTCTTCACGTTCTGTAGATGTAGATGCCACTGGTTCTTAATGTTCTGCAGACGTAGATGCCACTGGTTCTTGACGTTCTGCAGATGTAGATGCCACTGGTTCTTCACGTTCGTAGATGTAGATGCCACTGGTTCTTCATGTTCTGCAAATGTAGATGCCACTGGTTCTACGCATCCTGCAGATGTAGATGCCACTGGTTCTTCATGTTCTGCAGATGTAGATGCCACTGGTTCTTCATGTTCTGCAGACGTAGATGCCACTGGTTCTTGACGTTCTGCAGATGTAGATGCCACTGCTTCTTCACGTTCTGTAGATGTAGATGCCACTGTATGTTCACGTTCTGCAGATGCAGATGCCACTGGTTCTTCATGTTCTGCAAATGTAGATGCCACCACCACCACTGTTTATTGCGCGGCGCTTGAATTTACGACTCTCGGTCTGAACAGGCAACTGGACATATTGACAGGTTTTTTCATATCTATTAAAGTTCGTAAGTCGAATGTTCGCAATAGAGGAGTCCTGTAGTAGCAGCAGTTAGCGCTACTTTACTGTGCTTTGAAACCACGCGAAACTCGACCGAGTTCGATCCTCCGCTCACGGCGAATATTTGAACCAGTCCTGGTCCACTAAGAGCTCAACTCGGCATTCAGCGCAGTGTGTGAACACAAGCACTGGGGAGACAAAGACAGCCGGGGCGTGGTTTTGGCCTACTCACCTGCCTAGTTTGTGCCATGATGGCTTAGCAGGTCTGCTCGCTACTATCAGCACTTGCCCCTTCAATCTGTTAAAAGGCTACACTGGGGGTGGGGGACCTTTGTCTTTTGTGACAGAATCCACCCGAAATACGTTCGATTGCGTTAGACCTGGGACGCTAAGCGGGGAGATTAAGCCTGGACAGCAGAGGTCGCAAACGGGTTTTGATTCCTTACCCGTACCCGGCCGCACCAGGGTCGCAAACGGGTACCCGTACCGTACCCGGCTGGGTACGGGTAACCGGATATCGGGTAGGGTACGGGTATCGGGTACCCGTACCCTACCCGATACTCGGCCGGATATTGGGTAGGGTACGGGTATCGGGTACCTGATTGCGACCTCTGGGATGAAGCCATGTTGCAGGCGCGGGTGGGTTGATTCTAGGAACTTGAATTGTGAGAAGAGACAAGACGTTGGGAAATGAGTGACAAACGGTTACTCACCAGTGACTCACGGCCTACCCGTACCCGGCCGCACCAGAGTCGCAAACAGCTACCCGTACCCGTACCCGGCCGGGTACGGGTACCGTTCCCTACCCGTACCCTACCCGAAATGAGTGACAAACGGTGACTCACCAGTGACTCACGGCCTACCCGTACCCGGCCGCACCAGAGTCGCAAACAGCTACCGTACCCGTACCCGGCCGGGTACGGGTAGCCGGGTATCGGGTAGGGTACGGGTATCGGGTACCGGTTGCGACCTCTGCTGGACAGTGCTGAGTAAAGTGTTGCTAATCCTGCATAATGCACGGGCATAAGTAGTACTAATCACATACCTGCATTTCCCATAAATATGCTAAATTCATCTTGATATGCAAATTCTGTTGTCAAGGCGCCCTTTCCCCCCTTCCAACCCAGCTTATATACATGCTCCAAGCATGGTGCTGTTTCATTCAGACGCTGTCGCCTCGACAGACCTGGTTTTCACCTGAGGACGGCTGCTTGCGTTGTGGCCGAAACGTCGTGAGAATTATTTTATTATGTTTTATTTTTATTATTTTATTACTTCCCTTCTACGTGACTTTACCGAAAGAACCAAGAAGATGTTGTACAGTACTTCTTCATTACGACTCTCACGGTCATCAAACCTTGCTGACTCCCGTGTCCATCTACTGGACATCTATGGAAAAAAGCGTCATAGCTCACCGGATTCCTCCACCTGCAGTCCAAATACAAATTCTGATCACCAAGCAGCACTGACCATTGGGGTGAAGTATCGATAATTAACAGTCAACAGTGATTCATCTTCTTGGTTCTTTCGGTAAAGTCACGTAGAATAAAAATAAAACATAATAAAATAATTCTCACGACGTTTCGGCTACAACGCAAGCAGCCGTCTTCAGGTGAAGAATGAGACACTGCCAAGCTTGGAGCTTATATATAAGCTGAATCAGCAATAGCCATACGCGATCAGCCCAGAGGCACGCACGCACAACGCACGCCAAGTCTGCAAAAGTTGCTGCTTGCTCGAGTTGAATTCTCGCCGTGCGTTGAGTCCAGCGGTGGGATGGTGGACTTGCTCGTTCTCTCCCAGAGCCGGCCCAGCCACTAAGCGACCCTTGCAATTGCAAAGGGCCCCGTGGCCAGCAGAGGGCCCCCTAGAGTCACTGCTAGCGAGTGGGTGAAAAAATCATACATCAAAGGGGCCTCCAACCAAATTTTGCTTAGGGCCCCAAAGGTCTAGGGCCGGTTCTGTTCTCTCCACACAAACAGTAACACCACGCCACAAGTTGGTTCCCGCGAATGGTGACTGCTGACCGCGTTCCCAAATACTTTTCAGTTTCATTCATTAGGTATAGCCCTGTGAGCCATTCGGCTCTCGAATCGGGTGCAACCGCAACAAACAAAACATGATCAGGAATCGCGTGCGCGGGTGCGATGAACGGTGACCGCGTGCGCGCGTGTCGGGTCGTGTCGTGATTTCTCCCGTATTTTGCTTGTCCCCACCTCTGGCAGGATCGAGGACGATGGGGACACGACTCTGGCGCTGCTGGGGACTGTTGGGGCTGTTGTGGCGATGGTGGTGGCGCAGGTCCACGCGTTGCAGATTGGTAACTCAATTATGTTTCGATTTAAAGCTTTCGTGACTGCAGGGATTCATCTTCTTGGTTCTTTCGGTATAGTCACGTAGAAGGGAAATAATAAAAGAATAAAAATACAACATAATAAAATAATTCAATTTCGATTTAAAGCTTTCATGACTGCAGGGATTCATCTTCTTGGTTCTTTCGGTAAAGTCACGTAGAAGGGAAATAATAAAATAAAAAATACAACGTAATAAAATAATTAAATTTCGATTTAAAGCTTTCGTGACTGCAGGGATTCATCTTCTTGGTTCTTTCGGTAAAGTCACGTAGAAGGGAAATAATAAAATTATAAAACAATAAATAATTCTCACGACGTTTCGGCCACAACGCAAGCAGCCGTCCTCAGGTGAAGAACAGGTCTGTCGGAAAGACAGCGTCTGAATGAACATTGATGCTGCTAATCCTGCATAATGCACGGGCATAATATGACTTTGAAACCCCCCCACCTCCTACGAATTCCACAAATAGTGACTAATCCCATATCTGCATTTCCCATAAATATGCTAATTCCTCTTGATATGCAAATTCCTTTGTCAAGGCGCTCTTCACCCTCCAACCCAGCAGCTTAAATATACGCTGCCAAGCCTGGTGGTGTTTCATTCAGACGCTGTCTTTCCGACAGACCTGTTCCTCACCTGAGGACGGCTGCTTGCGTTGTGGCCGAAACGTCGTGAGAATTATTTTATTGTGTTGTATTTTTATTTTTTTCTTCTACGTGACTTTACCGAAAGAACCAAGAAGATACATGAAGGAAGTTACCGGCCAATAACACGTTTGCCTTCATACACGTGAGCGGAAACTGGACCATCCACAGAAAGCCCCCCCCCCCCCAGGCGCGTTTGCGAGGGGGAAACACTCTATCCCGTAGAGACGAGAACAGGTGGAGTCGATATCGTTGTTTGTATCTCATCATCTTGCTCTTTTTAAGGCCTGAAACAGGTAGATCTCTTCACAATTCTGGCAAAAAATATTCTATCTTAAAATATTTTAGATAGCACCTCATCTAAGGCGCTTTACACAAAATTAAAGATGGTAAATATGAATGTAATGGTGGAGATGAGGTGAACGAAATTGACGAGAGCAAGCAATGGGGGGGCAAATCTGTGACGCGTGAATTTGGGGAATGCGTGATAGCCGTGTAATGAGAATATGAAGAGGGAACAGTAACAGTGGTCGCGGTTATGAGGGGGAGGTTGAGCGGTCGTGGGGTGAGCTAGGGGTAACAAAAGCGAATTTTTGCGAGCGGAAACGAGGAGCCAAGGTAATGCTTAATGTGGAGGAGTAATCTTCTTGGTTCTTTCGGTAAAGTCACGTAGAAGGGAAATAATAAAATAATAAAAATAAAACACAATAAAATAATTCTCACGACGTTTCCGCACAACGCAAGCAGCCTTCCTCGACAGACCTGTTTTCACCTGAGGACGGCTGCTTGCGTTGTGGCCGATACGTCGTGAGAATTATTTAATTATGTTTTTTTTCCCTTCTACGTGATGACTTTACCGAAAGAACCAAGAAGATGAATCCCTGCGGTCACGAAAGCTTTAAATCGTGGAGGAGTAAGTTTGTTCCAGTGAATGGGGTGGGCGAGAAGGCAATGAAGAATGAAAGCGTGGATTGAGCACAAGGAGGAACAGACCGACAGAGAGAGAGAGCAAAGATTGAGAACGTCGAGGGCGAGAAGGCGTCACATAGACTGATACAAGAGTGGCAAGATGCGGTGGGACAAGACCATGAAGTGATTTGGAGAAGAGCGAGGAATTTGAACGGGCAGCGGTAGTAGACAGAGAGGCAAATGCCGTTGTGCGTGGAGAGTTGTGAGGTACGAGAATTGTATGGAAGGTTGAAATATGATCCAATGAGGTTGGATGTAGCCACCATCGAAACGTCATGGTACTCATATTGTAAATCTTGCAGTGGATTTCCTCTCCAACACACAACCGGTGGGCTGAAATAGTAACTAATAAGCACGCTTTGTTTACATGACAAACCTTACTAATTGGCCGTGTCGGGTGGTGGCGTATTTAACGACACATTTATACTTACGCGATCTAACCCCAAAAAAACATTCTATTACGAATCTTATTACATATTTATAGCGCGACTTTAGCCCAAGGCGCTTTACGTGGAAAAGTCAGAAACAAAAACGGAGTGAATTAGATGGCAGGGAGCGGTGCAAGGGACCAGGAATGAGTGACCGTAACCGAGGGCACGTAGGGTCATGGAAGGGCTTGAGAGGTAGGAAGGAGAGAGACTGGAGGGGAGAGGGGGAGCTATGGAGAAGAGGTGAGGCTTTAAGAAAGGAACAGAAGGAGGTTAAGGGGATGGACTGCTTAATGTACAGGGGCAGTCTTGAGTCTATGGTGCAGTGTTGAGTCTATGGTGCAGTGTTGAGTCTATGGTGCAGTGTTGAGTCTATAGGCAGTGTTGAGTCTATGGTGCAGTGTTGAGTCTATGGTGCAGTGTTGAGTCTATGGTGCAGTGTTGAGTCTATGGTGCAGTGTTGAGTCTATGGTGCAGTACTGAGTCTATGGGCAGTATTGTGTCTACGGGCAGTGTTGTGTCAACGGGCAGTGTTGAGACTATGGTGCAGTGTTGAGTCTATGATGCAGTGTTGAGTCTATGTTGCAGTGTTGAGTCTATGATGCAGTGTTGAGTCTATGGGCAGTGTTGAGTCTATGGTGCAGTGTTGAGTCTATGGTGCAGTGTTGAGTCTATGGTGCAGTGTTGAGTCTATAGTGCAGTGTTGAGTCTATGGTGCAGTGTTGAGTATATGGTGCAGTGTTGAGGCTATGGTGCAGTGTTGAGTCTATGGGCAGTGTTGAGTCTATGGTGCAGTGTTGAGTCTATGGTGCAGTGTTGAGTCTATGGTGCAGTGTTGAGTCTATAGGCAGATGTTGAGTCTATGGTGCAGTGTTGAGTCTATGGGCAGTGTTGAGTCTATGGTGCAGTGTTGAGTCTATGGTGCAGTGTTGAGTCTATGGTGCAGTGTTGAGTCTATGGTGCAGTGTTGAGTCTATGGTGCAGTGTTGAGTCTATGGTGCAGTGTTGAGTCTATAGGCAGTGTTGAGTCTATGGGCAGTGTTGAGTCTGTGTGCAGTGTTGAGTCTATGGTGCAGTGTTGAGTCTATGGTGCAGTGTTGAGTCTATGGTGCAGTGTTGAGTCTATGGTGCAGTACTGGTCTATGGGCAGTATTGTGTCTACGGGCAGTGTTGTTAACGGGCATGTTGAGACTATGGTGCAGTGTGAGTCATGATGCAGTGTTGAGTCTATGTTGCAGTGTTGAGTCTATGATGGTGTTGATCATGGGCAGTGTTGAGTCTATGGTGCAGTGTTGAGTCTATGGTGCAGTGTTGGTCTATGGTGCAGTGTTGAGTCATAGTGCAGTGTTGATCATGGTGCAGTGTTGAGTATATGGTGCAGTGTTGAGGCTATGGTGCAGTGTTGATCTATGGGCAGTGTTGAGTCTATGGTGCAGTGTTGAGTCTATGGTGCAGTGTTGAGTCTATGGTGCAGTGTTGAGTCATAGGCAGTGTTGAGTCTATGGTGCAGTGTTGGTCTATGGGCAGTGTTGAGTCTATGATGCAGTGTTGAGTCTATGGTGCAGTGTTGAGTCTATGATGCAGTGTTGAGTCTACGGGGAGTGTTGAGTCTATGGTGCAGTGTTGAGTCTATGGTGCAGTGTTGAGTGTGGGCAGTGTTGAGTCTATGGTGCAGTGTTGAGTCTATGGTGCAGTGTTGAGTCTATGGTGCAGTGTTGAGTCATAGTGCAGTGTTGAGTCATGGTGCAGTGTTGGTCTATGTTGCAGTGTTGAGTCTATGATAGTGTTGAGTCGATGGCAGTGTTGAGTCTATGGTGCAGTGTTGAGTCTATGGTGCAGTGTTGAGTCTATGGTGCAGTGTTGAGTCATAGTGCAGTGTTGAGTCTATGGTGCAGTGTTGAGTATATGGTGCAGTGTTGAGGCTATGGTGCAGTGTTGAGTCTATGGGCAGTGTTGAGTCTATGGTGCAGTGTTGAGTCTATGGTGCAGTGTTGAGTCTATGGGCAGTGTTGAGTCTATAGGCAGTGTTGAGTCTATGGTGCAGTGTTGAGTCTATGGGCAGTGTTGAGTCTATGATGCAGTGTTGAGTCTATGGTGCAGTGTTGAGTCTATGATGCAGTGTTGAGTCTACGGGGAGTGTTGAGTCTATGGTGCAGTGTTGAGTCTATGGTGCAGTGTTGAGTGTGGGCAGTGTTGAGTCTATGGTGCAGTGTTGAGTCTATGGTGCAGTGTTGAGTCTATGGTGCAGTGTTGAGTCTATAGTGCAGTGTTGAGTCTATGGTGCAGTGTTGAGTCTATGTTCAGTGGAGTCAAGTGTTGAGTCTATGGTGCAGTGGAGTCTATGGTGCAGTGTTGAGTCTATGGGCAGTGTTGAGTCTATGGTGCAGTGTTGAGTCTATGGTGCAGTGTTGAGTATATGGTTGCAGTGTTGAGGCTATGGTGCAGTGTTGAGTCTATGGGCAGTGTTGAGTCTATGGTCAGTGTTGAGTCTATGGTGCAGTGTTGAGTCTATGGTGCAGTGTTGAGTCTATAGNCAGTGTTGAGTCTATGGGCAGTGTTGAGTCTATGGGCAGTGTTGAGTCTATGGGCAGTGTTGAGTCTATGGTGCAGTGTTGAGTCTATGGCAGTGTTGAGTCTATGGTGCAGTGTTGAGTCTATGGGCAGTGTTGAGTCTATGGTGCAGTGTTGAGTCTATGGGCAGTGTTGAGTCTATGGTGCAGTGTTGAGTCTAAGGGCAGTGTTGAGTCTATGGGCAGTGTTGAGTCTATGGGCAGTGTTTAGTCTATGGGCAGTGTTGAGTCTATGGGCAGTGTTGAGTCTATGGGCAGTGTTGAGTCTATGGTGCAGTGTTGAGTCTATGGGCAGTGTTGAGTCTATGGGCAGTGTTGAGTCTATGGTGCAGTGTTGAGTCTATGGGCAGTGTTGAGTCTATGGGCAGTGTTGAGTCTATGGGCAGTGTTGAGTCTATGGTGCAGTGTTGAGGCTATGGTCTATGTGGCAGTGTTGAGTCTATGGTGCAGTGTTGAGTCTATGGTGCAGTGTTGAGTCTATGGTGCAGTGTTGAGTCTATGGTGCAGTGTTGAGTCTATGGGCAGTGTTGAGTCTATGGTGCAGTGTTGAGTCTATGGTGCAGTGTTGAGTCTATGGTGCAGTGTTGAGTCTATGGTGCAGTGTTGAGTCTATGGGCAGTGTTGAGTCTATGGGCAGTGTTGAGTCTATGGTGCAGTGTTGAGTCTATGGGCAGTGTTGAGTCTATGGTGCAGTGTTGAGTCTATGGTGCAGTGTTGAGTCTATGGTGCAGTGTTGAGTCTATGGGCAGTGTTGAGTCTATGGGCAGTGTTGAGTCTATGGGCAGTATTGAGTCTATGTGCAGTGTTGAGTCTATGGGCAGTGTTGAGTCTATGGGCAGTGTTGAGTCTATGGGCAGTGTTGAGTCTATGGGCAGTGTTGAGTCTATGGTGGTGTTGAGTCTATGGGTAGTGTTGAGTCTATAGGTAGTGTTGAGTCTATGGTGCAGTGTTGAGTCTATAGGCAGTGTTGAGTCTATGGGCAGTGTTGAGTCTATGATGCAGTGTTGAGTCTATGGTACAGTGTTGAGTCTATGATGCAGTGTTGAGTCTACGGGGAGTGTTGAGTCTATGGTGCAGTGTTGAGTCTATGGTGGTGTTGAGTCTATGGGTAGTGTTGAGTCTATGGGTAGTGTTGAGTCTATGATGCAGTGTTGAGTCTACGGGGAGTGTTGAGACACAGAAACAAAGACAGAGATATGCATGGAGACACGCACAGAGGCACTCACGGAGACACTAACGGAGACATGCACGGAGACACGCACAGAGACACACACTTGCCCCAACAGTCTGGTAGGCTATATGGGGAATCTGTGTCTTTGGTGAAGGCTATAGAGCATAGAACCAGAGAGTAGCCATCTAAACCCTGTTGATATCGACTCACACAGAGACCCATAGACTCACACAGAGACCCATAGACTCACACAGAGACCCAGATACTCACACAGAGACCCATAGACTAACACAGAGACCCATAGACTCACACAGAGACCCATAGACTCACACAGAGACCATAGACTCACACAGAGACCATAGACTCACACAGAGACCCATAGACTCACAGAGTGCCCAAATAGACACACACAGAGATCCATAGACTCACACAGAGACCCAGAGACTCACACAGAGACCCATAGACTCACACAGAGACCCAGATACTCACACAGAGACCTATAGACTCACACAGAGACCCATAAACTCACACAGAGACCCATAGACTCACACAAAGACCCATAGACTCACACAGCAGAGACCCATAGACTCACAGAGTGCCCAAATAGACTCACACAGCAGAGACCCATAGACTCACAGAGTGCCCAAATAGACACACACAGAGACCCATAGACTCACACAGAGACCCATAGACTCACACAGCAGAGACCCATAGACTCACAGAGTGCCCAAATAGACACACACAGAGACTCATCGTTTATTGTCCTTCTCCCTGCACCTTCGATAAGCACGTTTGGCAAGGCACGGTGCGAAATAAGTTCGACACACGTCCATACATCGGTAGTGACATAAACGATGTCACTACCGTGTTGAGACAGTACCAGGTGATGACGGGTACTGTAGGTGGGGTGCCTCTCTATGGCACCAGCGTCAGCATGGCCGGGTGTCACTGAGGTCACGTCAGGCCGTGACACCGTGCGAACCCAATAGGGCATGTGACCGGACGAAGGGGGCCAGGGAACCCCCAGATGGGGGTGCGAGGGTCACGTGGTGAGGGATCCGGGCCTTTCCGAAGGATCTAGAAGGGGGCGTCACCGAGGGCGGAGCAGTTATAAGCCTCGTCCCGAGAGAGAGCGGGGCTGTTCAACTCCGGAATGAAGATGCCATCTACGAACCTCGGTCTCCGATCTCCGCTCGTGGACAGGCAGCCTGTTAAGCTGTCCTGGTCCCATTATGTAGTTATCAGCTCAAGTGCTAGTAAAGCTAGGAACGGTGGTCACCACCCTATATCGTTATCCTGTTAACATCTGAGTTATCTGTTACGTTAGTTAACAAACAGTGTTGCCCCAAAGTTTAAGCGTGCGCCTCAATTGAACCCATGACACATACACCCGCACCCCTCTGCTGATCCCGCCGCTGCTGCTGCTGTTCTTGTCCGACAGCTACCGCTGCGTTCAACGCCACGAGCGGTTCCATCTCGTCCGCCGACTTCGTCTCCAACACCTCAGCCGTGAGCTTCACGTTCGCCATCAGCACGAGGGCGCCGTACGTGCTCAAGGTCACGTTCGAGAGCATCAAGTAAGCGAGCGAGCACACGCCCCGCACACTCGTCACAATGAGCAACTCGGCAACAACAACATCAGCAACACTGTGGACTACCCTTATACATTTGTAGTAGGTTCAATGAGACGTGGACGACGTAGTCGGAGGCACACTTATTTATTAACCGTTTCACTCAATACAGGCCAAGGTATACAACACTCACAGGGGTATCGGCCCTTCACCCGTCTAACAGGGAGTCCCCACTGTCTCTATCCCGGCTAGCCTACTCCCAGGTCCTCCACTCGAGAGCTAGGGGAGGCTAGCCGATCCAGCTCTGGCCAAGCTGGGATCACGGCACCCTGAGTCCCCAGACCGGCCCTCCACCCGTCTAACAGGGAGACCCCAGTGACTCTAACCGGCTAGCCTACTCCCAGGTCCTCCACTACAGAGCTAGGGGAGGCTAGCTGATCCAGCTCTGGCCAAGCTAGGATCACGGCACCCTTAGTCACCAGACCGGCTCTTACAAGAGCATCGGCTCTGGGCTCTCGGGGCCACGCCACTGGCTTGCCCTGGTCGGTCCTGAGAAGGACAGCGATCCAGGGGAGTCCCAGGGCCTATCCTGCCGGTCTTCTCTCTTCACTGGTTTAAGCTGAACACTGACCCCTGAACCCACCGGCTCACCGCCTTATATAGCAACTCCCCCACTGAGGGGTGGGGCCGTGGGGGATCACAGCGCCGTTTTAGCCCCCAGGGCTAACCGATGCGGACGTGGATGTAAGCATCCTTCCGCGTGCGGGCATAACCACCCCTCGTGTGTTTGTTCGCCCTCCTGTAACACCTCTACACATTGGTTCTTAACCTTTACTGCAGCCTTGGACCCTGAGCCCTGGTTTATATTTGGAGTTTGCGTGTTCTCAGCATGGTCACGTAGATTTTTCTCTGGGTCCTCCGGTTTTTATTTCCCTTCACATTTAGAATCAAAGTCATGCGTTTAGAGTATTTGACTTGCTATACATGGCATACAATGATAAGCCACTTTCGTTGGTTGAGCTATCATTTTGATAGCCAGGTCGCTTCGGTGCCTTACCTGGTAAATAAAGAGATTAGTTTGAGTTTGTGGGTCTATATGAATCTGTAGAAACATGCGTTTAGAACAGTGGTTCTTCACTTTTACTGCACTCTTGCACCCCTTTGGTTCTCAATCGTTAAAACAATGTGTACTGTTAATAAATGCATAGGGTTTGATGAAACAAAGTAGTTGTACTTACGTGCCTGCAGCTTTATTTGTGTTTTCGATTATTTACCTTCTAACAAAAATCGGGCCAAGTCTCACACCCCAGGAAGTGCATGCACCCCAGGTTAAGAACCACTGCCCTAACGCGTAGCAGTAGTAGTGCTTTCGCAACCAAAATTATCCATGAGATTTTTTTTTGGGTTAGATCTGGTGAATATAAATGTGTCGTTAAACCCGCCACCACCCGACACACAGCCAATCAGTAATGGTTTGTGTCATGTAAACAAAACGTCCCAATTAGTTACTTGGTTCAGCGCTAACGGGTTATGTGTTGGAGAGTAAACCCACCCAACATTTACAATTTAACGACACATTTATATTTATGGGATCAAATCCAAAAATCCCTCTATTATGGAAAACAATCTTGACTGAAAGCTTTCGTGACTGCAGGAATTATATTCTTTGCGTCTTTCGGTAAAGTCACGTAGATAGGTTCAAAGAAAATAGCAAAAAATCTATGACTTTCGATCAACCAAGCGGCCGTCATTAAGAAAAGGGGGTTAGCCTCTAAAGGCAAACTGTTTATAAAGTTTAAAAATCGTAGCAAGTGTATGTAAATGGTCCACAGCGCGCTCGTGGTGGATTCCCACCAATCAAAGGGCTGCCAGGTAAAAAATGTGCATGTAAGTGTAAGATCGGAGGACGACCTCGACGGCGAGGATGCTGAGGTGGCTATGTTAATGTGAGAGTAACAGTAAAGGAATAGGCCTGGAGGACTTTCAACCGGCATGAAAGTTGGCCAGACGGCTGTTCACTACGCAGTGCGTACTGTAGCGCTGCATGGTCAAAGCGTCTACCATACAAATAGGGGCAATACTGTTGCACAAAAACACAATAGCCAACAGTTTACGGCGTCTGACACAGTACCGTTGTTCGGCCGGAGACAGCTCTCTGCTTCCATATGCAACAACACTCTCGACGCCATTGACAACTTGAGACAGATCAGCTCCAATTCCGGTGTTACTAGCGTCTGTATCAAGGACGAACGGCAAGGAAAAGTCTGGGTAGCGGATGAGAGGGGGGGGGGTTTCACCAATCCATCCCGGAGTGCAACAAATGCGGCCTTCTTCTCCTCCTCCTCCCAATGGAATTTCTGACCTTTTGCCATCAAGGTGTGAAGGGGTTTGGCGATAGTAGCGAACCCGGCGACAAAACAGTGGTAATAGGACGCAAATCCTATTAAACTTCGCACCTCCCCCACCGACGTGGGGGTCGGCCAAATACAAACACACTGTTTTGTCCGGGTCCGTCGCAATACCTGATTTGCTGACTATGTGGCCAAGATACCGAACAGATTTTTGAGAATGTGACACTTCTGTGGTTAAAATTTTAGGTTGGCCGCACGAATTTTAATAAAGACAGCATGTAACCGTTCGAGGTGTTCTTTAAACATACGGCTAAACTATAACATCGTCGAGATATATTAGGCACGAGTCCCACTGGAGACCAGCTAGAACCAGTTCCATCAATCGCTGGAATGTAGCCGGCGCGGAATGAAGACCCATCGGAAGCCAATAAAATTTGAATACACCTTGTGGTGTACAAAAGGCTGTTTTGGGCTTAGAGGCTTCATCTAGTGGCAACTGCCAAAATCCGGATAGGAGGTCAAAAGTGGAAAAGAACCATGCTCCTGCTAGAGCATCCAGGGAATCGTCCATCCGAGGTAGAGGGTACGCTGCAGAAACAGATATCTTATTAAGCTTATGGAAGTGAACACAGAAGGGAAAACTACCATCCTGCTTTTTAATAAGAACAATTGGGGCTCCCCACGGGCTGGTGGATGGTGAAATAATATCCGCGGCTAACATTTCACCAACCGCTAGACATACGTGTTCTTTTTCAGTAGGGCTCAGCCGGTAGGGATTCTGCCGGATGGGAGCGGCGTCGCCCGTATCGATGTGGTGACTCAAAAGCGTATTGCGGCCGATGTCAAATTATCCTTTGCTAAACACATCTGAGAATTCACGCAAGAGCGCCCTCAACTCTCCCCTCTGGGCCTCGGACAACTCGCATTTTCCGAACAAAGCGCATCTATCGACCTCTCATCAGAACCCTTTTGTGGCCGCGTATTTGATGCGGCTCCTACACTGCTAACGATGCTTCCTTCACGAAGCATGGCGATGCATGAGCTAGCACGGTGCCCTCTTGAATGACCGATGTGTCTAACCCTGCGTTAAAGACCTGAATTAAGGGTTTCTGATCATTGGATACCAACGTCTGGGCCCCTACTAACATCAACCCACGAATGGCTGTATTAGAGGGTTCCAAGAGGATTTCTCCCGTAGTCGCCTCCTGGTCTAGCGGCTTCCGCAATCGCAAAGGAACCAACAACATTTGCATGCCAGGGGGAATCTTTACCGTCTTACGCGCAAAAGCTTGCACCGTAGCGTTGGCTGTGCACAATCGAGTAGGAGATGGGGAAAATGTCATTCGATGGCTGGATGGTAATTCAAGGCACCCTTGATCAATCAAAATTTTCAGGGGCATCTTCCCCAAAAAGTCAGTCCTGAGCAAGCAAGGAATAGCAAGGGACGTCAATTTGACATCCGCAATACACACCTCCGCTGTTATTTTCGCCATTTTTGGCAAAGCACAGAGCATCAACGGGCATAGGGTACGACATTTAGGTGGCAAAGATATTATAGATCAACTCGGAAATGATGGTCGCTGACACACCAGTGTCGACGAGCATCCTGATTTCAACCCCCTCTATCAATCCGATAACAGTGGATAAACCCGCGGTCGCGGCAACCACTTTGTGGGCCAGCTCCGACCACTGACCGAGTCGGAGCGGCCAGTCGGCCCGATCAAAGTCCGAACCCTCCCGCACCGACACACGGGAACGAAAACCGACCGAGCGAGATGAGTGAGGTGGATACAGGGGCCGAGTGTGTGATGTGTCGCGACTCGCATTCCGCGCGGCTCCATTGCTCTCTCCTCCGCCGCTCGCTCTTCGCGGTGGAGCTCCGCGATGATGGACGCCACGGCTTGGAGGAGCTCTATGAGGCAGGAGTGTGATGTATGGCGCTCCCTCCCCGATGGCGCCTCGCCTCCCTTCTCTGGGCTCGCCATCCGCGGGGCTGTTTGAGGATTAGTTTGTCGTCTTCGTTGTCCGACGTCCTGGTACATAGTCTGTTTCTCGTAAACATAATCCACCACGGCTAGCTTACTAAAGAACGTTTGGCCACTTCCGACACCAGTTGTAGTGAGTTCAACTGAGTCGCAGACATACTCTTTGGAGGCAACACATTATTTACACCAACACTCGGGTTAACAGAATAACAACCTGTGGTGGTGACCACCAGGCTAACTACGCTAATTACAACGTAACTCGCTAAAATAGACCGGACCACAGCTTAGGTCCAGGTCCACGTGTTGGAGACTCTGTAGGACGTAGAACGTAGATGAAGGTTTTTCAGGATGAACAACAGCAGCCGGTTCTCCTGCCTTCATAGGTGCTATTCGCAAACAGCACTTGCCCCAAAAGTCTGGGAGGATCTTTAGCTGTCTTTTTTGTGCCCGTGCCTCGCGTGAGCGCAGCCTCAGCGATGAATCCCCGTGCTACAACGAGAGCCTCGAGGTGTTGGACGGAGAGCCGAGAAGCAGCGGCAGTGGCGGCGGCGAGACCCTGGCCGTGCTGTGTGGCACGGGGCGTGGCTCGTGCCGCCCTACAGCCTCAAGTCGACGGGACAGAGCCTCACCCTGGTGCTCAACTCCACGGGGCCTCTGGAAGGTAACGAATTCCCGAGGACAGCATTTTACGATTGAGAACCAAATGGGTGCAAGGCTGCAGTAAAAGTTAAGAACCACTGCTTTTAACTCATATAGAGTCACAGAGACCCGTACTCAAGCTAAAGATGTATTTTTATTTTAGAAGGTAAGGATCACCGAGCTATATAGCTATTTTTCAGGAGCGACCTGGCTATCATAAAAGATAGCTCAACGAAAGGGACTTATCATCACGTGGAAATGTATAGCAGCGGCCAAATACTCTTAAGCACGTGATGTTGATTCTAAATGTGAAGGAAAAAAACTGGAGGAACAGGAGGAAAATCCACGCGACCAAGGGGAGAACACGCAAACTCCAAATAAACCGGTGTCAGGGTCGGAATCGAACCCACAATCTTTTGTACACCAGGTGCGGTAATCAACATCTCGCCATCACGGTGCATCCTGGGCGGTAGAGCCAAGGCAATTTGCACGCTCGCTGTTCGATTAATAATAAAAATTCAGGTTTCAAATTCAAGTCAAGAGTTGATTACGTGAAAATAAATATTGTTGTGGCTATATTTGAAGTGCCGAAAATTAGCTGCATGGATCGCGCATTCTCTGCTCGTGTTGCCTCAACAATCTTGCTCGTGTCTCTTAGTGTCTCCTCCTGGTGTCTCCTCCTGGTGTCTCCTCTTAGTGTCTCCTCCTCGTGTCTCCTCCTGGTGTCTCCCCCTGGTGTCTCCTCCTTGTGTCTCCTCCTCGTGTCTCCTCCTCGTGTCTCCTCTTAGTGTCTCCTCTTAGTGTCTCCTCCTGGTGTCTCCTCTTAGTGTCTCCTCCTGGTGTCTCCTCCTCGTGTCTCCTCTTAGTGTCTCCTCCTGGTGTCTCCTCCTGGTGTCTCCTCTTAGTGTCTCCTCCTGGTGTCTCCTCCTCGTGTCTCCTCTTCGTGTCTCCTCCTCGTGTCTCCTCCTGGTGTCTCCCCTGGTGTCTCCTCCTTGTGTCTCCTCCTCGTGTCTCCTCCTCGTGTCTCCTCCTGGTGTCTCCTCCTCGTGTCTCCTCCTGGTGTCTTCTCCACGTGTCTCCTGGTGTCTCCTCTTCGTGTCTCCTCCTCCCGTCTCCTCCTGGTGTCTCCTCCTCGTGTCTCCTCCTGGTGTCTCCCCCTCGTGTCTCCTCCTGGTGTCTCCCCTTGTGTCTCCTCCTCGTGTCTCCTCCTCGTGTCTGCTCCTCGTGTCTCCTCCTGGTGTCTCTCCTCGTGTCTCCTCCTGGTGTCTCCTCCTCGTGTCTCCCCCTCGTGTCTCCCCCTCGTGTCTCCTCCTCGTGTCTCCCCCTCGTGTCTCCCCTCGTGTCTCCTCCTCGTGTCTCTCCTCGTGTCTCCCCTCGTGTCTCCCCCTCGTGTCTCCTCCTGGTGTCTCCTCCTCGTGTCTCCCCCTCGTGTCTCCTCCTCGTGTCTCCTCCTCGTGTCTCCCCTCGTGTCTCCTCGTGGTGTCTCCTCCTGGTGTCTCCTCCTGGTGTCTCCTCCCATGTCTCCTCCTCGTGTCTCCTCCTCGTGTCTCCTCACCGCCGGGAAGCTTACACCAGCCTGTCTCCCTCCTGCAGGCCGAGGCTTCAAGCTGAAGTACTTCTATGACGCTGCGACGCGGTCTACAAAATGTGAGTGTCAGGGGAGCTTACTCTTTGGTTCTTTCGGTAAAGTCACGTAGGTATAAAATAAATTAAATCACGAAGTTTCGATTGCAACACAAGCAATCATCATCTGGGAAAACCACAGCAAGAAAATGTTTGCTGAAGTGGGAGAGAGTTGCCGTGGTAAGAGGTTATACAGTGAGGGAAAAAAAGTATTTGATCCCCTGCTGATTTTGTACGTTTGCC
This sequence comes from Lethenteron camtschaticum, assembly GCA_018977245.1. Classification (NCBI taxonomy): domain Eukaryota; kingdom Metazoa; phylum Chordata; class Hyperoartia; order Petromyzontiformes; family Petromyzontidae; genus Lethenteron; species Lethenteron camtschaticum. The sequence goes on along the minus strand of WFAB01001274.1, from coordinate 226,576 downwards.
CAATGACAAAAAATGATCAGTCTATAATTTTGATGGTAGGTTTATTTGAACAGTGAGAGACAGAATAACAACAACAAAATCCAGAAAAAACGCATGTCAAAAATGTTTTAATTGCCAACAAGGGTTTTGCCACCAAGTTTTGCAGAGGGGTCAAATACTTATTTCCTCATTAAAATGCAAATCAATTTATAACATTTTTGACATGCGTTTTCTTGGATTTGTGTTGTTGTTATTCTGTCTCTCACTGTTCAAATAAACCTACCATAAAAATTATAGACTGATCATTTTTTNGTCAGTGGGCAGACGTACAAAATCAGCAGGGATCAAATACTTTTTTCCCTAACTGTATAGGCAAGAAAGGGGGAGGAGAAATGGGGGAGAGGGAGGGGTGAGGGTGTAGGGTAGGGGGGTGGAAGCGCTGCGTGTGTAGTAGTACCCGGCATATATAATAGACGACAACCAATACAACGCAGTTAAGGTTTTACCTGGTTAATAACATCCTTCCAATAATTGCTCAATTTGTATCCATCTTCTCGGTTGAAGTTGTGTCTATGTGTATATATCTGGATGGCTTCATGAACAAACCTTTGATAGTAGCCCGAAGGTTTACAGAGTACCTTGGTCACCTTGTCAGAGGAGTGTGCGCGTGTCAGTGCGTATACATGTGTGTCAGTGTGGGTAGCGGTGTCACAGTGATATTGGTTTTTTACCCTTCTATCTGGCAACAAAACTGACACCTTTTTACAAGGAGTCATGTTTGCATAGACCGCAATACCTGCAGTCATAATACAAACAAAAGAACATAACTCTGATAATGTGCACTGTCCTTGAAGTTGATTGGTCCACACTCGTCTCACATGGGTTGGACCAGATGACGCCTTTTGGCGTCATCTGGTCCAACCCAAAGTTATGTTCTTATGTTCTTTTGTTTGTATTATGACTGCAGGTATTGCGGTCTATGCAAACATGACTCCTTGTAAAAAGGTGTCAGTTTTGTTGCCAGATAGAAGGGTAAAAAAACAATTATCATATTTTTACTGGCAAATGAGGTTCCCATGGTGTCACAGTGGTTAGCGCAGCTGAGCTATGAACCCGGCGAGCCGAGTTCAATTCCCGCTCACGGCCACGAACACCAGTGAGGATTATCTGAAAAGGTCTTGGGCCACCCCTAGATCAACTTGGCCTCAAAAGAGTACCCGATGTAGGGTGTAAACATCACCACTGGGGAGACAAAGGTGGCCGGGCGTGGTGCTGGCCACCCCCCCCTCGTGTGTCGTGCCGGCCTTCATAGGTGCTCGCTAACAGCACTTGCCCCAACAGTCTGTTAAGGCTATAATACAGGTTGTTTTGGGTTAGATTGCGTAAATATATATATGCGGAGTTAAACCCGCCATTGCCTATAACAGCCAACTAGTAAGGCTTGTCACGTAAACAGAACATGGCAATTCCTTACGAGTGTAGTGCTATTATTTCACGCGGAAAACTTCTTGTTAAATCCTTTATATTAAGTTCACTTGCTTGCTTGCTTGCGACCGTGCAAATCTTTCAGTCGTTTTTTAACCCACTTCCCGTGATCCAATCGAGCTGACATTTTGCACACAGACTCGTTGTGCGTGACAATTTATTTTCGTGAATTTTTTTTCAAAATGTTCAACATTTTAGGAAAATAAATATATATTTAATTACTAATTGCTTAATGGTGGCAGGCAATCAGCTGACCCATAGGTGGCAGCCATCTCAAGCCAGAGGACGAGAGGACTCTAGCCGCCACGCATATAAAGGATTTATAGTGAAAAACTTTGTTTTTACGAGTTAAATTTTTTTTTCTCCTGCGTCACTTTATTCAACACCCCGTAACTCCGTCGCAACTCTTCCCCTCGCTCTGCTCACCTGCCATGCTTGGCTCGCTCCGTTAGCTCGCTAGCCTGCTCCCTTTCACTCACCTAGCCTCTCCACTGCTAGCCTGTTCTCTCTCTCTCCTAGCCTCTCCACTGCTAGCCTGTTCTCTCTCTCACTCTGCTAGCCTCTCCACTGCTAACATATTACTGTACACTCTGCTAGCTTCTCCACTGCTAGCCTCTCACTATACACTCTGCTAGCTTCTCCACTGCTTCAGCAGTTCTCCTGCTGTGTTTGTCTCACCTGATGACGGTTCTCGTGACTGCAGGGAATCATCAAGAAGATGAATCCCTGCAGTCACGAAAGCTTTAAATCGAAACTGATGACGGTTGCTTGTGTTGCGATCAAAACGTCGTGATCTGTTGATTTTCTATCAACGTGACTTTACCGAAAGAACCAAAGAGTATGGATTCCTGCAGTCACGATAGCTTCAAATCAAGATTCCTCCTGTTTCGTTCCTTAAATACTGTAGAGGGGTAGATGTTGTGTTCTTGCGTGAAGTGGGGGGGGGGTTAATGAATTTATATAAACAAGTATAACCCGTAAAAACAAAGTTTTTCACTATAAATCCTTTATATGCGTGGCGGTTAGAGTCCTCTCGTCCTCTGGCTTGAGATGGCTGCCACATATGGGTCAGATGATTGCATTGCACCATTAAGCAATTGGTAATTAAACATAATATTTTTGTCCTAAAAAGTGTTAAAATTTTGATTTTTTTCCACGAACATTAATTGTCACGCACAACGAGTCTGTGTGCAAAATGTCAGCTCGATTGGATCACGGGAAGTGGGTTAAGAAACGACCGAAAGATTTGCACGGTCCTAAGCAAGCAAGCACGCAAGCACGCAAGTGAACTTAATATAAAGGATTTAATGACCATGGGTATCCATTGTCGTTTGGGTTATTTGTATGGGAATCAAACTTACATTATGCATGCGCACTAAGCAAGCCAATTTTGCTTGTACCTCCTGTCGATTGTGTACTAAAATAGTCATACCGACGGTAATCTCTCGAGACGCTGTACTGTGAAAGCACCACCACGTGAGATGCGAGACAAGGGTGAATCAGTTCATATTGTTACAGGAGGGAGGGTGGGGGTGTTCACATTATTTGCGTTGCTTCACGTTTCTCCTAAGCCCGTAGCAGATACATAAAATATGCTTTTGTTAAAAAAAAACACACGATAGCAAGGAAAACTGGTTTTATCGTTGTTTCTGCTCATTATTATTGTCAGAGTTCGGCATGGCAAAGAAAGCAGCCAAACGGGTTCGTCGCATGCGTGGTTCCGTCAGCTCATGCTTGGCCTCGAACGACACGATGGCGAGGAGATGTTGACTACCTCGCCTGGTATACAGGAGGTCGTGGGTTCGATCCCGATCTCTTGACGCATGTTGTATATTTGGAGTCTGTGTCTTTCTCTCTCTCATCATCATCACAGTGGCTAGGAGATGTTGACTACCTCGCCTGGTGTACAGGAGGTCGTGGGTTCAATCCAGACCTCTGACGATGCCTGCTGCTGTATATTTGGAGTCTGTGTCTCTCTCTCATCATCACAGTGGCTAGGAGATGTTGACTACCTCACCTGGTATACAGGAGGTCGTGGGTTCAATCCAGACCTCTGACGATGCCTGCTGCTGTATATTTGTAGTCTGTGTCTCTCTCTCATCATCACGGTGGCTAGGAGATGTTAACTACCTCGCCTGGTATGGAGGAGGTCGTGGGTTCGATCCAGACCCCTGACGATGCCTGCTGCTGTATATTTGGAGGCTGTGTCTCTCTCTCTCTCTCATCATCACGGTGGCCAGGAGATGTTAACTACCTCGCCTGGTATACAGGAGGTCATGGGTTCGATCCCGACATTGACTCACGTTGTATATTTGGAGTTTAACAAGTAGGTTTTCGTGACAAATATGATTCATAACAGAAGGATTTATCCACAATTCTGCCTGTCGCCTGATGAAGCTAGTTATTGTATTCTAGATTTGAAGCTTTCGTGACTGCAAGGATTCATATTCTTAGGTTTTTTCGGTAAAGTCACGTAGGTAAAAAAATAAAATTAATAAAAGTAAAATAAAAATGAAATTAAATAAAAATCACGACGTTTCGGAGGCAACACAAGCCTCCGTCTTCAGGTGGAACATTCACAGTATGATTGTTGTGTTGCTTCCGAAACGTTTTATTTTACTTTTATTATTATTTTTTTCAAATTGTCAATGTAGTGGGTTTACTCTCCAACACGCCGGTGTGCTGAACAAGTAACGAATTGGCTTTTTTTGACGTGACAAACCCTTACTAGTTGGCTGTGTCGAGTAGTGGCGGCTTTAATGACACATTCATATTCATGCGATATAACCTCAAACAAACCTCTATTATGTATTTTGGAGTTTGCATGTTATCCCGTGGTCGCGTGAATTTATCCTCCGGATCCTCTGCTTTTGAAAATCAACATCGCGAGTATTTGGCTACATAGCTCAGTGAGTTCTAGATTTGAAGCTTTCGTGACTGCAAGGATTCATACTCTTAGGTTTTTTTCGGTAAAGTCACGTAGGTAAAAAATTAAATTTAAATTAATAAAATAAAATAATAAATAAACTTGATACAGCAATCGTGCTGTGACTGTTCCACCTGAAGACGGAAGCTTGTGTTGCCTCCGAAACGTCGTGATTTTAAATTTTATTTTATTATTTTTATTATTTTTAATTATTTTTTTTCCTACGTGACTTTACCGAAAAACAAGTATAACCCGTAAAAACAAAGTTTTTCACTATAAATCCTTTATATGCGTGGCAGCTAGAGTCCTCTCGTCCTCTGGCTTGAGATGGCTGCCACCTATGGGTCAGATGATTGCATGGCACCATTAAGCAATTGGTAATTAAATACAATATTTTTGCCCTAAAAAGTGTAAAATTTTTGAAAAAATATTTTCACGAAAATTAATTGTCACGCACAACGAGTCTGTGTGCAAAATGTCAGCTCGATTGGATCACGGTAAGTGGGTTAAAAAACGACCGAAAGATTTGCACGGTCCTAAGCAAGCAAGCAAGTGAACTTAATATAAAGGATTTAAAAACCTAAGAGTACAGCTCAGTGAGGCCTAGTAATATGAAAAAAAAATGGTTTAGTTTAAATAGTTTTAGATAAAATGCATCTTTATTTGAAGCTTTTGTGACTGCAGGAATCCATACTCTTTGGTTCTTTCGTAAAGTCACGTACCTACACAATACATGGTGCTACCTACGTGACTTTACCGAAAGAACCAAAGGGTATGGAATTCATCGCTGCATTCAACGCCCAACACAAACACTCATAGGCAGGGCGCAGCTACCTATTTCAACAGAAGGGTGATGATGCAAGATACGAGTTTGCCCCACCCCTCCTTTCTTCCGACTCACTTATGTTGAAATATCTACCGATGTTTTTAACAATCTTCTTGGTTTTTNCGGTAAAGTCATCACGCAGAAGGGAAGTAATAAAATAATAAAATAAAACATAATAAAATTATTCTCACGACGTTTCGGCTACAACGCAAGCAGCCGTCTTCAGGTGAAGAATGAGACACTGCCAAGCTTGGAGCTTATATATAAGCGTAGGAGGTGGGCGAGGGGGTTTCAAAGTCATATTATGCGCATGCATTATGCAGGATTAGCAGCATCAAAGGGAGGGGGTAGACGGTTGCATTAACAAAGGGAGGGAATGTTAATATTATGTAGAAGCAACGAAACATGTGAATGGGAGAGCGGTGGCAGGAGATCCGCAGCGGAGCAAATAATCCATTCCCTGTGGAGAACACAAGATACACAGTCAATGCCAGTGAGTGGACTGCGGTCTGAACGTCACCGTAAACGTGAACAACAATCAGTTAAGATCCGAAATGGTTTATTACGTCCTTCCAATGATTGCTGAGCCAGAATCCATCTTCTCGGTTGAAATTGTCTCTGTGTTTGTATATGTGGATAGCCTCATGAACGAACCTCTCATGATAGCCAGATGGCTTGCAGAGAACCTCTGTCTTGGAAAGTCAATGTCATGTGAGCCTACTGAGTTGTAACAGTGATCTGCCACGGCTGAGGTGTTTGTCCTACCGTGTTTCAGGTCTGCTTTATGTTCACAGATGCGGTCCGAGACATGTCGTTTGGTTTCTCCAATGTAACTGCTACCACAGAGGCAACTTAGTTTGTAGACGCCAGGGTACTGTATGTCTGGAACCACGTCTTTTACAGACGGGACCAGATCACAACTCTGATAATGATAATGATATGCACTGTCCTTGAAGTTGATTGGTCCACACCCGAGACAGCTTTTCTTAGAGCCTAGTCTCCATTGGTGTTGGACCAGATGACGCCAAAAGGCGTACAACTAAAAAACAGCGCACTATCAGAGTATTGAGAGCTCGGGGTAAGAATTTACACTATGAGACCTCCTTTACCAGTGGAAAAATATGGTAATAGGTTTTTACCCTTTCAACTGGTACAACTTCAAGGACAGTGCATATCATTATCATCATCAGAGTTGTTTCTTTTTGTTTGCAATTTGACTGCTTGTGTTGTGGTTATTGCAAACATGATGCCTTGTCTAAAGGTGTCAGTTTTTGTACCAGTTGAAAGGGTAACAACCTATTACTATGGAATCTACCCTAAGAAGTCTTCACGTCCATCGATTGTGTGCATGTCAACCCTGCTCGTATGGTATGGTAGGGAAGGGAGGGTAGGGCAGTGGGAGACTTACCAGGACCCCAGACACCGTTGGTTGATTTCAGACTTTTTCTCCCTGGACTCCTGGAGCTGTCGTCCAACAACCTCCTTTATCAACCCTCTCCCCTCTCATAATAATTCATAATAAAAGGTTTTTGGGGTTAGATGGCGTTATTTATAAATGTGTCGTAACCCTCCACCACCCGACACGGCCAGTCAGCAAAAAAAAAGTGTCACGTTGACAAAAGACAATAGTTCACTACTTAGCCCACCGTGTGTTGAAGCGTGAATCCACAACATTGAAAAAAATTGAGTTGTACGACGTTTCGCTGGTAATTGCATCCAGCATCATCGGGCAATTCGCTCTTCAACACACCGGTGGGCTAAAGCAGTGAACTATTTTGTCTTTTGTCAACGTGACACTTTTTCTGATTGGCCGTGTCGGGTGGTGGAGGGTTACGACACATTTATAAATAATAACGCGATCTAACACCCAAAAACGTTGATTATGAATAATATTGGTCGCGAAAGCCTGCTGCGTGTTAAACCTCTCCCCTCTATCACTCCTTTCCACCAAATCTGTACATTTTGGAGGATTTTGCCCCAATCTCCTATCCCCTTTTTCTGAGCATTTATTTTTAAATCCTTTATATTAAGTTCGCTTGCTTGCTTAGGACCGTGCAAATCTTTCGGTCGTTTTTTCACCCACTTCCCGTGAACCAATCGAGCTGACATTTTGCACACAGACTCGTTGTGCGTGACAATTAATGTTCGTGAAAATTTTTTTAAAAATGTTAAATTTTTTAGGAAATTTTTTTATATGTAATTACCAATTGCTTAATGGTGGAAGGAATCATCTGACCCATAGGTGGCAGCCATCTCAAGCCAGGGGACGAGAGGACTCGAGCCGACACGCATATAAAGGATTTAGAGTGAAAAACTTTGTTTTTAAGGGTTAATTTTTAATGTATTAATTCCAGTTGCCGCCCTGCGTATAAACCCCTACATCTATAACCTTATCGTGACCCCCCTTCACCCACACGACCTCACGCAATGTTAACACGGAAGCACAGCCACCACAGCTTTTGAGTGCGCATCAACCTTGCGAACCAAATCGCTCCTTTCGAAATCGCTCAACTCGGACACAGCGGTGTGTCGCCTCGTAACACCACTGCCGTGACCTCACAGGGGTCACTCGCTCTCGAATAGAGAGGCAGAGACGACAGAGGGAGAGGAATCAACGATGAATAGAAAGGCAGCAATGGTGGCTATCAACCTCGGCTGGTATACAGGAGATGCTGGTTCGAACCCGACCCTGACGCCTGTATATTTGGAATTTGCGTGTTCTCCCCGTGGTCACATGGATTTTTTTCGGGTCTTCCGGTTTTTCATTCCACATTTAGAATGGACCTAAGCGTTTAAGAGTATTGAGAAACGTTGACGTCACATCAAAATGCGCGACGTTACGTTAATATAGACAACACGTTCTACTTCTCGATTTAAAGCTTCGTGACTGCAGGGATTCATCTTCTTGGTTCTTTCGGTAAAGTCACGTAGAAGGGAAATGATAAAATAATAAAAAAAAACATCATAAAATAATTCTACGTTTCGGCCACAACGCAAGCAGCCGTCCTCAGGTGAAGAACAGGTCTGTCGGAATTTCAGACTGTCTTTCCGACAGACCTGTTCTTCACCTGAGACGGCTGCTTGCGATGTGGCCGAAACGTCGTGAGAATTATTTTATTTATTTTTATTATTTTATAATTTCCTTCTACGTGACTTTACCGAAAGAACCAAGAATACGTTCTACTTAATTAAATAGACTTCTTAATAAATGTTTTCTCCTACAACATCAGAGTGCAGCGCCACGTTAAATACGCACTACAATGACAACAGTTTAAAGCGATTTGAAGCATGTTTTATATTTTTTTGGGGGGGGGCAGAGCTTTGTGACGTCATATTTGAGGGGGGGGGGTCTGACTTTTTGTGACGAAGGGAGGGAGGGGGGGGGTCAAAATTCGTCCAAAATCGCGTGACGTCATTTATGGACGGCCCCATAAGGCAGCAATGTGTCTCGGCAGCTCAATACCAACATCGAGGTCTGCCAGCAGCACGAGAATGCTTTCAGGAGAGAGTTCGCGTTGTCTTCCTACTCCACTGCTGAAGCACAGGACTATGGTAGTCTTCAATTTCGATTTAAAGCTTTCGTGACTGCAGGGATTCATCTTCTTGGTTCTTTCGGTAAAGTCACGTAGAAGGGAAATAGTAAAATAATAAAAATAAATCATAATAAGCTTTCGTGACTGCAGGGATTCATCTTCTTGGTTCTTTCGGTAAAGTCACGTAGAAGGGAAATAGTAAAATAATAAAAATAAAACATATTTTATTATGTTTTGATTGAGTTATTGTTTGGCCCTGCAGGGGCCGTTGGCGTGGCTTTGTGTTGTTGCTGTTGCTCTGGAGACTGGGAGATCAACGACGATCCATATTCGGTCGTCGCGTTGATGCCATTCGTCTTGATTTCTCACCAGAGGTCGCAAACTGGTTTTGATTCCTTACCCGTACCCGTTCCCTGGCCGCACCAGGGTCGCAAACGGGTACCCGTACCCGGCCGTACCCGTACCCTACCCGTACCCGGCCGGGTACTGGTAGGGTACGGGTATCGGGTACCTGATTGCGACCTCTGGGATGAAGCCACGTTGCAGGCGCGGGTGGGTTGATTCTAGGAACTTGAATTGTGAGAAGAGACAAGACGTTGGGAAATGAGTGACAAACGGTGACTCACCCAGTGAATCACGGCCTACCCGTACCCGGCCGCACCAGGGTCGCAAACGGGTACCTGTACCCGGCCGGGTACGGGTAGCCGGGTATCGGGTAGGGTACGGGTATCGGGTACCCGGTTGCGACCTCTGATCTCTGGCTGTCACCACGTCAGAGATGATCGATTGGCACGAGAAAGAGAGGCATTTTTAAATACTTTATATTAAGTTCGCTTGCTTGCTTGCGTGCTTGCTTACTACCGTGCAAATCTTTCGCTCGTTTTTTAACCCACTTCCCGTGATCCAATCGAGCTGACATTTTCCACACAGACTCGTTGTGCGTGACAATTAATGTTCGTGAAATTTTTTTCCAAAATTTTACACTTTCTAGGACAAAAATATTATATTTGATTACCAATTGCTTAATGGTGCAATGCAATCATCTGACCCATAGGTGGCAGCCATCTCAAGCCAGAGGACGAGATGACTCTAGCCGCCACGCATATAAAGGATTTAGAGTGAAAAACTTTGTTTTTACGGGTTAATTTTTAGAACCGAGCTACGATCCGGTCTGTGTGGTCGTGACATCGACTTCGGGAGTGGGGCAACCATTGGCTCAATAATTAACGCCGTTCCCGTTTGTGATCCCGTGTGACCGCCGCACGCAGCCTGTGGGAAGGCGATGTCCGGCTTCCCCAACCCGTGGCTCGTGGACCTCACCTACAACGGGGCGATCACATGCAGTGCCACGGTGATCAGCAGCCAGTGGCTCCTCACCTGCGCACACTGCATCAGCAGCGCGTACGTATGGACACGAGAAGACTGACATACATACACGCGTTGTATTCATGTGTGTGTGTGCGTGTGTGAGCGCCTTTGTGGTGCTCGCTAACAGCACTTGCCGCTACAGTCTGTTAAGGCTATACGGGGATCTTTGCTCCTTTGTGTAGCGGTAGTGCAGCGGTTATCGCGCTGCACTACGTACCCAGCAACCCGAGTTCGATTTCTGCTCCCGGTCACCATCGGTGACGATTATATATCTGAACCGGTCTCCCCGAGGTCAACTCGGCCTAAAATGAGTAGCTGATGTCGTGTGTAAACATCGCTACTATAGGGAGACAAAGGCGGTCGGGCGTTGTGTTGGCCACCCACCCTCTCGTGTGCTGTACCGGTCTTCATAGGTGCTCGCTAACAACACTTGCTCCAAAAGTCTGTTAGAGTTGTGCGCCTTTTGGCGTCATCTGGTCCAACCCATGTGAGACTAGGCTCTAAGGAAAGCTGTATCGGTTGTGGACCAATCAACTTCAAGGACAGTGCATACATTGTCAGAGTTATGTCTTTTGTTTGTATTATGACTGCAGGTATTGCGGTCTATGCAAACATGACTCCTTGTAAAAAGTTGCCAGATAGAAAGGTAAAAAACCAATTAGTGAAGTCTGTTAAAGCTATAAGGCGGGATTTTTCTCTTGTCTTTGTACTTTACCGTTCACGGCCAACACTAGTAACGATTATCTTAACCGGTCCTTCCCCTTAGGTCGACTCAGCCTCAAATCTAAGTACCTTTCGATTTAAAGCTTTCGTGACCGCAAGGGATTCATTCATCTTCTTGGTTCTTTCGGTAAAGTCACGTAGAAGGGAAATAATAAAATAATAAAAATAAACATAATAAAATACAATTCTCACGACGTTTCGGCCACAATGCAAGCAGGTGAAGAACAGGTCTACCTGTTCTTCACCTGAGGACGGCTGCTTGCGTTGTGGCCGAAACGTCGTGAGAATTATTTTATTATGTTTTATTTTTATTATTTCATTATTTCCCTTCTACGTAACTTCACCGAAAGAAACAAGAAGATCTAAGTACCTGTTGCGGTGTGAAAACATCGCCACTGGGGAGACAAAGGCGACCGAGCGTTGTGCTGTCACCAAAGGTAGCGTCAAAAAGCCCTAACGTGTGCATTGTAAAACGTGCCTTTGTGTTCGGATTTGTAAACGGCGTGGCGTCTCCATGTCTATTTGTCCTGTAGCCAATTCTCTGTTCGACCCACGCGAATTCCGATAATCCTCGCAGCAGCAACAGCGGCTTTTGGCTGGTCCATCAAACAGATGGTCACCGCATCACGTGCTTTCGGATCTGCTTCTGCGGCCATCTGGAACGCGCTTTTCCTTCTGATATTAGGAAGCCACTGCCAGCTATGCACTTTTAAATAATCTAGATTGACAACGCGTTTCTTTAAAACTGCTTTTTGTGTTTAGTTTGTTGTCCTTCACCCGGTTTTTCCTCCACATTCAGAATAAACATACGTTTAAAGCAGGGGTCGGGAACCTTTTTGACTGGGAGAGCCATAAAACCCAAATTTTTCTAAATATATTTCATTGAGAGCCATATAGTATTTTTAACGTATAATAAATTAAATATGTCTTACTTTTAATGCGACTTCTGGTGCTGCATGGTGTTGCTGATGGCCTTGTAGTCTGGTTCATACAACGTGGTGAGGTTGAGCTTCATGCAGGCGTGACCCGTGAAATTTATCTTCAAAACTAATTTCTGTTTACTTTAAAATGACACAGTATTATTAAGCAAATATCACAAGTATTTTAAAATCAGTTCCAAACTGATTTTATTTATTTTTNCAACTCAAAATTGTCTGGGAGCCATATGCCGTCACCAGAAGAGCCATATATGGCTCGCGAGCCATAGGTTCCCGACCGCTGCTTTAGAGTATTTGGCTACGATACATGTCCACTTTGTAAGCCACTTCGTTAGGCTATCATTTGTGATAGCCAGGTTGCATCTGAAGAAGAGCTACATAGCTCAGTGAAGCATTACCTGGTAAAATTAAAAATAGTTTAAAATAAAAAAATAAACATTTTATTTCTAGATTTGAAGCTTTCGTGACTGCAAGATTCATATTCTTAGGTTTTTTCGGTAAAGTCACGTAGGTAATTTTTTTTTTAAATTAATAAAGTAAAATAAAATAAAATCACGACGTTTCGGAGGCAACACAAGCTTCCGTCTTCAGGTGGAACCGTCACAGCACAATAGCTGTATCAATGAATTTCTCTCACTTGATACAGCTATCGTGCTGTGACGGTTCCACCTGAAAACGGAAGCTTGTGTTGCCTCCGAAACGTCGTGATTTTTATTTTATTTTTATTTTACTAATTTTAATTTTTACCTACGTGACTTTACCGAAAAAACCTAAGAATATAAACATTTTATATTACGCACAGAGAGATTCCAGGACAAAACACTGAGCGTATACGTTACTGTTGCATTCCACGTTGCTATATCACTGTCCCGCTCAGCCATGCAACTCAAGTAGTTCGTCATCAACCACTCAAAACAGTGCGGTGCACATTCCGTGTTATAACGGTGTGAGTTCCGTGTCAAAACAATGTGCGCATTCCACGTCAAAAGGTCATGGTATTCCGCATTAAAGCAATGCACGCATTCCAAGTTATGACAACGGGCACATTCTCCGTTATAACGGTGCGCGTTATAACAGTGAAGTACTCTTGAAGACGCTTGGACACCGTAGTAAGGCACACGTATTTATTTACACGATGTCGTACAGCACTGGAGGGGTGTATCGGCCCCTCACCCGTATAACTGGAATACACCTCTAGCTAGCCTTCCTACCCGAGTCCTCCACTAACGGGCTAGGGAGGCTGTCTGGCCCGACACTGGTCAGTCGGGCTACGGTACCCGGAGTCCCAGAGGACTAACTCTGGTTCCGGGACCACGCCACTGGCTCCAGCCTGCGCTGCCCTTACAAGGGCGGCGTCCCAGGGGGAGTCCAGGGCCTATCTGGCCGGTCTTCCGTCTTCCCTTAATTACTCCTAGACTGAACCCCGAGCTCTCTGGCTCATCCCTTTTTATACCCCCTAGAGGATCGAAACCCCCCTCACGCCGTCCGGTGCGGACGTCGTTGCGGGCACCACCCGTGTACTCACGGAGTCCCCGCCCACTGTGTTTGTTATCCGTTAGCTCCTATGCAAACAGCCCTACACAAACAGCCCCTCTGTAACAGCCCTACAACAGTATGCATTCCGTGTTATAACAATGCACGCATTCCACGTTATAAGTGCGTGTTCTACCTTATAACGGTGCACGTTCAAGTTGTCCTAAAAGTGTTTTTCTGACGGAAGAGCCGCCTTACAGTGAAAACCACGTCGTAGTGCGAACACCGCCAGCCCGTTAAGGCGAGGACTTCGCGTATTCGCAATCCGTTTGCCCCCGGGGTCGTGTTTGTATTTCTAGCTGGTTCCTACGCGATTCTCCTGATTCCAAGAACACAGGATGAGATGTTACTATCCTTTGTGCAAGCACTTCCAAGAGTTCATGAACAGTGAGCCTGGTGAAATTTGGGTAGCGCATCATCAGTAGTGAACCTTTGGGTCCAGGGTGTTTCGGCCTTTCACACGATACACCCTCCCCAAAGGCGGCCAGCTACAGGGTGATCAATCCTACGCTTGCGTCCCATTCCCAATTAGTCATAGGAGTTGCCTTGTTGTTGATAGCCAACAACCCACCAAATTTCTATTTAAAGCTTTCGTGACTGCAGGGATTCATCTTCTTGGTTCTTTCGGTAAAGTCACGTAGAAGGGAAATAATACAATAATAAAAATCTAATGTTTTATTTTTTTTATTTGATTATTTCCTTCTACTTGACTTTACCGAAAGAACCAAGAAGATGAATCTCCTGACCAAAGATTGATTCTGTGAGCAGCGATGGGCCCACAGACGCACGCACACCCGCCCACACGTGCACGCATGCACGCCATGCCGTTTTACAGGTAGGAACAACAGGTTCCACACTTTTTTCTTCTTGGTTCTTTCGTAAAGTCACGTAGAATGGAAATAATAAAATAATAAAAATAACTATTAATTTTTTATTAATTTTATTATTTCCATTCTACGTGACTTTACCGAAAGAACCAAGAAGTGAATCCCTGCAGTCACGAAAGCTTTAAATCGAGGTTCCACACTGCCCACAGGGATTATTGTCTGTCGTGCATTCTAATGCCCGCCCCACCGAGCCCTCCATTGCTCGGGGCGCCGAATACAATTATTTAATTAATCGAGCTCGCGGGGTTTCGCCGACCAATGGGAGCAGTGGGTTGGGGTTGGTAGAGGGGGGGGTTAGTGGTGGGGGGGGGCACCGCTGCGACTCGGCCAATGAGAGACGGCGACGTTTCATTCACAAAATGGAACTGGGGAGGGTGGCTCCATTCATAAAATGGAACCCTTGAAAAGAAAAATTAACCCATAAAAACAAAGTTTTTCACTCTAAATCCTTTATATGCGTGGCGGCTAGAGTCCTCTCGTCCTCTGGCTTGAGATGGCTGCCACCTATGGGTCAGATGATTGCCTGCCACCATTAAGCAATTGGTAATTACATATAATTGTTTTCCCTAAAAGTGTAAAATTTTTGAAAAAAATTCACGAAAATAAATTGTCACGCACAACGAGTCTGTGTGCAAAATGTCAGCTCGATTGGATCATGGGAAGTGGGTTAAGAAACGACCGAAAGATTTGCACGGTCCTAAGCAAGCAAGCGAACTTAATATAAAGGATTTAAAAAAGCGGATTTTTTTGTCTCGAGTTTCTTTCAACATTCCCAGCCTTAAGGTGATTCAGTTTGTCCAAAAAAGCAAATGTATTCCTTGTAAAAGATAAAACAAATTAATGCATTTGTAGGTCAACACGAAGCATATAAATTAACCCCCACCCCCCAATAAAAAATAATAATTTACGAAGTATTATATGACAATGCATATTGCAGGTAGGAACAACAGGTTCCACACTGCCCACCAGGGATTATTTGTCTGTCGTGCATATGGGGAGGGGAGGGTGGGGCTGGGTGGGAGGGAGGGGCTGGGTGGGGAGGGGAGGCTGGGGAGGATGGGAGGGTGGGAGGGCTGGGTGGGGTGGGGCGGGTGGGAGGGCTGGGTGGGGATGGGAGGGTGGGAGGGGTGGGTGGGAGGGGTGGGGCTGGGTGGGGAGGGGCTGGGTGGGGAGGGTGGGCTGGGTGGAGGGGAGGGTGGGGAGGGGCTGGGTGGGGGGGAGGGGCTGGGTGGGGAGGTTGGGGCTGGGTGGGGAGGGTGGGAGGGGCTGGGTGGGGAGGGTGGGCTGGGTGGGGGTGGGAGGGTGGGCTGGGTGGGGAGGGCTGGTCACCCGTGGTGCCCTTATAAAACTCAACGTTTAACCTCCACACTACACTATACACGACACACTACACTTATACAGGTAGGAACAACAGGTTCCACACTGCCCACCAGGGATTATTTGTCTGTCTGTCGTGCACGAATGCGCTGTCCAACCAAGTTCCTACCTGCCCACCCGAAGGACCGTGTTTCTGCAATGCCCTCGGCGCAGGCCGAACGTGAGCCTGTGGCAAGCGCGGCTGAGAGACGGCTCCACCGTCTCCGTGAGCCGCTTAGTGGCGCACGGACGCTTCAACGGCTCCTCGCTGGACTACGATGCGGCTCTGGTGCAGCTGAGCGCCACCCTCAACTTCTCTGGCGGCAGCGTGCAGCCCGCCTGCCTGCCCGAGCAGCTCCACTCTAACATCGCCCCGGGGAAGGCGTGCAGCCTTCTCTACAACGCAACAGGTAGATAGAACGGCGGTCGGGAACCTATGGCTCGCGAGCCATATATGGCTCTTCCGGTGACGGCATATGGCTCCCCGACAAATTTTGAGTTGAAAAAACTAATGAGAAAAAATCAGTTTGGAACGATTTTAAAAACTTGTGATATTTCTTCTTGGTTTTTCGGTAAAGTCACGTAGAAGGGAAGTAATAAAATAATAAAATAAAACAATAAAATAATTCTCACGACGTTTCGGCCACAACTTTACCGAAAGAACCAAGAAGATGAATCCCTGCAATCACGAAAGCTTTAAATCGAAACTTGTGATATTTTAAAATAGTGTGTCATTAAGTAAACAGAAATTGTTTTGAAGATAATTTCACGGGTCACGCCTGCAAAGCTCAACCTCACCACGTATGAACAGACTACAAGGCCATCAGCAAAACCACGCAGCACCAGAAGTCGCTTCAAAGTAAGACACATTTAATTTACTATACTAAAAATACTATGTGGCTCTCAATGAAATATATTTAAAATATTTGGCTTTTATGGCTCTCCAGTCAATCTACCCTTCGTAGGACGATGACAGGAAACGGCCAACAACGGCCGCTAACTCCCGGGTGTTCAAGGGTGGCTAGGAGATGTACTATCTGCCTGGTTAACAAGGTCGTTTACCTTACTATGCAATTTGGAGTGTGTATGTCTCCCTGTTCTAGTGTTTTTCTCTCCTCTTTATAAATTTTACATTAAGTTCGCTTGCTTGCTTAGGACCGTGCAAATCTTTCGGTCGTTTTTTAACCCACTTCCCGTGATCCAATCGAGCTGACATTTTGCACACAGACTCGTTGTGCGTGACAATTAATGTTCGTGAAATTTTTTCCTAAATTTTACACTTTCTAGGACAAAAATATTATTTTTAATTACCAATTGCTTAATGGTGCAATGCAATCATCTGACCCATAGGTGGCAGCCATCTCAAGCCAGAGGACGAGAGGACTCTAGCCGCCACGCATATAAAGGATTTATAGTGAAAAACTTAGTTTTTACGGGTTATACTTGTTTTCCCCTCCACATTTAGAATCAACATGCATTGAGATCATTGGTGTCTGCTATACATTTCCACGAGATGAAAAGCCTCTTTGTTTGGGCTTCAACATTTCTGATAGCCAGGTAATTTCTCAAAAAATAACTACATATTGCTCAGTGGATCCTTAAACCTAGTAAAATAAAAAAAACAATTGTCAAATAGTTAAATAGGGTGCACCTTGCATCCAAGTGAAGTGTCAAGGCTCCCTTGCAGGATGGTCAAGGGACAGACCCACGGTGCCATGGGCTGAGACGAGTAGGGCATTAGTACCACCAGCTGTGCCCCCCCCCCTCTCCCCCACTGTGCCACATCACTGCGTTTTAGCTACCTGACTCTCCGCTCATTGCTCAAGGGTGACCGCCTCCAACTTCCTTTGTCAAGGCGCCCTTCCTCCCCTAACCCAGCTTAAATATACGCTGCCAAGCCTGGTGGTGTTCATTCAGCCGCTGTCTTTCCGACAGACCTGTTCTTCACCTGAGGACGGCTGCTTGCGTTGTGGCCGAAACGTCGTGAGAATTGTATTTTATTATGTTTACATTTTTTTATTTTATTATTTCCCTTCTACGTGACTTTACCGAAAGAACCAAGAAGACGCCTCCAAGTGTCAAGTAGTGCCAAGGTGCACCTAGCCTGGCACTGCCCAGTAGCGTCTTTCATCAAGCCGCATTCATAGAGGTCGATCTTGATGCCGGTGGTACTGGTCATTGGGCTCCACATCCTCCTCCTGCACCTCACTGACGAGCACAAATGTACAAGCATATAACAAGGGTTAGCACAGGCATGGGTTAGATCAGATTCGGCTATTCTAAGTAAAAATCTATTAATAATAAATGAAAATAAATCAATTAAATCACGACGTTTCAAGTGATACAGTCAATTTGCTGTGACGGTCCCACCTGAAGACGGACACTTGTGTTGCCTCCGAAACGTCGTGATTTAATTGATTTATTTTCATTTATTTTTATTTTATTATTATTATTTTACCTACGTGACTTTACCGAACCTTAGAGTATGAATCCTTGCAGTCACGAAAGCTTCAAATCTAGAAGAAGAAAAAAATGTATTTTGTATATTCTTAGCGAGTATCTATTTTATCTTCTTGGTTCTTTCGGTAAAGTCACGTAGAAGGGAAATAATAAAATAAAAAATAAAACATAATAAAATACAATTCTCACGACGTTTCGGCCACAACGCAAGCAGCCGTCCTCAGGATCGAATTATCTATTTCATTTACTGCATCACTGCACAATAATAACTCACTGCAGACTTATAACACGAATCATGAGAGAAAGCAGGGTTAGATTCCTGTACATGCAGTGAGAAAGCAAGAAACTTAATGAAATGTTTTGAATACTGGGAACGTCACAGGTGCAACAAGAAGCCGGGAAAGACAACGAGTTAAGGATGCAAGGAGGAGCATCTGGTGCAGAGTTGTTGAGTAAATCTTATGGACCGAACTAACTTCTTTCAGAAAGGACACTGCTCACATAGAGAGATAGACGAATATTGTCCATCGACTGTCATAGTGTTAGGGTGTCCGGGAAAGGATTCCCACCAATAGGAGGGGAGTGGGACGGTGAGGAGATACAGTGAGGGGGGAAAATAGTATTTGATCCCCCTGCTGATTTTGTACGTTTGCCCACTGACAAAGAAATGATCAGTCTATAATTTTAATGGTAGGTTTATTTGAACAGTGAGAGACAGATAACAACAACAACAAAATCCAGAAAAACGCATGTCAAAAATGTTAGAAATTTATTTGCATTTTAATGAGGGAAATAAGTATTTGACCCCCTCTCAATCAGAAAGATTTCTGGATTCCCAGGTGTCTTTTATACAGGTAACGAGCTGAGATTAGGAGCACACTCTTAAAGGGAGTGCTCCTAATCTCAGCTTGTTACCTGTATAAAAGACACCTGTTCACAAATACTTATTTCCCTCATTAAAATGCAAATCAATTTATAACATTTTTGACATGCGTTTTTCTGGATTTTTTGTTGTTATTCTGTCTCTCACTGTTCAAATAAACCTACCATTACAATTATAGACGGATCATTTCTTTGTCAGTGGGCAAACGTACAAAATCAGCAGGGGATCAAATACTCTTTTCCCCTCACTGTATAAGGGAGAGAACGGGCGGTGAAGAGGGGTTGGTTGGCAGGGACGAGATTGAGACGGCTGGGGACAGGTGTGGAGAAGAGGAAAGCAAAAAATTAACCCGTAAAAACAAAGTTGTTCACTATAAATCCTTTATATGCGTGGCGGCTAGAGTCCTCTCGTCCTCTGGCTTGAGATGGCTGCCACCTATGGGTCAGATGATTGCCTGCCACCATTAAGCAATTGGTAATTAAATATAATTTATTTTTTCCTAAAAGTGTAAAATTTTGGGAAAAAATTTCACGCAAATTAATTGTCACACACAACGAGTCTGTGTGCAAAATGTCAGCTCGATTGGATCACGGGAAGTGTGTTAAAAAACGACCGAAAGATTTGCACGGTCGTAAGCGCGCAAGCAAGCAAGTGAACTTAATATAAAGGATTTAATAAAAGACGAATCCCCTGCAACCTCGTGTCGCCTCTCCTCTACAATGGCACATAGACTGGCTTTGTCCGTAGCCTTACATTGTCCAAAGAATAACATTACCCAAACGACTTACATTCTCCATAGACTTACATTGTCCATACAATAACATTTCCCATAGCCTTACATTGTGCAAATGCCTACATTGTCCATAGACTAATATTGCACATACAATGACACTGCACGTACACTAAAAGTACCCATAGACTAACATTGTCCATCGACTAAGATTGTCCATAAGTCTAAGTTTGCTCCTCTTGAAATAATGCAGTGGAAGTTAGGCACTCCCAGAATGCAGCGCTGCTGATGGGTTGTTTAAGAAATACTTTGATAATCAACGTTTTTGGGTAAGATCGCGTTATTTATAAATGTGTCGTAACCCTCCACCACCCGACACGGCCAATCAGCAAAAAAGTGTATCGTTGACAAAAGACAAATAGTTCACTGCTTTAGCCCACCGGTGTGTTGAAGCGTGAAACCACAACATTTACAATTTTTGTCTTTTGTCAACTAAACACTTTTTTTACTGATTGGCCGTGTCGGGTGGTGGAGGGTTACGACACATTTATAAATAACGCGATCTAAACCCAAAAACGTTGATTATGAATAATATTGGTCGCGAAAGCCTGCGTGTTGAACTAAGAAATACTTAAATTTCGATTTAAAGCTTTCGTGACTGCAGGGATTCATCTTCTTGGTTCTTTCGGTAAAGTCACGTAGAAGGGAAGTAATAAAATAATAAAAATTCAACATGATTAAATAATTCTCACGTCTTCAAACGAAGACGCTGTCGCCTCGACAGACCTGTTCTCCACCTGAGGACGGCTGCTTGCGTTGTGGCCGAAACGTCGTGAGAATTATTTTATTATGTTTTATTTTTATTATTTGATTACTTCCCTTCTACGTGACTTTATCGAAAGAACCAAGAAGATAAGAAATACTTGATGTTTACATGATGCCACGTGGCTCTGGGTGTCCTCTGCTTATGTCCACAGGGTTCAGCTCGCATATAACTTGGAGCAGAAGGTTTGCAACTCCAGCTCCGTCTATGGTCTCGCGATGACCACCAGGATGATCTGCACCCGGGAGGACGTGTGCTCCGTGAGTGATGACAAATTAACACGCTTTGTGTGGAAGTGCCCCAGCCTATGTGATTGTATCATCTACAGCAGCAGAACCTCCGATTAGCAAGGTTGACTACGTACGGTGTGAAAGACGCTCAACGTATAGCAGCAGCAACATGAGCTATCCACTACTTCTAGATTTGAAGCTTTCGTGACTGCAAGGATTCATATTCTTAGGTTTTTTCGGTAAAGTCACGTAGGTAAAACATTTTAATTCATAAAAGTAAAAGAAAATAAAAATCACGACGTTTCGGAGGCAACACAAGCTTCCGTATTCAGGTGGAACCGTCACAGCCACGACAGCCGTATCAAGTAAATGAGTGATTGCAAGAGCTACCACTCCGTTTATATAATGGTTGGAGAGGGGGGGAAGGGCCAAGTACGACACACTTTTTATTCATATGGTAAGGTGAGGTATTTTATTTTACTTTTATTAATTTTAATGTTTTACCTACGTGACTTTACCGAAAAAACCTAAGAATACTATCCACTACTGAATAAAGATCTCTTGCAGTCATCCTTCATGGTCTCGTGACACAACGACCCATCTACCTACGCACACACTACTAGTTCTCCCATCCCTACCCTTGACATTCTCTCGGGTGTGTTTTGTCCATTGGGTAACCAATCCGTTGTCACTTTGGCCACAACCATCTTCTCTCTTCTGCCAGAGATGCCTCTCTACCAGAGGTCGCAACCGGGTACCCGATACCCGTACCCTACCCGATACCCGGCTACCCGTACCCGGCCGGGTACGGGTACACGTAGCCGTTTGCGACCCTGGTGCGGCCGGGTACGGGTACGGGTAGGCCATTAGTCACTGGTGAGTAACCATTTGTCACTCATTTCGAGTAGGGTACGGGTACGGGTAAGGAATCAAAACCCGTTCGCGACCTCTGCTCTCTACCCGCGTTCACTTACTGTAATGCGCGGTGAATGTGTTTATTGGCTTATAATTGTTCTCTAAACTTTGTCTCATTTTCTGTCAGTGTACATCTGAGCTCGCACCTTTCTCCATGATTGTTTTACCAACACTTTCCAACTGTGTCGGATACTCTCTGCCAACGTTCATTGCATGCGGATTCATATTTCACAGCGGCCAGTGTGGCCGAGACAAAAATGGCTTTCTCTGGACATGTTTGGATGTTTCCTTCATCACCCGAAAACTTAAAATATTAATCAATAACACTCGTGGTTAAATTTCGATTAAAATATTCTTAGGTGTTTTCGGTAAAGTCACATAGGTAGAACATTAAAATTAATAAAAGCAAAATAAAATAAAATCACGACGTTTCGGAGGCAACACAAGTCTCCGTCATCAGGTGGAACCGTCACAGCCAGACGGAGACTTGTGTTGCCTCCGAAACGTCGTGATTTTTATTTCATTTTACTTTTATTAATTTGAATGTTCTACCTACGTGACTTTACCGAAAACACCTAAGAATATGAATCCTTGCAGTCACGAAAGCTTCAAATCTAGAAATTTCGATGTAAAGCTTTCGTGACTGCAGGGATTCATCTTCTTGGTTCTTTCGGTAAAGTCATCACGTAGAAGGGAAGTAATAAAATAATAAAATACAACATAATAAAATACAATTCTCACGACGTTTCGGCCACCTGAGGACGGCTGCTTGCGTTGTGGCCGAAACGTCGTGAGAATTATTTTATTATGTTTTATTTTTATTATTTTATTACTTCCCTTCTACGTGATGACTTTACCGAAAGAACAAGAATATGAACACTCGTGATGTTGGCCTCGTGTGACGCCACGTGGGACTTCATCACCACCACCTCGACCCATGGGCAAGATAGCCCGTAGTAGATGTCCACTACACATTTCGTCATTAGTTTCAACTTTCTTTTGCCAACATTCTCAAGCATTTTAAGTTGAACACGTGTGAGGCTTTCGCGACCAATATTATTCATAATCAACGTTTTTGGGTGTTAGATCGCGTTTTATTTATAAATGTGTCGTAACCCTCCACCACCCGACACGGCCAATCAGTAAAAAAGTGTCACGTTGACAAAAGACAAATAGTTCACTGCTTTAGCCACCGGTGTGTTGAAGCGTGAAACCACAACATTTACAATTTGAGTTGTACGACGTTTCGCTGGTAATTGCATCATGCATCAGCAAGCATTACATCTTTCTGGTACAATTTCTTATGTCCGGTTCCTTTCGCTTTTCTGAACAACACACTTTTAATTTCCCCGTTATCGTCCATCCTACATATATATAAATAGTGCAAGTTTCATTGTCATCACTGCTTGCATCATCAGGTCTTCTTCTATGTGCAACCTTTTTCTTACTTCTCCGTTGGTCAATCTTTGTGTCAAGCTTAGATGCAGTATTCTTCATATCTGCTCGCGAACAGCACTTTCACCAACAATCTGTTAAAGCTATACGGGAGAACGTTGTTATTTGAGGAGTGTCTTGGAGGGTCGGAGTAATGAGTGGTGTTCATGTAGCACTTCTGAACTAGATTTGAAGCTTTTGTGACTGCAAGAATTCATTTTCTTGGGTTTTTTCAAGTAAATGAGTATTTTATTTTTTATTTTATTTTATTAATTTTAATTTTAAATATTTTTACCTACGTGACTTTACCGAAAAAACCAAGAATACACTTCTGAACTGTAGAGCATGTATGTCCAGTTCGGTGGATGCACATTAATTATTTTAGAATGAGTTTTTAATTGAACTCCGGGGTTGGGGGGGTGTTGACGCGAACGCAAACGATGGACGTGAAGACTTCTCCAGAGCAGATTCTTTTTGTTAAATCCTTTATATTAAGTTTGCTTGCTTGCTTGCTTACGACCGTGCAAACCTTTCGGTCGTTTTTTAACCCACTTCCCGTGATCCAATCGAGATGACATTTTGCACACAGACTCGTTGTGCGAGACAATTAATGTTCGTGAAAAAAATCCAAAATTTTACACTTTTAGGGAAAACAAATTAAATATTTAATTACCAATTGCTTAATGGTGGCAGACAATAATCTGACCCATAGGTGGCAGCCATCTCAAGCCAGAGGACGAGAGGACTCTAGCCGCCACGCATATAAAGGATTTAGAGTGAAAAACTTTGTTTTTACGGGTTATACTTATTGTTCTCCAACTCCAAACCGAAATCTGTACAATAAGGGGATGCCACGCCCAGTTCTCAGCCTATGTCCCACAGCACGTGCATGGCAGCCAACGATCCCTCCCTCCCTAAAACTGAGTATGTAGCGGGAGTGGTGGGATATGTTAGCTCACTAGGCTACTGCACTCTGCCTGGCACAGACACCTGTGGTGACATCACCACCACTTAGTTTGCTTTTTCTCCGGGTCTTCCGGTTTTCCCCTCCACATTTAGGAACATGCATTTAGAGTATGTGGCTGCTATACATTTGCACATGATAAGCCACTGCGTTGAGCTATCATTTGTGGATAGGTCACTTCTGAATAAGTATAACCCGTAAAAACAAAGTTTTTCACTATAAATCCTTTATATGCGTGGCGGCTAGAGTCCTCTCGTCCTCTGGCTTGAGATGGCTGCCACCTATGGGTCAGATGATTGCATTGCACCATTAAGCAATTGGTAATTAAATATAATATTTTTGTCATAAGAAGTGTAAAATTTTAGAATTTCTTTTTCACGAATATTAATTGTCTGGCACAACGAGTCTGTGTGGAAAATGTCAGCTCGATTGGATCACAGGAAGTGGGTTAAAAAAACGACCGAAAGATCTGCACGGTCCTAAGCAAGCAAGCGAACTTAATATAAAGGATTTAAAAAGAGCTTTATAGCTCAGTGGGCCTTAATCTGGTAAAACAAAAAAAATAGTGGCCAATGTCGATTGTAGGTAAGTATGTTCAACTTCTTTCGAAAAATTACGGAGCCAACCATCCTAATTGGAGGTGCACGGATGAAGGACAACAAACTAAATACAAATAGTTGTCTGTCAAATCTTATTTGACAGACAACCATCACAGTTTTACCATGTCTAGTGGTGGTCTCCCTGTCACAGGTTGAGTCACCAACCGCACCTCTCCATAACAAAGGCTCAGCCTTTGTTATGGAGTCTATTCTTAGTCTCAAGCCTCACCTTACCATATTAATAAAAATATGCGGCCCTTGCCCCACCACCTTCTCCAACCATTATATAAACGGGGTGGTAGCTTCTGCAATCTCTCATTTACTTGATACAGCTGTCGTGGCTGTGACGGTTCCACCTGAAGACGGAAGCTTGTGTTGCCTCCGAAACGTCGTGTTTTTTATTTTATTCTTTGGTTCTTTCGGTTAAGTCACGTCTAAAGATAAAAGAATAAATTAAAATAAAAGCATATTACGACGTTTCGATTGCAACACAACGTCGTAATATGCTTTTATTTTAATTTATTATTTTATCTTTAGACGTGACTTAACCGAAAGAACCAAAGAATAATTCCTGCAGTCACGAAAGCTCCATAATTAAGATTTTTTATTTTATTTTATTTGATTTTAATGTTTTTTACTTACGTGACTTTACCGAAAAAACCTAAGAATATGAACATGCATTTAGAGTATGTGGCTGCTATACATTTGCACATGATAAGCCACTGCGTTGAGCTATCATTTGTGGATAGGTCACTTCTGAAAAAGAGCTGTATAGCTCAGTGGGCCTTAACCTGGTAAAACAAGAAAAATAGTGGCCAATGGCGATTGTAGGTGTAATAAAGCTCGTTGAGACGACTTCTGGAATCCGTCTTTTATTCAACTTATGTTACTGTTTACTCCACGCTGCTGATAGGCAGCGTGAGAGGGACAGATAGAGAGAGAGAGACGCACTGCCACGTGGCAACTCGGAGCCCCGCTCCCGCGTGGCCCCCTTCCTCTCTTCGTTCCCGTTCTGACCACGTGTCGTTCATCTCCACCCGTATTTAATAGCCGGGTCATGTGGTACGTTTCGCCAATCCTCGTTAGCCTGCGTCGAAACTTCCAGGCTCCCTCGTCAACTCCCGGGACCACGCCCCTGACTCGTCTCCCCATTGGCTGAGTCCAAAGCCAGCAGAACCAATCTCCATAGCTGTCACCTTTCCACCACGTCAGGGCCATGCCCCCAGGCTTCCCCCGATTGGCTGTAACCCAGAACCGGCAGAGCCAATCACCATGACAAGTTGTGATACGTCAGTGAGCCGGATATATCCTCATATTACATAGGTAAGTATGTTCAACTTCTTTAGCAAATTATGTAGCCAACCATCCTAATTGGAGGTGCACCGGTGAAGGACAACAAACTAAATACAAATGCGTATATGCATCTTTTTTTTGTTCATGATCGATGCAGGGTCACGATGGCACCCCCTGATGTGCAAAGACGTGGACGGGCGATGGTACCTGACGGGTCTCTCC
Organism: Lethenteron camtschaticum; assembly: GCA_018977245.1. Lineage (NCBI taxonomy): Eukaryota > Metazoa > Chordata > Hyperoartia > Petromyzontiformes > Petromyzontidae > Lethenteron > Lethenteron camtschaticum. Next base: position 200,469 of record WFAB01001274.1, on the reverse strand, counting down.
AGCTGGGGCTCCTGTCCCACCCACCCCGACGTCTTCACTCGCGTCTGGAAGCTGCGTCGCTTCATCAGCGAAACCGCAATCTAGTCTCTCGCGAGAGCCCCGTGTGACCAAATCACCGCAGAAACAAAGAACACCGAAATTTCGATGTAAAGCTGCTTTCGTGACTGCCGGGATTCATCTTCTGGTTCTTTCGGTAAAGTCACGTAGAATGGAAATAATAAAATAATAAACTAAACATTATATTATTGTAAACATATATTATTATTTCCATTCTACGTGACTTTACCGAAAGAGCCAAGAAAAAGAACACCTAGGCCAGACTCACCAAGTGAGCATTCTCTCACCAAGACCTCATCTGATCAATGTAGCACCACCATCCTAGACACAACAATAAGCCGGTCATCAATTTGAACAAACTGGATGCAACTGGGAAGAGCATCTCATGCAGAGTTGTTCAGTAAATCTCATGGGCAGAGCTGACATCTTTGACAAAGCACACGGTTTGCATAGAGACTCAACACTGCCCATAGACCCGATACTGCCCATAGACTCGACATTGTCCATAGACTGACATTGCCCAGACTTACATTGTCCATAGACTAACAAGTAAACCGTAAAAACAAAGTTTTTCACTATAAATCCTTTATATGCGTGGCATCGGGGCGGCTCGAGTCATCTCGTCCTCTGGCTTGAGATGGCTGCCACCTATGGGTCAGATGATTGTCTGCAGCATTAAACAATTGGTAATTAAATATTTACAAATTTTTCCCTAAACAGTGTAAAATTTTGGAATTTTTTTTCTCACGAAAATGCATTGTCATGCACAACGAGTCTGTGTGCAAAATGTCAGCTCGATTGGATCACGGGAAGTGGGTTAAAAAACGACCGAAAGATTTGCACGGTCGTAAGCAAGCAAGCAAGTGAACTTAATATAAAGGATTAACAAGTAAACCCGTAAAAACATAGTTTTTCACTCTAAATCCTTTATATGCGTGGCGGCTAGAGCCCTCTCGTCCTCTGGCTTGAGATGGCTGCCACCTATGGGTCAGATGATTGTCTGCCAGTATTAAGCAATTGGTAATTAAATATTTAATTTGTTTTCCCTAAAAAGTGTAAAATTTTGGAGAAAAAAATTTCACGAACATTAATTGTCTCGCACAACGAGTCTGTGTGCAAAATGTCAGCTCGATTGGATCACGGGAAGTGGGTTAAAAAACGACCGAAAGATTTGCACGGTCGTAAGCAAGCAAGCGAACTTAATATAAAGGATTTAAAAAGAGTCAGTATCTCAACGGGCTTTGCTCAGGAAATAAACTTCTGATCCTGATGAAAATTCACATCTCTCATGCTGACGGGATCACCCAACCAGGATCTTTACTTCACAAACCTTCTGGGTTGTGCAATTTGGTGTTCTTACTCAGAGATGGTTCACCAGCCACAGTGAGGGTGAGAATGTTGGGGTGTGACTATCGCTAGCAAATGAAGTGTCACCAGGCAGGATTTGGTCATACACTACTGTGCTCTATTATTATTGTGTAATCGATTCACGCTTTGCAAATATACTGGTTGTGTATCATGATTGTTCATAATATAGTTTTTTTGGGTTAGACCGTGTAGCTAAATAAATGTCTTCTTGGTTCTTTCGGTAAAGTCACGTAGAAGGGAAGTAATAAAATAATAAAAAAAAACATAATAAAATTTTTTATTATGTTTATATTTTATTTTTATTTTATTATATTATTACTTCCCTTCTACGTGACTTTATTTTTATTATTTTATTACTTCCCTTCTACGTGACTTTACCGAAAGAACCAAGATGAATCCTTGCAGTCACGAAAGCTTTAAATCGAAATTTAAATAGATGTCGTTAAACCCGCCACCACTTAGCCAATTAGTAAGGTTTGTCACGTAAGAACAACATGCCAATTCATTACTAGTGCAGCACAGTGTTGGAAAGCCACAACATTTACAATCTGAGTACAACGTTTTGCCAGTAATTACAACCAGCTTCATCAGGCGACAGCCACATTTTTGTGGAGTTCACCTGTTTCGTTCCTTAAATAGAGACGTGGTTTGGACGACAACACTTGTGCGCTCTTCATGATCAAACGTGGGGAGGGGTTAATGAATCAACGTACATTATGCATGTGCATTATGCAAGCACATTGTTCTTGTACTTCCTGTCGATTGTGTGTTCTAAATAGCCTACCAACGGTGATCCCTATTGAACTAGGGTGGCCTGTATAGGCATGCATTTAAACAATGTATTATTTGATGATTCGCTTCCAAGCAGCACTAAGTCTGTAATGGTGTTGTGTATCTTTGGGGGTTAATTCGAGTGTTTGTATCTTCACTTTCTTGCGTTAACGTGGTGGTACTTAACGATAATAAAAGCTTTTATCGCCCCTTCCTCCTGAGTCTTGAGTAAATCCTTATCCTATCCCCGTTTTTATTATTATATAGTGGGCATGGATGACATGTGCGGTAACCCTCCACCAAACTGGGGGAAGCGGCAACAGCAGCCAGTGACTTACCGCCATCGCATGTGTACCGAGTTCAACTGAGTCGCAGACGTACTCTCTGGAGGCAACACATTTATTGATACCAACACGAAGGGGTGACTGCCCTTCACCACCAGATAACAACCAATGGTGGTGGACCACCAGGCTAACTACACTAATCACACTGGGAGTAGCTACAACAGACAGGACCCCAGCTTGGGTCCAGGTCCACGTTTTTGGTGACTCTTCTCGGACGTAGAACGTAGATCCTTCAGGATAACCACAGCAACTGGTCCCTCTGTGGCGTGGCTGGCTCCGCCCTTAGCCACGACCACCTTCGAGAACCCTCGAACAGGATCTCGGCCCTGACACGTGACCACCCTAGCCCCCACCTGGGGCCCCTGTGTAGACTTTACCGGTCACGTGTCCTTCGGGGTCAACCAGAGTGCCATGGCCCTTAGTAACCCCTCTTTTAGCTCCGCCCCCTCCCTCCCGATACGTTCCATTCATTGGCTACCACATTCTGAGCTCCTCCCCCTTAACTTGTATTTAAGAGCTTGCATCTTGAATCCCTCCCTCACTTGATGCAGCAAATCTGGCTGTGACGGTCCCACCTGATGACGGAGACTTGTGTTGCCTCCGAAACGTCGTGATTTTATTGTTTTATTTCTATTAATTTTAATTTCATTTTTTACCTACGTGACTTTAGAAAAAACCTAGAATATGAATGCTTGCAGTCACGAAAGCTTCAAATCTAGAATCCTCACCATCAGACTCCCTCTGCCCCTGTGGACTCGAGGATGTTAATACAGGCTGCTAATCACGTACAGCGTTCAACGTTGCAGCTCCACCTCTATGGGTGGCAGCGTGGGGAGCGATAGTGTAGCGGTTATCGCCACTGCGACATGAGTTTGATTCTCACTCGTAGTCAACTTAGCCTCAAATTGGTACCTGGTGCACTGTGTAAACAATCGTTTTTTGGAAACAAAGGTGACCAGTTGTGGTGCTGGTCACCCACCGCCTATTGCACTGTGCCAGTCGTCATAGATACTCGCTAACAGCACTTTCCCCAACATGTTATGAATGATAATTGGTGTTTTACCCTTCTATCTGGCAACAAAACTGACACCTTTTTTTACAAGGAGTCATGTTTGCATAGACCACAATACCTGCAGCCATAATGCAAACAAAAAACATAACTCTGATAATATATGCACTGTCTGCATATATTATCAGTTTTATGTTTTTTGTAAAAAAAAAGGTGTCAGTTTTGTTGCCAGATAGAAGGGTAAAAAATCAATTATCATATTTTTTACAGGCAAATGAGGTTCCAATGATCTTATGAATGCTGATGATCTGGTAATTCCTGTTCGATCAGAATCTGGAGCGTGCTACTAAGAGATGGGCCTTACCATCAGCCGCACAAAANCTAAACTGCTGCATTCCTATTTTGTGTCATTAAATACTCTACTGCCTCAACTCCCCATTGGTGATGGGCATTTGTGGAGAGAGTACATAGGTTTCCATACCTGGGCAGTGTGCTTATGACCAGCTCCAATTTGACAGCACAGGTCTATCTGCGAATAAGTTTAGCGACATTTTATCATCGGCTGCGTAACGCTGTGTGGAAGCTACCTGGTCTGTTGGCCACAATCATGCACTGTCTTCTCTACGCTTGTGAAACGTGGACCCCCCCTAATGGAACATCTGTGCAAGTTACAAATATTCAGGTTGGCTTGTCTATGATCCATCCTGGGTTTAACCAGCAGGCTGGATTGTGTGAGGACCTTACAAATCCTTAAAAAATCTACAGTCCCATCAGTGAGCTACTCCGGCAGGCAAGGCTGCATTGGCTCGAGCATGTAGCCTGCATGCCCAGACAGCTTTTGGTCAGCCGGATAGAGGGGGCTAAATGGGCACGACACAGGCTGGAGAAGAGATTTATTCTTGCGGTACAAGAGGATATGGAGTTGAGTGGACTTGACGTTGACTGGTACCAACGGTGTATTGGCCTCTGTGGAGAAGCTCGTCAAGGACGCTACTGGGCAGTTGGAGGCAGTCACCCTCACAACTGGGCAGAGGAGCGATGCTCACAACAACGAGCAGAGCGCCGGGTGGCTAAAACACAGAAAGTTGTCACAGTAGGGGGCACAGGTGGTGCATTTGCCAGTCATCTCAGTCAACCCACGGCACTTGGGTCTGTCCTGTGACCTGCCAGCAAGCCTTCGACACTTCAAGTGGCCTTACAGTGCACATAGCCTTGGCACAAGCGCCATGGTGTCATCACTGCCACTCAGTGGCAAATGGCGGTTGTTGTGTGCATCTCTATGAGTCCGTGTGTGTTTGTACGAAAGATCTGGGAAGATCAGTCCATCGGTGAGCTCCTCCGGCGGGCAAGGCTGCGTTGGCTGGGTCATGTAGCCCGCATGCCCAGGCACCGCATGCCTAAACAGCTTTTGTTCGGCCGGATCGAGGGGGCTAAACGGGTGCGGCACGGGCTAGAGAAGAGATGGAGTGATGCGGTACAGGAGGACGTGGAGCTGAGTGGACTTGCCGATGACTGGTACCAGCGGTGTCAAGATCGGCCTCTGTGGAGGAGGCTCGTGAAGGACGCTACTGGGCAGTTGGAGGCAGTCGCCTCCAACAACAACGGAGGGCGGAAGAGCGACACTCACAACAACGAGCGGAGCGCCGGGTGGCTAAAGCACAGCAAGTTGGCACAGTAGGGGGCACAGGTGGTGCATCAGCCAGTCATCTCGGTCATCTCGGTCAGTCGACCCGTGGCACCTGCTGGGTCTGCCCGTGACCTCCTGCCAGCGGGCGTTCGACACTTCACGTGGCCTCAAGGTGCACATGGCCTGGCACAAGCGTCGTGGTTGTTGTTGTTGTTGTGTCTCTATGACGTCGAGCGCTCAATCCTCAGCACAGAGAGGATTTCTGTTCCGGCTCTCTGGGAGTTGACCGAGGATGAGGAGAAGCCACGATCACGAAACCACGCCATCACCTCTCCTGCAATCACACAGACACGTGGAAACATGAACACACAGCCACACAGTCACACAGTCACATGGAAACATGAACACACAGCCACACAGCCACACAGTCACACAGTCACATGGAAACATGAACACACAGCCACACAGACACACAGACACACAGACACACAGTCACACAGCCACATGGAAACATGAACACACAGCCACACAGACATACAGCCACATGGAAACATGAACACACATCCACACAGACACACAGCCACACAGACACATGGAAACATGAACACACAGCCACACAGACACACAGACACACAGACACACAGACACACAGTCACACAGCCACATGGAAACATGAACACACAGCCACACAGACATACAGCCACACAGACACATGGAAACATGAACACACAGCCACACAGACACACAGACACACAGACACACAGACACACAGTCACACAGCCACATGGAAACATGAACACACATCCACACAGACACACAGCCACACAGACACATGGAAACATGAACACAGCCACACAGACACACAGACACACAGTCACACAGCCACATGGAAACATGAACACACAGACACACAGCCACACAGTCACACAGTCACATGGAAACATGAACACACAGCGACACAGCCACACAGTCACACAGTCACATGGAAACATGAACACACAGTCACACAGCCACACAGTCACACAGTCACATGGAAACATGAACACACAGCCACACAGCCACACAGTCACACAGTCACATGGAAACATGAACACACAGCCACACAGACACACAGACACACAGACACACAGACACACAGTCACACAGCCACATGGAAACATGAACACACAGACACACAGCCACACAGTCACACAGTCACATGGAAACATGAACACACAGTCACACAGCCACACAGTCACACAGTCACATGGAAACATGAACACACAGCCACACAGCCACACAGTCACACAGTCACATGGAAACATGAACACACAGCCACACAGACACACAGACACACCGACACACAGACACACAGTCACACAGCCACATGGAAACATGAACACACAGACACACAGCCACACAGTCACACAGCCACATGGAAACATGAACACACAGCCACACAGTCACACAGCCACACAGACACACAGCCACATGGAAACATGAACACACAGACACACAGCCACACAGACACACAGCCACACAGCCACACAGACACACAAACACACAGTCACATGGGCACACAGCAACACAAACATATCGTGACATGATTACACAGCCACAGCCATGCAGACATATGGACACATATCAACAACAACAACAACCGCCATTCGCCACTAAGTGGCGGTGACGTCACCACGACACTTGTGCCAGGCCATGTGCACCTTGAGGCTACCACGTGAAGTGTCGAACGCCCGCTGGCAGGAGGTCACGGGGCAGACCCAGCAGGTGCCACGGGTCGACTGACCGAGATGACCGAGATGACTGGCTGATGCACCACCTGTGCCCAGTACTGTGCCAACTTGCTGTGCTTTAGCCAATTCGACAGCAACATGGACACGGCCACACAGTGACATAGCCACAAGGATACACAGACACACGGACTCAGAGTCACATGAACACACAGTCACAAAGCCATAGTCGCACAATCACACAATGTGGTGTGTGGTGCAACTCAAAGTAACCATGATACGTCTTTGTGGAGAATATAAATAACAATAATCCCGTCACAGTTCCTGTGATCACTGTTTCATTGCTTTCATGGCTTTATTTTGGTGATTTCGAAAAGTGTGTTGGTTTGGCCATGTTTGTTTGTTCTAGTACAGAGTTAGACTGATGGCCTTAATCTAAGTTGTCTTGTGGTTGTTGTTGTTGTTTGACTTGCATCCCACTGGGATTTTTGCACACAGCGTTGGTGTTTTTTTCTGCAATATTTTGCGTCTTTTCTTGGATTTTCTGTTTGCACTCAGTCACATATTCACTCAGTAATACACTCAGTCACTCACTCAGTCAGTCACTCACTCACTCACTCAGTCACTCAGTCACACTCAGTCACTCAGTACTCNGTCACTCACTCAGTCACTCAGTCACTCAGTCACTCACTCACTCAGTCACTCAGTCACATATTCACTCAGTAATACAGTCACTCACTCAGTCACTCAGTCACACACTCACTCACTCNGTCACACAGTCACTCAGTCACTACTCACTCNGTACACAAGTCNCTCNCTCACTCTCACAGCNCTCACTACTCACTCAGTCACACATGTCACTCCACACTCGTCACATAGTCACTTTAAGATGTTTTTGTTCATGTTTTGTTTGTTGCGGTTGCACCCGATTCAAGAGCCGAATGGCTCACAGGGCTACACCTAATACATGAACTTGAACTTGAACAAGACAGACAAGCAGACAATGTGTCACTCACGTATCCCTCTCCCACGTAGAAAATCAAACATTTACACATCCCATCAATCTCACGGCCTCTGTGAGTGCATAATTTCAGCAGCACCGCTTACACTGAGTGGTGTGTGGAATGATGCTGTGTGTGTGAGTGGTGTGTGTGGGTGGTGCAAGTGGTGAGTATGTGTGGTGCATATGTTTGTGGTGTAATAAGGTGAGTGTGAGTGGTGTGTGTGTGGTGAGTGTGAACGAACGGTGTGTGTGTGGTGAGTCTGAGTCAGTGAGTGTGTGGTGTGTGTGGTGTGTGTGGTGTGTGTGGTGAGCGGTGAGTGTGTGGTGAGGGTGAATGTGTGGTGAGTGTGTGGTGAGTTAGTGAGTGTGAAGCGGTGTGTGAGTGTCATGTGGTGAATGTAAGTGGTGTGTGTGGTGTGTGGTGTGAGCAGTGTGTGTGGTGATCATATGGTGTGATGCTGTGAGTGGTACATGTGAGCGGTGAGTGCGAGTGGTGTGTGTGTGGTGAGTCTAATGCGGTGAGTGTGTGATGTGTGTGTGTGTAGTAATGCGGTGAGTGAGAGCAGTGAGTAAGTGTGTGAGTGGTGAGCTTTGACTATGTGTTTGGTGAGTGATGAGTGTGAGTGGTGTGTGAGTGGTGAGTGTNTGTGGATGTGTGGTGGTGTGTGGTGTGTGTGGTGAGTGTGTGGTGTGTGTGTGATGTGTGTGTGTGTAGTAATGTGGTGAGTCGGAGCAGTGAGTGAGAGCAGTGAGTAAGTGTGTGTGTGGTGAGCTGTGACTATGTGTTTGGTGAGTGATGAGTGTGAGTGGGGAGTTCGTGCTGAGTGTGTGGTGAGTGTGTGGTGAGTGTGAGTGGTGAGTGTGTGGTGTGTGTGTGTGTAGTAATGTGGTGAGTCAGAGCAGTGAGTAAGTGTGAGCAGTTTGTGTGTGGTGAGCTTTGACTATGTGTGTGGTGTGTGTGGTGTGTGTGAGTGTGTGTGGTGAGTGTGTGTGGTGAGTGTGAGTGGTGAGTGAGTGGTGAGTTGTGAGTGAGTGAGTGTGTGTGGTGAGTGTGAGTGGTGTGTGTGTGGAGTGTGTGGTGAGTGTGTGTGCGTGTGTGGTGAGTGTGTGGTGAGTGTGAGTGGTGAGTGTTGGTAAGCGAGTGAGTGTGAGTGGTGAGTGTGTGGTGAGTGTGTGTGAGTGGTGAGTGTGTGTGAGTGTGAGTGTGTGGTGAGCAATGAGTGTGAGTGAGTGGTGAGTGAGTGGTGAGTGAGTGGTGAGCTGAGTGGTGAGTGAGTGGTGAGCTGAGTGGTGAGTGAGTGGTGAGTGAGTGGTGAGTGTAGTGTGTGTGTGAGCAGTGTGAGTGGCGAGTTAGTGTGTGAGCAGTGAATGGTGAGTGAGTGTGAGTGTGTGTGGTGTGAGTGGTGATTGAGTGGTGAGCAGTGAGTGGTGAGTGAGTGGTGAGTGAGTGGTGTGTGTGTGTGTGTGAGTGGTGAGGGTGAGTGAGTGAGTGGTGGTGANTGGTGGTGGTGGTGAGTGNGTGTGTGGTGGTGTGGTGGTGGTGAGTGGTGGTGGTGAGTGNTGAATGGTGTATGGTGGTGGTGGTGGTGGTGGTNGTGAGTTGGTGGCTGGTGATTGGTGGTGNTGGTGAGTGATTGGTGAGTGAGTGAGTGAGTGGTGAATGTGTGATGTGAGTGAGTGGTGAGTGGTGTAGTGAGTGGTGCGTTAGTGTGGTGAGGGTGTATGGGGTNNGTGGTGAGTTGATGGCGTNANNTGATNAGCGGCTTGCCTTGGTGATCTCAGTGTGTAGTGGTGGTTGAAGTATAGTNTGGTGGTNGTGGTGGNGGTGAAGTGNGTGAGTGGATGGGGTGAATGCACGGTTGAGNGTGGTGGNGGTGAGTGAGTGTGGTGAATGTGGGTGGTGAGTAGTGAGTGANTGAGTGGGTAGCTGAGTGAGTGGTGAGTGAGTGAGTGAGTGAGTGAGTGGTGAGTGTGTGGGTGGTGAGTGGTGAGTGAGTGGTGGTGTGTGTGTGTGAGTGGTGGTGAGTGGTGAGTGTGAGTGGTGAGTGTGGGTAGTGAGTGGTGAGTGAGTGGTGAGTGAGTGGTGAGTGAGTGGTGAGTGAGTGGAGAGTGGTGAGTGGTGAGTGAGTGGTGGTGAGTGANTGAGTGTGTGATGGTGGTGAGTNTCTCTGTGTTGTAGTNGTAGTNGGGTGGTANTGTGTGNNTGAGTGNGGCTNGTGTAGTGTGANTGANTGGTGGTGGTGNNNGTGAGTNGGGGTACGTGGTGTGTGTNGGTGATGTGNGCATCTGAGTGAGTGGTGNGTGGGGTGAGTGGTGAGTGGTGGTGGAGGGTGGTGTGGTGAGTGAGTGGTGNGGAGNGAGTNGTGGTGAGTGACTCTCTGTCTAGGGGGCGTGAGAGTGTGGTGTNGTGAAGTGTGGACTGAGTGTGGTGANTGGTNAGTGGTGGTNGTGGGTGAGTGAGTGGTGAGNGTNGTGAGTGAGTGGTGAGTGACNGNGTGAGTGGTGAGTGAGTGGTGAGTGAGTGTGCCANTCACCGGGCGCGTTAGTGCTGCTCGACAGAGGTGAGCTCCGGTGAGTGAGTGGTGAGTGAGTGAGTGGTGAGTGAGTGAGTGGGTGAGTGGTGAGTGAGTGTTGTGTGAGTGGTGAGTGAGTGTTGAGTGAGTGGTGAGTGTGTAGAGTGGTGAGTGAGTGTTGAGTGGTGAGTGTGAGTGGGTGAGTGAGTGGTGAGTGAGTGAGTGAGTGTGAGTGAGTGGTGAGTGAGTGGTGAGAGTGGTGAGTGAGTGTGTGTACGAGTGAGTGGTGAGTGTGTATATAGAGGTGAGTGAGTGGTGAGTGAGTGGTGAGTGAGTGGTGAGTGAGTGAGTGGTGAGTGGAGTGCCCCACCCACTCACCGGGCGCGTTGAGCTGCTCGCACACGAGGTAGAACGCCCCCGAGGGCGACAGCAGCGACGCCACCAGCGGGAGAAGTCGGTCCACGACTCGCGACCCCTCGCACCGCCGCCCATGAGCTCGAGACGTCACCCAACCCCACCTGCACAGAGTACACAGAGACAGAGTACACACACAGAGTACACACACACACAGTACACACAGAGTACACACACAGAGTACACACACAGAGTACACATGCAGAGTATACACACAAAGAGTACACACAGAGTACACACAGAGTATACACACAGAGTACACACAGAGTACACACACAGTACACACAGTACACACAGTACACACACAGAGTACACACACAGAGTATACACACAGAGTACACACACAGAGTATACACAGAGTACACACACAGAGTATACACACAGAGTACACACACAGAGTATACACACAGAGTACACGCAGAGTACACACAGACACACACAGAGTACACACACAGAGTACACGCAGAGTACACACAGTATACACACAGAGTACACGCAGAGACACACAGATACACACACAGAGTACACACACAGAGTACACACAGTACACACAGTACACACACAGAGTACACACACAGAGTACACACACAGAGTACACACAGTACACACAGTACACACACACAGAGTGACACACACAACACACAGACACAGACAGAGTACACACACAGACACAGACAGAGTACACACACAGACAGAGTACACACACAGAGTACACACACAGAGTACACACAGACAGAGTAGCACACAGACAGAGTACACACACACGCAGAGTACACACAGAGTACACACAGTACACACGCAGAGTACACACAGAGTACACACAGAGTACACACACAGAGTACACACACAGAGTACACACAGAGACAGAGTACACACAGACACACGCAGAGTACACACATAGTCAGAACACGCAGAGTACACACAGAGTACACACAGTACACACGCAGACACACAGAGACAGAGACACGCAGGCAGTACACACAGTACACACACAGAGTACACACACAGAGTACACACACAGAGTACACACAGTGACACAGAGTACACACAGAGTACACACACAGGTATACCACAGAGTACACACACAGAGTATACACAGAGTACACACACAGAGTATACACACACAGAGTACACACACAGAGTATACACACAGAGTACACGCAGAGTACACACAGNACACACACAGAGACACACACAGAGTACACACACAGAGTACACCNGAGACACACNGAGTACACACGCAGAGTACACACAGAGTACACACACAGTGTATACACNGTACACACGCAGAGTACAACACGAGTACAACAGTACCACACANATACACACAGCACAGCACAGATACCACAGTACCACAGAGTACACAGTACCCACATACCACAACCACGGTACCACACACAGAACCACAAGAGTACCACGAGCCACGAACCACAGAACCACGAATACCACAGCCNCACAGATCACAGACCACAGAACCACAGAGACCACATACCACACAGATACACAGTACCACAGANACCACCNGACCACAGTACCACAGATACCACACAGAGCCACACATACCACACAGAACCACACAGTACCAGAGTACCACACAGAGCCACGAGTAGCCACAGAACAACGCAGATACCACAGTACCACCAGAGTCACACAGTACACACACAGAGTACACACACAGTACACAGAGACACGCAGAGTACACACACAGAGTATACACACAGAGTACACGCAGAGTACACGCAGAGTATACACACAGTACACACACAGTACACACAGTACACACAGTATACACACAGTACACACAGTACACACACAGAGTACACAGTACACACACAGTACCACACAGTACACACAACACACACACAGTATACACACAGTACACACACAGAGTCACAGTACACACACAGTACACACTAAGAGTACACGCAGAGTACACACACAGAGTACACACACAGTACACACGCAGAGTACACACACAGAGTACACGCAGAGTACACACACAGAGTACACACACAGAGTACACGCAGTACACACACACAGTACACACACAGTATACACACAGAGTACACACAGTACACACAGAGTACACACACAGTACACACGCAGAGTACACACACAGAGTACACGCACAGAGTACACGCAGTACACACACAGAATATACACAGAGTACACACGCAGAGTACACACAGAGTACACACACAGAGTACACACAGAGTACACACACAGAGTACACACACACAGTTCACACAGAGTACACACAGAGTACACACGCACAGAGTACACAAAGTACACACACAGAGTACACACAGAGTACACGCACAGAGTACACACAGTACACACAGAGTACACACAGAGTACACACGCAGAGTACACACACAGAGTACACACAGTACACACACAGAGTACACACAGAGTACACGCAGAGTACACACACCGAGTACACACACAGAGTATACACAGAGTACATGCAGTGTACACACACAGAGTACACACACAGAGTATACACAGAGTAGACACAGTGTACACACACAGAGTACACACACAGTACACACAGAGAGTACACACACAGAGTACACACACAGCGTACACAGAGTACTTGCTGATGACCGGTGCAGACCTGCTCTCCACCTGAGGACGGCTGCTTGCGTTGTGGCTGAAACGTCGTGAGAATTATTTTATTATGTTTTATTTTTATTATTTTATTATTTCCCTTCTACGTGATGACTTTACCGAAAGAACCAAGAAGATGAATCCCTGCAGTCGCGAAAGCTTTAAATCGAAAGTTCACAGCTCATCAGATTCCTCCGGTATAAACAAATAACCTGATTCTGATCTTCCCACCGCTTGCACCGGTCATCAGAGCAAGCCCAATCGGCTCCGGTATAGTTGCGGTAATTATGAACGAGGCATGACAGGCTGATTCGGTGGGGAGCACCTCGCTTGATTCCGTGACGACATAGGGAGGGTTGAAGAGCAGGAGATCGACGCAGCCGGAGAGACGTGGCAGGAGCGCTTGAACCTGCGGTACGGGGTCACCACGACAAACACTGTGACCAACACAAAATCACGTGGCCCCTCTAGCCCCCAAGGCCTATCTAGCCCCGTGTCGTCATCTCACTTGCAGTAGTAGCAGCATCACGTTGCAGTCAACTCATTGACACGCTAATTGTTTCTCTGCCCCCCTCCCTCTCTATGTTTAAGGGACCGTCACAGAAACGACCTCTCTCTTTGTGCCGATATGTGTCCTCTCTGTGTCCTTGTGATGTCTGTCTGCTTGTATGTCTGTCTATAGTTTTCTAGTTAGATTTTTGTTGCTATTTCTTTTATGCCTGATGATGATTGCTTGTGTTGCAATCGAAACGTTGTAGTATGCTATTATTTAATTTATTATTTTATCTTTAGACGTGACTTTACCGAAATAACCAAAGAATAATATCGAGCGCTTTGTTCTGGTCTCTCTGACCCATAAGGAGGAGCGGCAACTGCACGCCACACTCAGAGGATGAGTGTAAGAATCACACAATACATTCCCTATTCTTCTTGGTTCTTTCGGTAAAGTCACGTAGAAGGGAAATAATAAAAGAATAAAAATAAAACATAATAAAATAATTCTCACGACGTTTCGGCCACAACGCAAGCAGCCGTCCTCAGGTGAAGAACAGGTCTGTCGGAAAGACAGCGTCATTCAGACGCTGTCTTTCCGACAGACGTGAATTGTATTTTATTATGTTTTATTTTTACTATTTGATTATTTCCCTTCTACGTGACTTTACCGAAAGAACCAAGAAGATGAATCCCTGCAGTCATGAAAGCTTTAAATAAAAAAAAGGATGTTGATGATGTAGATGATGATGTTGATGATGTTAGATGTTGTTGATCGATGATGTTGATCGTGATGATAGTGCTGATGANGATGANGATGTTGATGAAACTGATGTTGTAATGTTAATGATGATNANGTTGATGTTAATGATNTTGATTCTGCTGATGCTGATGTTGATGATGATGATGTTGAGGTTTGATGTTGTTAATGATGATGATGTNAATGATGATGATGATGATNTTAATGATGATGATGTTGATGATCATGTTGATGATGATGTGAATGACGCTGTCTTCCCGACAGACCTGTTCTTCACCTGAGGACGGCTCCTTGCGTTGTGGCCGAAACGTCGTGAGAATTATTTTATTATGTTTTATTTTATTATTTTATCATTTCCCTTCTACGTGATGACTTTACCGAAAGAACCAAGAAGATGAATCCCTGCAGTCACGAAAGCTTTAAATCGAAATTTAGACTTCCCGTTTGGCGGATTGCATTTGAAGAGACTGATATCAAGGGGGCCCTTGAGTCTGCTCCTCATTCCGAGGCTCACCAGGTCGGTGATGATCGGCTGAAGCTCACGTGGTTGAGCGAGGCCGTGACGCTCGTGCAGTGAGCAGCATCGTGATTGATGTCCGTGGTCCTGGAGGAGAAACCACGCAGCCACAGTGACACACACAGCCACAGTGACACACACAGCCACAGTGACACACACAGCCACAGTGACACACACACAGCCACAGTGACACACACACAGCCACAGTGACACACACAGCCACAGTGACACACACACCAGTGACACACACAGTGACACACACACAGTCACAGTGACACACACAGCCACAGTGACGCACACAGCCACAGTGACACACACAGCCACAGTGACACACACAGCCACAGTGACACACACCACAGTGACACACACACACACACACACACAGTGACACACACAGCCACAGTGACACACACAGCCACAGTGACACACACAGCCACAGTGACACACACAGCCACAGTGACACACACACAGCCACAGTGACACACACAGCCACAGTGACACACACACAGCCACAGTGACACACACAGCCACAGTGACACACACAGCCACAGTGACACACACAGCCATAGTGACACACACAGCCACAGTGACACACACAGCCACAGTGACACACACACAGCCACAGTGACACACACAGCCACAGTGACACACACAGCCACAGTGACACACACAGCCATAGTGACACACACAGCCACAGTGACACACACAGCCACAGTGACACACACACAGCCACAGTGACACACACAGCCACAGTGACCACACACAGCCACAGTGACACACACAGCCACAGTGACACACACAGCCACAGTGACACACACAGCCATAGTGACACACACAGCCACAGTGACACACACAGCCACAGTGACACACACACAGCCACAGTGACACACACAGCCACAGTGACACACACAGCCACAGTGACACACACAGCCATAGTGACACACACAGCCACAGTGACACACACAGCCACAGTGACACACACAGCCACAGTGACACACACAGCCACAGTGACACACACAGTGACACACACACAGCCACAGTGACACACACNAGCCACAGTGACACACACAGTGACACACACACAGCCACAGTGACACACACAGCCACAGTGACACACACAGCCACAGTGACACACACAGCCACAGTGACACACACAGCCACAGTGACACACACACAGCCACAGTGACACACACAGCCACAGTGACACACACACAGCCACAGTGACACACACAGCCACAGTGACACACACAGCCACAGTGACACACACAGCCACAGTGACACACACAGCCACAGTGACACACAGCCATAGTGCACACACAGCCACAGTGACACACACAGCCACAGTGACACACACAGTCACAGTGACACACACAGCCATAGTGACACACACAGCCACAGTGACACACACAGCCACAGTGACACACACAGCCACAGTGACACACACACAGCCACAGTGACACACACACAGCCACAGTGACACACACACAGCCACAGTGACACACACACAGCCACAGTGACACACACAGCCACAGTGACACACACAGCCACAGTGACACACACAGCCACAGTGACACACACAGCCACAGTGATACACACAGCCACAGTGACACACACAGCCACAGTGACACACACAGCCACAGTGACACACACAGCCACAGTGACACACACAGCCACAGTGACACACACAGCCACAGTGACACACACAGCCACAGTGATACACACAGCCACAGTGACCACACACAGCCACAGTGACACACACAGCCACAGTGACACACACAGCCACAGTGACACACACAGCCACAGTGACACACACAGCCACAGTGACACACACAGCCACAGTGACACACACACAGCCACAGTGACACACACAGCCACAGTGACACACACCAGCCACAGTGACACACACAGCCACAGTGATACACACAGCCACAGTGACACACACACAGCCACAGTGACACACACAGCCACAGTGATACACACAGCCACATGACACACACACAGCCACAGTGACACACACACAGCCCACAGTGATACACACAGCCACAGTGACACACACAGCCACAGTGATACACACAGCCACAGTGACACACACACAGCCACAGTGACACACACAGCCACAGTGACACACACAGCCACAGTGACACACACAGTGACACACACAGCCACAGTGACACACACACAGCCACAGTGACACACACAGCCACAGTGACACACACAGCCACAGTGATACACACAGCCACAGTGACACACCACAGCCACAGTGACACACACCACAGCCACAGTGACACACACAGCCACAGTGACACACACAGCCACAGTGACACACACACAGCCACAGTGACACACACAGCCACAGTGACACACACAGTGACACACACAGCCACAGTGACACACACAGCCACAGTGACACACACACAGCCACAGTGATACACACAGCCACAGTGACACACACAGCCACAGTGATACACACAGCCACAGTGACACACACACAGCCACAGTGACACACACAGCCACAGTGACACACAAGCCACAGTGACACACACAGTGACACACACAGCCACAGTGACACACACAGCCACAGTGACACACACACAGCCACAGTGATACACACAGCCACAGTGACACACACAGCCACCAGTGATACACACAGCCACAGTGACACACACACAGCCACAGTGACACACACAGCCACAGTGACACACACAGCCACAGTGATACACACAGCCACAGTGACACACACAGCCACAGTGACACACACACAGCCACAGTGACACACACAGCCACAGTGACACACACAGCCACAGTGACACACACACAGCCACAGTGACACACACAGCCACAGTGACACACACAGTGATACACACAGCCACAGTGACACACACAGCCACAGTGACACACACAGTGATACACACAGCCACAGTGACACACACAGCCACAGTGACACACACAGTGATACACACAGCCACAGTGACACACACACAGCCACAGTGATACACACAGCCACAGTGACACACACAGCCACAGTGATACACACAGCCACAGTGACACACACAGCCACAGTGACACACACACAGCCACAGTGACACACACAGCCACAGTGACACACACAGCCACCGTGACACACACACAGTCACAGTGACACACACAGCCACAGTGACACACACAGCCACAGTGATACACACAGCCACAGTGATACACACAGCCACAGTGACACACACAGCCACAGTGATACACACACACCACATGACACACACATCACAGTGACACACCAGCCACAGTGACACAACACACAGTCACAGTGACACACACAGCCACAGGACCACACCACAGGGACCACCAGTGACACACCCAGCCAAGTGACACACACACAGCCACAGTGACCACACCACACAGACCACCAGTGATACACACAGCCACAGTGACACACACAGCCACAGTGACACACACAGCCACAGTGACACACACACAGCCACAGTGACACACACAGCCACAGTGACACACACAGACACAGTGACACACACAGCCACAGTGATACACCACAGCCACAGTGACACACACAGCCACAGTGACACACACAGCCACAGTGACACACACAGACACAGTGACACACACAGCCACAGTGACACACACAGCCACAGTGACACACACAGCCACAGTGATACACACAGACACAGTGATACACACAGCCACAGTGACACACACAGCCACAGTGACACACACACCACAGTGACACCACACAGCCACAGTGACACACACAGTGACACACACAGCCACAGTGACACACACAGCACAGTGACACACACACCAGCCACAGTGACACACACAGCCACAGTGACACACACACAGCCACAGTGACACACACAGCCACAGTGATACACACACAGCCACAGTGACACACACAGCCACAGTGACACACACAGCCACAGTGACACACACAGCCACAGTGACACACACAGCCACAGTGATACACACAGTCACAGTGACACACACAGCCACAGTGACACACACAGTGATACACACAGCCACAGTGATACACACAGCCACAGTGACACACACACACAGCCACAGTGACACACACACAGCCACAGTGACACACACAGTGACACACACAGCCACAGTGACACACACAGCCACAGTGACACACACAGTGACACACACAGCCACAGTGACACACACAGCCACAGTGACACACACAGCCACAGTGACACACACAGCCACAGTGACACACACAGCCACAGTGACACACACAGCCACAGTGAACACACAGCCACAGTGACACACACACAGCCACAGTGACACACACAGTGACACACACAGCCACAGTGACACACACAGTGACACACACAGCACAGTGACACACACACAGCCACAGTGACACACACAGCCACAGTGACACACACAGCCACAGTGACACACACAGTGACACACACAGCCACAGTGACACACACAGTCACAGTGACACACACAGTGACACACACAGCCACAGTGACACACCACAGCCACAGTGACACACACCAGCCACAGTGACACACACACCACAGTGACACACACAGCCACAGTGATACACACAGCCACAGTGACACACCAGTCACAGTGACACACACAGCCACAGTGACACACACAGTGACACACACAGCCACAGTGACACACACGTGACACACACAGCCACAGTGACACACACAGTGACACACACAGCCACAGTGATACACACAGCCACAGTGACACACACAGCACAGTGACACACACACAGCCACAGTGACACACACAGTGACACACACAGCCACAGTGACACACACAGCCACAGTGAACACACACCACAGTGATACACCAGCACAGTGACACACACACCACAGTGACACACCACACCACAGTGACACACACAGTGACACACACAGCCACAGTGACACACACAGCCACAGTGACACACACAGCCACTGTGACACACACACCCAGTGACACACACAGCCACAGTGATACACACAGTCACAGTGACACACACAGCCACAGTGACACACACAGCCACAGTGATACACACACAGCCACAGTGATACACACAGCCACAGTGACACACACACAGCCACAGTGACACACACAGCCACAGTGACACACACAGCACATGACACACACAGCCACAGTGACACACACAGCCACAGTGACACACACAGCCACAGTGACACACACAGCCACCGTGATACACACAGTCACAGTGACACACACAGCCACAGTGACACACACAGCACAGTGACACACACACAGTCACAGTGACACACACAGCCACAGTGACACACACAGCCACAGTGACACACACACAGCCACAGTGACACACACAGCCAGAGTGACACACACAGCCACAGTGACACACACACAGCCACAATGACACACACAGCCACAGTGACACACACAGCCACAGTGACACACACAGCCACAGTGACACACACACAGCCACAGTGACACACACACAGTCACAGTGACACACACACAGTGACACACACACACACAGTGACACACACACAGTCACAGTGACACACACAGCCACAGTGACACACACAGCCACAGTGACACACCACAGCCACAGTGACACACACAGCCACAGTGACACACACAGTCACAGTGACACACACAGCCACAGTGACACACACAGCCACAGTGACACACACACAGCCACAGTGACACACACAGCCAGAGTGACACACACACAGCCACAGTGATACACACACAGTCACAGTGACACACACAGCCACAGTGACACACACACAGCCACAGTGATACACACACAGTCACAGTGACACACACAGCCACAGTGACACACACAGCCACAGTGACACACACAGCCACAGTGACACACACAGCCACAGTGACACACACAGTCACAGTGACACACACAGCCACAGTGACACACACAGCCACAGTGATACACACAGCCACAGTGACACACACAGTGACACACACAGCCACAGTGACACACACAGTGACACACACAGCCACAGTGACACACACAGCCACAGTGACACACACAGCCACAGTGACACACACAGCCACAGTGACACACACAGCCCACAGTGACACACACAGCCACAGTGACACACACAGCCACAGTGACACACACAGCCACAGTGACACACACAGTGATACACACAGCCACAGTGATACACACAGCCACAGTGACACACACAGCCACAGTGACACACACAGCCACAGTGACACACACAGCCACAGTGACACACACAGCCACAGTGACACACACAGCCACAGTGATACACACAGCCACAGTGATACACACAGCCACAGTGACACACACAGCCACAGTGAACACACAGCCACAGTGACACACACAGCCACAGAAACACACACAGCCACAGTGAACACACAGCCACAGTGAACACACAGCCACAGTGACACACACAACCACAGTGACACACACAGCCACAGTGACACACACAGCCACAGTGACACACACAGCCACAGTGAACACACAGCCACAGTGACACACACAGCCACAGTGACACACACAGCCACAGTGACACACACAGCCACAGTGACACACACGCCACAGTGAACACACAGCCACAGTGACACACACAGCCACAGTGACACACACAGCCACAGTGACACACACAGCCACAGTGACACGCACAGCCACAGTGACACGCACAGCCATAGTGACACGCACAGCCACAGTGACACACACAGCCACAGTGACACACACAGCCACAGTGATACACACAGCCACAGTGACACACACAGCCACAGTGACACACACAGCCACAGTGATACACACAGCCACAGTGACACACACAGCCACAGTGACACACACAGCCACAGTGACACACACAGCCACAGTGACACACACAGCCACAGTGACACACACAGCCACAGTGACACACACAGCCACAGTGACACACACAGCCACAGTGACACACACAGCCACAGTGACACACACAGCCACAGTGACACACACAGCCACAGTGACACACACAGCCACAGTGACACACACAGCCACAGTGACACACACAGCCACAGTGACACACACAGCCACAGTGACACACACAGCCACAGTGACACACACAGCCACAGTGACACACACAGCCACAGTGACACACACAGCCACAGTGACACACACAGCCACAGTGACACACACAGCCACAGTGACACACACAGCCACAGTGACACACACAGCCACAGTGACACACACAGCCACAGTGACACACACAAGCCACAGTGACACACACACAGCCACAGACACACACACAGCCACAGTGAACACACACAGCCACAGTGACACACACCACAGCCACAGTGACACACACAGCCACAGTGACACACACAGCCACAGTGACACACACAGCCACAGTGACACACACACAGCCACAGTGACACACACAGCCACAGTGATACACACACAGCCACAGTGAACACACACAGCCACAGTGACACACACACAGCCACAGTGACACACACAGCCACAGTGACACACACAGCCACAGTGACACACAAAGCCACAGTGACACACACAGCCACAGTGACACACACACAGCCACAGTGACACACACAGCCACAGTGACACACACACAGCCACAGTGACACACACAGCCACAGTGACACACACAGCCACAGTGACACACACAGCCACAGTGACACACACAGCCACAGTGACACACACAGCCACAGTGACACACACACAGCCACAGTGACACACACACAGCCACAGTGACACACACAGCCACAGTGACACACACAGCCACAGTGACACACACAGCCACAGTGACACACACACAGCCACAGTGACACACACAGCCACAGTGACACACACACAGCCACAGTGACACACACAGCCACAGTGACACACACAGCCACAGTGACACACACAGTCACAGTGACACACCACACAGCCACAGTGACACACACAGCCACAGTGACACACACAGCCACAGTGACACACACAGCCACAGTGACACACACACAGCCACAGTGACACACACAGCCACAGTGACACACACAGCCACAGTGACACACACACAGCCACAGTGACACACACAGCCACAGTGACACACACACAGCCACAGTGACACACACAGCCACAGTGACACACACAGCCACAGTGACACACACAGCCACAGTGACACACACAGCCACAGTGACACACACACAGCCACAGTGACACACACACAGCCACAGTGACACACACAGTCACAGTGACACACACAGTCACAGTGACACACACAGTGACACGCACAGCCACAGTGACACACACACAGTCACAGTGACACACACAGTCACAGTGACACACACAGTGACACGCACAGCCACAGTGACACACACACAGCCACAGTGACACACACAGTGACACGCACAGCCACAGTGACACACACACAGCCACAGTGACACACACAGCCACAGTGATACACACAGCCACAGTGACACACACAGCCACAGTGACACACACAGCCACAGTGACACACACAGCCACAGTGACACACACACAGCCACAGTGACACACACAGCCACAGTGACACACACAGCCACAGTGACACACACAGCCACAGTGACACACACAGCCACAGTGACACACACACAGCCACAGTGACACACACAGCCACAGTGACACACACAGCCACAGTGACACACACACAGCCACAGTGACACACACAGCCACAGTGACACACACAGCCACAGTGACACACACAGCCACAGTGACACACACAGCCACAGTGACACACACAGCCACAGTGACACACACAGCCACAGTGACACACACAGCCACAGTGACACACACAGCCACAGTGACACACACAGCCACAGTGACACACACAGCCACAGTGACACACACAGCCACAGTGACACACACAGCCACAGTGACACACACACAGCCACAGTGACACACACAGCCACAGTGACACACACAGCCACAGTGACACACACACAGTGACACACACACAGTCACAGTGACACACACACAGTCACAGTGATACACACAGCCACAGTGACACACACAGCCACAGTGACACACACAGCCACAGTGACACACACAGCCACAGTGATACACACAGCCACAGTGACACACACAGCCACAGTGACACACACACAGCCACAGTGATACACACAGCCACAGTGACACACACAGCCACAGTGACACACACAGCCACAGTGACACACACAGCCACAGTGACACACACAGCCACAGTGATACACACAGCCACAGTGACACACACACAGTCACAGTGATACACACAGCCACAGTGACACACACAGCCACAGTGACACACACAGCCACAGTGACACGCACAGCCACAGTGACACGCACAGTCACAGTGACACACACGCCACAGTGACACGCACAGTCACAGTGACACACACAGCCACAGTGACACACACAGCCACAGTGACACACACAGCCACAGTGACACACACACAGCCACAGTGACACACACAGCCACAGTGACACACACAGTCACAGTGACACACACAGTCACAGTGACACACACAGCCACAGTGACACACACACACAGTGACACACACAGCCACAGTGACACACACACAGCCACAGTGACACACACACAGTCACAGTGACACACACAGCCACAGTGACACACACAGCCACAGTGACACACACAGCCATAGTGATACACACAGCCACAGTGACACA
This sequence comes from Lethenteron camtschaticum, assembly GCA_018977245.1. Lineage (NCBI taxonomy): Eukaryota > Metazoa > Chordata > Hyperoartia > Petromyzontiformes > Petromyzontidae > Lethenteron > Lethenteron camtschaticum. The sequence continues at coordinate 175,614 of WFAB01001274.1, read as the reverse complement.
CACAGCCACAGTGACACACACAGCCACAGTGATACACACAGCCACAGTGACACACACAGTCACAGTGACACACACACAGCCACAGTGACACACACACAGCCACAGTGATACACACAGCCACAGTGATACACACAGTCACAGTGATACACACAGCCACAGTGATACACACAGCCACAGTGACACACACAGCCACAGTGACACACACAGTCACAGTGACACACACAGTCACAGTGATACACACAGCCACAGTGACACACAACCACAGTGACACACACACAGCCACAGTGACACACACAGCCACAGTGACACACACAGTCACAGTGACACACACACAGCCACAGTGATACACACAGTCACAGTGATACACACAGCCACAGTGACACACACAGCCACAGTGACACACACAGCCACAGTGACACGCACAGCCACAGTGACACACACAGCCACAGTGACACACACAGCCACAGTGACACACACAGCCACAGTGACACACACAGCCACAGTGACACACACACAGCCACAGTGATACACACAGCCACAGTGACACACACACAGCCACAGTGACACACACACAGCCACAGTGACACACACAGCCACAGTGATACACACAGCCACAGTGACACACACACAGCCACAGTGATACACACAGCCACAGTGACACACACAGCCACAGTGACACACACAGCCACAGTGATACACACAGCCACAGTGACACACACAGCCACAGTGATACACACAGTCACAGTGACACACACAGCCACAGTGATACACACAGCCACAGTGACACACACACAGCCACAGTGACACACACAGAGCCACAGTGATACACACAGCCACAGTGACACACACACAGCCACAGTGATACACACAGCCACAGTGACACACACACAGCCACAGTGACACACACAGAGCCACAGTGATACACACAGCCACAGTGACACACACACAGCCACAGTGACACACACACAGCCACAGTGATACACACAGCCACAGTGACACACACACAGCCACAGTGACACACACAGAGCCACAGTGATACACACAGCCACAGTGACACACACACAGCCACAGTGACACACACACAGCCACAGTGATACACACAGCCACAGTGACACACACACAGCCACAGTGACACACACAGAGCCACAGTGATACACACAGCCACAGTGACACACACACAGCCACAGTGACACACACACAGCCACAGTGATACACACAGCCACAGTGACACACACACAGCCACAGTGACACACACAGAGCCACAGTGATACACACAGCCACAGTGACACACACACAGCCACAGTGACACACACACAGCCACAGTGATACACACAGCCACAGTGACACACACACAGCCACAGTGACACACACAGAGCCACAGTGATACACACAGCCACAGTGACACACACACAGCCACAGTGACACACACACAGCCACAGTGATACACACAGCCACAGTGACACACACACAGCCACAGTGACACACACACAGCCACAGTGATACACACAGCCACAGTGACACACACAGCCACAGTGACACACACACAGCCACAGTGACACACACAGCCACGGTGACACACACACAGCCACAGTGATACACACACAGCCACAGTGACACACACAGCCACAGTGACACACACAGCCACAGTGACACACACACAGCCACAGTGACACACACAGCCACAGTGACACACACACAGCCACAGTGACACACACAGCCACAGTGACACACACACAGCCACAGTGATACACACACAGCCACAGTGACACACACACAGCCACAGTGATACACACAGCCACAGTGATACACACAGCCACAGTGACACACACACAGCCACAGTGACACACACAGCCACAGTGATACACACAGCCACAGTGACACACACACAGCCACAGTGACACACACAGCCACAGTGACACACACAGCCACAGTGACACGCACAGCCACAGTGACACACACACAGCCACAGTGATACACACAGTCACAGTGACACACACAGCCACAGTGACACACACACAGCCACAGTGACACACACACAGCCACAGTGACACACACACACACAGTGACACACACACAGCCACAGTGACACACACAGTGACACACACAGCCACAGTGACACACACAGCCACAGTGATACACACAGCCACAGTGACACACACCAGCCACAGTGACACACACAGCCACAGTGACACACACAGTCACAGTGACACACACAGCCACAGTGACACACACAGCCACAGTGACACACACACAGCCACAGTGATACACACAGCCACAGTGACACACACACAGCCACAGTGACACACACAGCCACAGTGACACACACACAGCCACAGTGACACACACACAGCCACAGTGACACACGCACAGCCACAGTGACACACACAGCCACAGTGACACACACAGCCACAGTGACACACACACAGCCACAGTGACACACACACACACAGTGACACACACACAGCCACAGTGACACACACACAGCCACAGTGACACACACACAGCCACAGTGACACACACACAGCCACAGTGATACACACAGCCACAGTGATACACACAGCCACATGATACACACAGCCACAGTGACACACACAGCCACAGTGACACACACACAGCCACAGTGACACACACAGCCACAGTGACACACACAGCCACAGTGACACACACACAGCCACAGTGACACACACAGTGACACACACAGCCACAGTGACACACACAGCCACAGTGACACACACAGCCACAGTGACACACACAGCCACAGTGACACACACAGTGACACACACAGCCACAGTGACACACACAGTGACACACACAGCCACAGTGACACACACAGTGACACCACAGCCACAGTGACACACACAGCCACAGTGACACACACAGCCACAGTGACACACACAGCCACAGTGACACACACACAGCCACAGTGACACACACAGCCACAGTGACACACACAGAATCTGAATGGAACGCCCCAGGCTTGGAGCGACTATTTATGTTGGGATGGAATGGCGAACAGCGTCTCCTCGACAGACCTGTTCTCCACCTGAAGACGGCTACTTGCGTTGTGGCCGAAACGTCGTGAGAATTATTTTATTATGTTTTATTTTTATATTATTTTGTTGATTTCTTTCTACGTGACTTTACCGAAAGAACCAAGAAGTATCGAAACATCGTTACAACCTGTGTCTGTTAGCGAGTAGCAGTGCCTATGAAGGTGAACAAGGCCAGCACCACGCCTGGACGCCTTTGTCTCCCCAGTAGCGATATTACCACACACCAGGTACTCACTTGAGTCCATCTAGGGGAGGCCCAGGACTGGTTCAGGTAATCGTCACTGGTGTTGGGCCGTGAGCGGGAATTGAACTCGGGTGGCTGGTGGTGGTGGCGTTGTTGGTGATGGTGTTGTTGATGTTGGTGATGTATGTGTTGGTGATGGTGGTGTTGATGTTGGTGATGTATGTGTTGGTGTTGGTGATGGTGTTGATGTTAGTGATGTTGGTGATGGTGTTGATGGTGTTGATGTTGATGGTGTTGATGTTGGTGATGGTGTTGGTGATGGTGATGTATGTGTTGGTGTTGGTGATGGTGTTGATGGTGTTGATGTTGGTGATGGTGTTGATGTTGGTGATGGTGGTGTTGGTGATGGTGATGTATGTGTTGGTGTTGGTGATGGTGTTGATGTTAGTGATGTTGGTGATGGTGTTGGTGGTGTTGGTGGTGATGGTGTTGATGTTGGTGATGGTGTTGATGTTGATGTTGTTGGCAATGTTGGTGATGTTGGTGTTGATGGTGATGTTGATGGTGTTGGTGGTGTTGTTGGTAATGTTGGTGTTGATGGTGTTGGTGGTGTTGGTGATGGTGTTGATGTTGGTGATGTTGTTGATGGTGATGTTGGTTTGATGTTGATGTTGATGTTGGTAATGTTGTTGATGTTGTTGATGTTGTTGATGTTGTTGATGTTGGTGATGTTACAGATGTTGATGTTGTTGGTGATGTTGGTGATGTTGTTGTTAATGTTGTTGATGTTGTTGATGTTGTTGATGTCGGTGATGTCGGTGATGTTGGTGGTGTTGGTGTTGGTGATGGTGATGTTGTGATGTTGGTAATGTTGGTGATGTTGTTGATGTTGTGATGTTGTTGATGTTGGTGATGTTGTTGATGTTGGTGATGTTGTGATGCTGTTGATGTTGTTTGATGTTGTTGATNTTGTGTTGTGATGTTGTTGGTTGTTGTTGTTGATGTTGTGATGTTGGTGATGCTGTTGATGATGTTGTTGGTGATGTTGTTGATGTTGTTGATGTTAGTTGTTGTTGATGTTGTGATGTTGTTGATGTTGATGTTGTGATGTTGTTGATGTTGTGATGTTGTGATGTTGTGATGTTGTTGATGTTGTGATGTTGTGATGTTGGTGGTGATGCAGGCGTCTGCTCACAGGTAGCTCGTTGCGGAGCCCAGGATGGAAGCGACGAAGCAGGAGACGACTCCGGACCCAGAGCCAATCTCCAGGCAAATCAGAGCCTGACCCACAGAGACACACGGGAAGGAGCTGCTAGCAGGATGACCGATTGGGTGGGTGATGATGTTTACACACTACCGCACCAGGTACTCATTTGAGGCTGAGTCAACCTAGAGGAGGAAGCCCCGGGCCGGTGCAGATGATCGTCACCGGTATTAGTGGTCATGACGGGTATCGAAATCGGGTCGCCAGGTTCGTAACACAGCGTGCCACTGCTCACACACACACACACAGTACACACACACAGTGTNCTCACACACANACACACTACACACACACACACACACCACACACACACNGACACACAGTACACACACACACAGACACAGACAATACACACACACACAGACAATACACACACACAGTACACAGACTATACACACACAGTACACAGACAATACACACACACAGTACACACATAGTACACAGACAAACACACACACAGTACACACACACAGTACACATACAATACACAGACAATACACACACACAGCACACAGACAATACACACACACACAGACATTACACACACAGACAATACACACACACAGTACACAGACAATACACACACACAGTACAAACACAGTACAATACACAGACAATACACACACACAGTACACAGACAATACACACACACAGTACACAGTATAATACACAGACAACACACACACAGTACACAGACAATACACACACACAGTACACAGACATTACACACACAGACAATACACACACACAGTACACAGACAATACACACACACAGTACAAACACAGTACAATACACAGACAATACACACACACAGTACACAGACAATACACACACACAGTACACAGTATAATACACAGACAACACACACACAGTACACACACAGCACACAGACAATACACACACACAGTACAAACACAGTATAATACACAGACAATACACACACACAGTACACAGACAACACACAGACAATACACACACACAGCACACAGACAATACACCCACACAGTACACAGACAATACACACACACAGTACACAGTATAATACACAGACAACACACACACAGTACACAGACAATACACACACACACAGACATTACACACACAGACAATACACACACACAGTACACAGACAATACACACACACAGTACAAACACAGTACAATACACAGACAATACACACACACAGTACACAGACAATACACACACACAGTACACAGTATAATACACAGACAACACACACACAGTACACACACAGCACACAGACAATACACACACACAGTACAAACACAGTATAATACACAGACAATACACACACACAGTACACAGACAACACACAGACAATACACACACACAGCACACACACAGTATATTACACAGACAATACACACACACAGTACACAGACAATACACCCACACAGTACACAGACAATACACACACACAGTACACAGACAATACACAAACAATACACACACATTACACAGACATTACACAGACAATACACACACACAGTACACACACACAGTACACAGACAATACACAGACAATACACACACACAGTACACAGACAATACACACACACAGTACACAGACAATACATACACACAGTACAAACACAATATAATACACAGACAATACACACACACAGTACACAGACAATACACACACACAGTACAAACACAGTATATTACACAGACAATACACACACACAGTACACACACAGTACACAAACAATACACACATACAGTACACAGACAATACACACACACAGTACAAACACAGTATATTACACAGACAATACACACATACAGTACACAGACAATACACAGACAATACACACACAGTACACAGACAATACACACACACAGTACACAGACAATACACACACACAGTACACAGACAATACACACACACAGTACACAGACAATACACACACACAGTACAAAAACAGTATAATACACAGACAATACACACACACAGTACACACACAGCACACAGACAATACACACACACAGTACACACACAGTATAATACACAGACAATACACACACACAGTACACACACAGTACACAGACAATACACACACACAGTACAAAACAGACATTACACAGACAACACACACACAGTACACAGACAATACACACACACAGTACACACACAGCACACAGACAGTACACACACACACAGTACAAACACAGTATAATACACAGACAATACACACACACAGTACACACACAGCACACAGACAGTACACACACACACAGTACAAACACAGTATAATACACAGACAATACACACACACAGTACACAGACAATACACACACACAGTACACAGACAATACACACACACAGTACACAGACAATACACACACACAGTACAAACACACACAGCACACAAACAATACACACACAGTACACAGACATTACACAGACAACACACACACACAGTACACAGTATAATACACAGAAGACACATAGTACACGCATACACAGTACATACAAAGTACACACACAGTACACATAAATAGTGCACACAGTACACACACAGTACACACACATACAAAACAAAGATCCCTCATATAGCCTGTAACACTGTTGGGGCAAGTGCTGTTAGCGAGCACAAATGAAGACCGGCACGGCATACGAGGGGTGGGTGGCCAACACCAGGTCCTCATTTGAGGCTGAGTCGACCTAGGGGTTGCCCTGGTTCAGATAATCGTTACTGGTGTTGGCCATGAGAAGGAGTCGAACCCGGATCACCCAGGTTCGTAACGCAGCACGCTAACTGCTACACTACTGCATCCACTACACTTACATACAATACACACAGACACAGTATACACAATTCACACAGCGCACACACCGTACACGCACACACAGTATACACAGTACACACATAGACAGTACACACATACAGTTCACACAGTACACACACAGTAGATACAGTACACACACACAGTTCACACAGTACACACACGGTACACACAGTACACATACATTATACACACAGTACACACAGATAATACACACAACACACACAACACACACAGTACACACACAGGCAATACACACAGTACACACACAGTACACACACAGACAGTACACACAACAAACATAACACACACAGTAGATACAGTACACACACACACAGTTCACACAGTACACACACTGTACACACAGTACACATACATTATACACACAGTACACACAGATAATACACACAACACACACAACACACACAGTACACACACAGGCAATACACACAGTACACACACAGTACACACACAGACAGTACACACACCAGACAGTAGACACACAGTACACACACAGAACACACACACAGACAGTACACATAGTACATACACAGTACACACAGACACAGTACACACACAGTACACACACACAGTACACACAGTACACACACACAGTACACACACACACAGACAGTAGACACAGTACACACACAGTACACAGTACACACACAGTACACACGCACAGTACACACACACAGTACACACACACACAGTACACACAGTACACACACACAGTACACACACACAGTACACACACAGTACACACACACACAGTACACACAGTTACACACACACAGTACACACACAGTACACACACAGTACACACACAGTACACATAGTACACACGCACAGTACACACAGTACACACACACACAGTACTCACACACAGTACACACAGTACACACACATTACATACAGTACACACACAGCACACACACACACAGTACACACACACACAGTACACACAGTACACACGCACAGTACACACACACAGTACACACACACACAGTACACACAGTACACACACACACAGTACACACACACAGTACACACACAGTACACACACACACAGTACACACAGTNACACACACACAGTACACACACAGTACACACACAGTACACACACAGTACACATAGTACATACACACAGTACACACACACACAGTACTCACACACAGTACACACAGTACACACACATTACATACAGTACACACACAGCACACACACACAGTACACACACACACAGTACACACAGTACACACACACAGTACAAAGTACACATGCAGTGCACACACAGTACAGACACAGTACACCCACACACAGTACACACACAGTACACACACAGTACACACAGTACAGACAGTACACATAGTACACAGACAGTACACACACACACACAATACAAACACAGTACACACACACAGTACACACACAGTACACACACAGTTACACACAGTTCACACAGTACACACACAGTACACACGCACAGTACACACAGTACACACACACAGCACACAGTACACCCACACAGTACACACACAGTACACACACAGTACACACCCACACACAGTACACACACAGTACACACAGTACACACACAGTACACACAGTACACACATGGTACACACACAGTATACACACAGTACACACACAGTACACCCACACACAGTACACACACTACACACACAGCACACACAGCACATACACACAGTACACACACACAGTACACACACAGTACACACACACAGTACACACACNGTANCACACACACACACACACACACACAGTACACACAGTACACACAGTGCACACACACCACACACACACACACNNCACACACACACNCACNCACACACACACANACACACACACACACACACACACACAGCACNCACAGTACACACACACACACAGTACACACACAGTACACACACACACACACAGCACACACACACAGTACACACACAGCACAAACAGTACACACACACAGTACACACACACACACAGTACACACAGTGGAGGGGTACCGGCTGCTACGGAGTCTCTCCGCGTCGCCCTCCAGCGCCGCCATGAGCAGGAAGGTGTCTTCGCTCGGCTCGTAGACGCGACCCTCCCCTCCCTGCCACCTCGGCGTGGGCAACATCGCGACAGCAGCAGTGGAGAGAGACTGACTCTGCAGAGACACAGCAGCAGTGGAGAGAGACTGACTCTGCAGAGACACAGCAGCAGTGGAGAGAGACTGACTCTGCAGAGACACAGCAGCAGTGGAGAGAGACTGACTCTACAGAGACACAGCAGCAGTGGAGAGAGACTGACTCTGCAGAGACACAGCAGCAGTGGAGAGAGACTGACTCTGCAGAGACACAGCAGCAGTGGAGAGAGACTGACTCTGCAGAGACACAGCAGCAGTGGAGAGAGACTGACTCTGCAGAGACACAGCAGCAGTGGAGAGAGACTGACTCTACAGAGACACAGCAGCAGTGGAGAGAGACTGACTCTGCAGAGACACAGCAGCAGTGGAGAGAGACTGACTCTGCAGAGACACAGCAGCAGTGGAGAGAGACTGACTCTGCAGAGACACAGCAGCAGTGGAGAGAGACTGACTCTGCAGAGACACAGCAGCAGTGGAGAGAGACTGACTCTGCAGAGACACAGCAGCAGTGGAGAGAGACTGACTCTGCAGAGACACAGCAGCAGTGGAGAGAGACTGACCCTGCAGACACAGCAGCAGTGGAGAGAGACTGACTCTGCAGAGACACAGCAGCAGTGGAGAGAGCCTGACTCTGCAGAGACACAGCAGCAGTGGAGAGAGACTGACTCTGCAGAGACACAGCAGCAGTGGAGAGAGACTGACTCTGCAGAGACACAGCAGCAGTGGAGAGAGACTGACTCTGCAGACACAGCAGCAGTGGAGAGAGACTGACTCTGTAGAGACACAGCAGCAGTGGAGAGAGACTGACCCTGCAGACACAGCAGCAGTGGAGAGAGACTGACTCTGCAGAGACACAGCAGCAGTGGAGAGAGACTGACCCTGCAGAGACACAGCAGCAGTGGAGAGAGACTGACTCTGTAGAGACACAGCAGCAGTGGAGAGAGACTGACCCTGCAGAGACACAGCAGCAGTGGAGAGAGACTGACTCTGCAGAGACACAGCAGCAGTGGAGAGAGACTGACTCTGCAGAGACACAGCAGCAGTGGAGAGAGACTGACCCTGCAGACACAGCAGCAGTGGAGAGAGACTGACTCTGCAGAGACACAGCAGCAGTGGAGAGAGACTGACCTGCAGAGACACAGCAGCAGTGGAGAGAGACTGACTCTGCAGAGACACAGCAGCAGTGGAGAGAGACTGACTCTGCAGAGACACAGCAGCAGTGGAGAGAGACAGACTCTACAGAGACACAGCAGCAGTGGAGAGAGACAGACTCTACAGAGACACAGCAGCAGTGGAGAGAGACTGACCCTGCAGAGACACAGCAGCAGTGGAGAGAGACTGACCCTGCAGAGACACAGCAGCAGTGGAGAGAGACTGACTCTGCAGACACAGCAGCAGTGGAGAGAGACTGACTCTGTAGAGACACAGCAGCAGTGGAGAGAGACTGACCCTGCAGACACAGCAGCAGTGGAGAGAGACTGACTCTGCAGAGACACAGCAGCAGTGGAGAGAGACTGACCCTGCAGACACAGCAGCAGTGGAGAGAGCCTGACTCTGCAGAGACACAGCAGCAGTGGAGAGAGACTGACTCTGCAGACACAGCAGCAGTGGAGAGAGACTGACCCTGCAGACACAGCAGCAGTGGAGAGAGACTGACTCTGCAGAGACACAGCAGCAGTGGAGAGAGACTGACTCTACAGAGACACAGCAGCAGTGGAGAGAGACTGACTCTGCAGAGACACAGCAGCAGTGGAGAGAGACTGACCTGCAGAGACACAGCAGCAGTGGAGAGAGACTGACCCTGCAGAGACACAGCAGCAGTGGAGAGAGACTGACCTGCAGACACAGCAGCAGTGGAGAGAGACTGACCCTGCAGAGACACCGCAGCAGTGGAGAGAGACTGACTCTGCAGAGACGCAGCAGCAGTGGAGAGAGACTGACTCTGCAGAGACACAGCAGCAGTGGAGAGAGACTGACTCTGAGAGACACAGCAGCAGTGGAGAGAGACTGACTCTGCAGAGACACAGCAGCAGTGGAGAGAGACTGACTCTACAGAGACACAGCAGCAGTGGAGAGAGACTGACTCTACAGAGACACAGCAGCAGTGGAGAGAGACTGACTCTACAGAGACACAGCAGCAGTGGAGAGAGACTGACTCTACAGAGACACAGCAGCAGTGGAGAGAGACTGACTCTACAGAGACACAGCAGCAGTGGAGAGAGACTGACTCTGTAGAGACACAGCAGCAGTGGAGAGAGACTGACTCTGCAGAGACACAGCAGCAGTGGAGAGAGACTGACTCTGCAGAGACACAGCAGCAGTGGAGAGAGACTGACCAATCAGAGACACAGCAGCAGTGGAGAGAGACTGACTCTGCAGAGACACAGCAGCAGTGGAGAGAGACTGACTCTGCAGAGACACAGCAGCAGTGGAGAGAGACTGACTCTGCAGAGACACAGCAGCAGTGGAGAGAGACTGACCCTGCAGAGACACAGCAGCAGTGGAGAGAGCCTGACTCTGTAGAGACACAGCAGCAGTGGAGAGAGACTGACTCTGCAGAGACACAGCAGCAGTGGAGAGAGACTGACCTGCAGAGACACAGCAGCAGTGGAGAGAGACTGACTCTGCAGAGACACCGCAGCAGTGGAGAGAGACAGACCCTGCAGACACAGCAGCAGTGGAGAGAGACTGACTCTGCAGAGACACAGCAGCAGTGGAGAGAGACAGACCCTGCAGACACAGCAGCAGTGGAGAGAGACTGACTCTGCAGAGACACAGCAGCAGTGGAGAGAGACTGACTCTGCAGAGACACAGCAGCAGTGGAGAGAGACTGACTCTGCAGAGACACAGCAGCAGTGGAGAGAGACTGACTCTGCAGAGACACAGCAGCAGTGGAGAGACTGACCCTGCAGAGACACCGCAGCAGTGGAGAGAGACTGACCCTGCAGACACAGCAGCAGTGGAGAGAGACTGACTCTGCAGAGACACAGCAGCAGTGGAGAGAGACTGACTCTGCAGAGACACAGCAGCAGTGGAGAGAGACTGACCCTGCAGACACAGCAGCAGTGGAGAGAGACTGACTCTGCAGAGACACAGCAGCAGTGGAGAGAGACTGACTCTACAGAGACACAGCAGCAGTGGAGAGAGACTGACTCTACAGAGACACAGCAGCAGTGGAGAGAGACTGACTCTGCAGAGACACAGCAGCAGTGGAGAGAGACTGACCCTGCAGACACAGCAGCAGTGGAGAGAGACTGACTCTACAGAGACACAGCAGCAGTGGAGAGAGACTGACTCTGCAGAGACACAGCAGCAGTGGAGAGAGACTGACCCTGCAGACACAGCAGCAGTGGAGAGAGACTGACCTGCAGACACAGCAGCAGTGGAGAGAGACTGACCCTGCAGAGACACAGCAGCAGTGCAGAGAGACTGACTCTGCAGACACAGCAGCAGTGGAGAGAGACTGACTCTGCAGACACAGTAGCAGTGGAGAGAGACTGACTCTGCAGAGACACAGCAGCAGTGGAGAGAGACTGACTCTGTAGAGACACAGCAGCAGTGGAGAGAGCCTGACTCTGCAGAGACACAGCAGCAGTGGAGAGAGACTGACTCTGCAGACACAGCAGCAGTGGAGAGAGACTGACTCTGTAGAGACACAGCAGCAGTGGAGAGAGACTGACTCTGTAGAGACACAGCAGCAGTGGAGAGAGCCTGACTCTGCAGAGACACAGCAGCAGTGGAGAGAGACTGACCCTGCAGACACAGCAGCAGTGGAGAGAGACTGACTCTGTAGAGACACAGCAGCAGTGGAGAGAGACTGACCCTGCAGACACAGCAGCAGTGGAGAGAGACTGACTCTGAGAGACACAGCAGCAGTGGAGAGAGACTGACTCTGCAGAGACACAGCAGCAGTGGAGAGAGACTGACTCTGCAGAGACACAGCAGCAGTGGAGAGAGACTGACTCTGCAGAGACACAGCAGCAGTGGAGAGAGACTGACCCTGCAGAGACACAGCAGCAGTGGAGAGAGACTGACTCTGCAGAGACACAGCAGCAGTGGAGAGAGACTGACCCTGCAGAGACACAGCAGCAGTGGAGAGAGACTGACTCTGCAGACACAGCAGCAGTGGAGAGAGACTGACTCTGTAGAGACACAGCAGCAGTGGAGAGAGACTGACTCTGTAGAGACACAGCAGCAGTGGAGAGAGACTGACCCTGCAGACACAGCAGCAGTGGAGAGAGACTGACTCTGAGAGACACAGCAGCAGTGGAGAGAGACTGACTCTGCAGAGACACAGCAGCAGTGGAGAGAGACTGACTCTGCAGAGACACAGCAGCAGTGGAGAGAGACTGACTCTGCAGAGACACAGCAGCAGTGGAGAGAGACTGACCCTGCAGAGACACAGCAGCAGTGGAGAGAGACTGACTCTGCAGAGACACAGCAGCAGTGGAGAGAGACTGACCCTGCAGAGACACAGCAGCAGTGGAGAGAGACTGACCCTGCAGACACAGCAGCAGTGGAGAGAGACTGACTCTGTAGAGACACAGCAGCAGTGGAGAGAGACTGACTCTGCAGAGACGCAGCAGCAGTGGAGAGAGACTGACTCTACAGAGACACAGCAGCAGTGGAGAGAGACTGACTCTACAGAGACACAGCAGCAGTGGAGAGAGACTGACCCTGCAGAGACACAGCAGCAGTGGAGAGAGACTGACTCTGCAGAGACACAGCAGCAGTGGAGAGAGACTGACCCTGCAGAGACACAGCAGCAGTGGAGAGAGACTGACCCTGCAGAGACACAGCAGCAGTGAGAGAGACTGACCCTGCAGACACAGCAGCAGTGGAGAGAGACTGACTCACACTATAGCCGATACAATTGAAGCCGGCATGGCACACGAGGGAGTGGGTGGCCAGCACCACACTGCATCAGGTACCCGTCAATGGCTGAGTCGACCTAGGGGAGGCCCAACACCGGATCAGACACAGTATTCTTCCGATGTTGGCTGAGTGGGAATTCAACTCGGGTCGCTAGGTTCATAGCGCAGCACGCTAACCACTGCACCACTGCTCCCCTGATGCAAGGGTGACACGGTGGCTAGGATATGTTCATGCCTTCGGCTGGTATACAGGAGGTCGTAGGTTCAGTCTCGACCACGATGACTGCTGTATATTTGGAGTTTGCATGTTTCTGCTAAGGGGACAGGACAACTTCACCACATCAAAGGGACGATGGACGGGGCCATGTACCGTCAAATCTTGGGTGAGAACCTCCTTCCCTCAGCCAGGGCATTGAAAATGGGTCGTGGATGGGTATTCCAGCATGACAATGACCCAAAACACACGGCCAAGGCAACAAAGGAGTGGCTCAAGAAGAAGCACATTAAGGTCCTGGAGTGGCCTAGCCAGTCTCCAGACCTTAATCCCATAGAAAATCTGTGGAGGGAGCTGAAGGTTCGAGTTGCCAAACGTCAGCCTCGAAACCTTAATGACTTGGAGAAGATCTGCAAAGAGGAGTGGGACAAAATCCCTCCTGAGATGTGTGCAAACCTGGTGGCCAACTACAAGAAACGTCTGACCTCTGTGATTGCCAACAAGGGTTTTGCCACCAAGTACTAAGTCATGTTTTGCAGAGGGGGTCAAATACTTATTTCCCTCATTAAAATGCAAATTAATGTATAACATTTTTGACATGCGTTTTTCTGGATTTTGTTGTTGTTGTTATTCTGTCTCTCACGGTTCAAATAAACCTACCATTTAAATTAAAGACTGATCATTTCTTTGTCAGTGGGCAAACGTACAAAATCAGCAGGGGATCAAATACTTCTAGATTTGAAGTTTTCGTGACTGCAAGGATTCATATTCTTAGGTTTTTTCCGGTAAAGTCACGTAGGTAAAACATCAAAATTAATAAAAATAAAATAAAATAAAGATCACGACGTTTCGGAGGCAACACAAGTCTCCGTCATCAGGTGGGACCGTCACAGCCAGATTAGCTGCATCAAGTGAGGCAGGGATTCAAGATGTAATCCCTTAAAAGCGAGTTGAGGGGGAGGAGAGGGGGGAGATCATCAGAATGTGGTAGCCAATGAATGGAAAGTATCGGGAGGGAGGGGGGCGGGGCCAAAAGGGTGGGCGACGGCGTGGAAGCGATTGTGCGCAAGCGACAAACTGCTGCACACGCCAACGCATTGGACAGGGAGGGGGAGGGGGAGGCCTGATACACATGATAGAAAAGAACGAAAATGCCCATGTTTATACCAATGCTGGCTGAACAATGAAGAGAGTACTGTTAAACACTGGGGATGTTAACACTCGGTAAAATAAAGTAAAATAGTGCCTGTCAGATAAGATTGTCCTAAAAAAGTGTAATTAAGTCTTTTTTGCGTGGTTAATAACATCTTTCCAATGATGACTAAGTTCAGTCCTCTCCTCACTGTAGCTCAGTGGGGATATTACCTGGTAAAATAAAAAAAATTTAGTTCAAAACAAAGTTTAGTTTTAGTTTATAATACATCTGATTCACTACGGCCGGAGGAGCTCACTGAAGGGGACTTGTATCCAGATCCTTCAAGGATCTGTGAGCTCCTCACACCATCCAGCCTGGTTAATCCCAGGATGGATCGTAGGCAGGCCAGACTAAATGTTTCTAACCAGCGAATATGTGCCGTTAGTGTGGGGGGGGGGGGGTCCACGTTTCGCAAGCATAGGAAAGGGAGGGCATGACTGTAGCCGAGATGACCCAAAGCTTTGTGTGGAGTGACAGACCAGGTAGCTTCCACACAGCAGCGTAATGCAGAGGTCGCAAACGGGTTTTGATTCCTTACCCGTACCCGGCCGCACCAGGGTCGCAAATGGTACCCGTACCCGGCTGTGTACGGGTACCCGTTCCCTACCCGTACCCTACCCGAAATGAGTGACAAACGGTGACTCACAAGTGACTCACGGCCTACCCGTACCCGTACCCGACCGCACCAGGGTCGCAAACGGGTACCCGTACCCGTACCCGGCCGGGTACGAGTACCCGTTCCCTACCCGTACCCTACCCGAAATGAGTGACAAACGGTGACTCACCAGTGACTCACGGCCTACCCGTACCCGTACCCGACCGCACCAGAGTCGCAAACGGCTACCCGTACCTGGCCGGGTACGGGTAGCCGGGTATCAGGTAGGGTACGGGTATCGGGTACCCGGTTGCGACCTCTGGCGTAATGCAGCCAATGAAAAGATGCCTCTCGACCGATTTGAAGTGAGACATCCGCTGTCAAAACACCATTGGTCAAAAGCACACTGCCCCAGGGTACTGCAACTTATCCATTTAATATCACCTGCCCCATGAATTAGTGAGGCATTTGAGGGGTGGAGCGTTTGATGACACAACATACCCAGGCAGGTGCTTAGTTTTGGTGGGCTCGTGGTCCCCATCTCTTAGTGGCATGCTCCAGGTTCAAAGGGTGGGCAGCAATCCACAGACCATCGGCGTACAACGTGGTTGACCACGAGAGAGCCAGAACATCCCTCGACCCCACCAAGGGCATCGATCAGTCCACTCATCGTATCTGCTGTGCCAGATATAAATTCCACTGGTACAGCCACGGAAGTAGACAAAGAAGATGATATTTACACCATTGGAACCTCATTTGCCAGTAAAAATATAATTGTTTTTTTACCCTTCTATCTGGCAACACAACTGACACCTTTTTTTACAAGGAGTCATGTTTGCATAGACCACAATACCTGCAGCCATAATACAAACCCCCCCCCACCTCGTCACACGTCTGACGTCATTTATGGACGGCCCCCAATCCAACGCGCGTCCACATTGATCAGTTCGTTCAGCGCGCGTCCACACTGGTTAGTTCATTTAGAGCACGTCCATGTTAATTAGTTCATTCAGCACACGTCCACGTTGATTCGT
Source organism: Lethenteron camtschaticum (assembly GCA_018977245.1). Taxonomy (NCBI): domain Eukaryota; kingdom Metazoa; phylum Chordata; class Hyperoartia; order Petromyzontiformes; family Petromyzontidae; genus Lethenteron; species Lethenteron camtschaticum. The sequence goes on along the minus strand of WFAB01001274.1, from coordinate 158,237 downwards.
TCATTCAGCACGCGTCCATGTTGATTAGTTCATTCAGCACACGTCCATGTTGATTCGTTCATTCAGCACGCGTCCATGTTGATTAGTTCATTCAGCACACGTCCACGTTGGTGAGTTCATTCAGCACACGTCCATGTTGATTAGTTCATTCAGCACGCGTCCATGCTGATTAGTTCATTCAGCACACGTCCACGTTGGTGAGTTCATTCAGCACACGTCCATGTTGATTAGTTCATTCAGCACACGTCCACGTTGGTGAGTTCATTCAGCACACGTCCACGTTGGTGAGTTCATTCAGCACACGTCCACGTTGGTGAGTTCATTCAGCACACGTCCATGTTGATTAGTTCATTCAGCACGCGTCCATGTTGATTAGTTCATTCAGCACACGTCCATGTTGATTAGTTCATTCAGCACACGTCCACATTGGTTAGTTCATTTAGAGCACGTCCACGTTCATATTCTTAGGTTTTTTCGGTAAAGTCACGTAGGTAAAACATCAAAATTAATGAAAATAAAATAAAACAAAAATCACGACGTTTCGGAGGCCTCCTAAGAATATGAATCCTTGCAGTCACGAAAGCTTCAAATCTAGAATTCACGTCCATGTTGATTAGTTCATTTAGAGCACGTCCATGTTGATCAGTTCATTCAGCACACGTCCATGTTGATTAGTTCATTCAGCGCACGTCCACGTTGATTAGTTCACCCACGTGACACAGAGCCCCCCCCACCCTCCCCGCGCGAGGCGGGGGACCCCACGTGACCCCCTCAGACGCCAGAGAAAAGGCGGGAAAAGCGAACCGGGCGGGGTCGCGCTGACGTCACTTCCGCTGTACGCGAAGCAAACACTGAGGGGGGATGACGCGCTTCTACTGCTGCTGATGCTGCTGATGCTGATACTGCTGCTGCTACTGCTGCTACTGCTGCTTCCACCTTCAACGCGACTCGCAGTAACGGGGGGAGTCCGCGCTCATCCCTCACTAACTCTGGTCTCGTACGCTCCTACCCCCCACCACCACCACCTCCCTCGCTCTCCAACCCCCTCGCGGCTGCCTCCTCTCCCGCATCGCGCTCGCCCCTCTCTTCTCACCTCGCGCGCCTCGTGAAGCGGTGGAGGAGGAGGAGGGGGTGGGTCTCCCTCACCACCAACAACAACCCAAGTCTCGCGAGAGGCGGGGTCTGGGTGCCCACCCCTCACCTCCCCTCAGCCCCCTCACCTCCCCTCCCTCACCTCACCTCACCTCCCCTCACCTCACCTCCCCTCACCTCCCCTCACCACCTCACCTCCCTCACCACCTCACCTCCCTCACCACCTCCCCTCACCTCCCTCACCACCTCCCCTCACCACCTCGAGCATGCCGCCCGTGAAGCTGCGTCACGTGGTGTCGTGCAGCAGTGAGGATCCGGTGAGTGCGGGTCACGTGGTGCAGCCTCGCACACACCCCTCGCACCCACCCCTCTCACCAGGGTTCGTGAGCGCGGGCCGCCATCTTACCTGGGGAGATTTCGCGTGCGCCCGTGTGTGGGCGGCCATCTTACCTGGGGAGGATTTCGCGTGCGCCCGTGTGGGCGGCCATTTTGCCTGGGGAAGATTTTGCGCGCGCCCGTGTGTGGGCGGCCATCTTACCTGGGGAAGATTTCGCGTGGGCAGCCATCTTGCCTAGGGAAGATTTCGCGTGCGCCCGTGTGTGTGTGTGTGCGGCCATCTTACCTGGGGAAGATTTCGCGTGCGCCCGTGTGTGGGCGGCCATCTTGCCTAAGGAAGATTTCGCGTGTGCCCGTGTGGGCGGCCATCTTGTCTAGGGAGGATTTCGCGTGCGCCCGTCTGGGCGGCCATCTTGCCTAGGGAAGATTTCGCGTGCGTACGTATTGCTGGGCGGCCATCTTACTTGGGGAAGATTGCGCGTGTGTGCGACCATCTTGCTTAGGGAAGATTTCGCGTGCGCCCGTGTGGAATGGTCATCTTACCTGGGGAAAACTTCGCGTGCGTCCGTGTGTGGGCGGCCATCTTGCCTGGGAAAGATTTCGTGTGAGCGGCCATCTTGCCTAGGGAAGATTTCGCGTGCGCCCGTGTGTGTGTGGGCGGCCATCTTACCTGGGGAAGATTTCGCGTGCGCCCGTGTGTGTGCGGCCATCTTACCTGGGGAAGATTTCGCGTGCGCCCGTGTGTGTGCGGCCATCTTGCCTAGGGAAGATTTCGCGTGCGCCCGTGTGTGGGACGGCCATCTTACCTGGGGAGGCGTCGCGTGAGCGGAGCGGCCATCTTACCTGGGGAGACACTTTCGATAACGACCTCGATCTGCTGGAGCTCATCAGCAGTTCCCCTGTGGAACATCTCTCGTGCTGCTGCTGCTGCGAGATTTCTCTATTGACGCGAGGGATTTGGCAGCTGTGCACAATTACAACCCCTGAATCAGAATAATGATACTCCAGGTGAATCCGATGAGCTATGAAGCGTTGACACCATTGGAACCTCATTTGCCAGTAAAAAAATATGATAATTGTTTTTTGACCCTTCTATCTGGCAACAAAACTGACACCTTTTTTTACAAGGCATCATGTTTGCAATAACCGCAACACAAGCAGTCAAAATGCAAACAAAAAGAAACAACTCTGATAATGGTAATGATATATGATAATTGGTTTTATACCCTTCTATCTGGCAACAAAACTGACACCTTTTTACAAGGAGTCATGTTTGCATAGACCGCAATACCTGCAGTCATAATACAAACAAAAGACATAACTCTAATGTGCACTGTCCTTGAAGTTGATTGGTCCACACCCGAGACAGCTTTCCTTAGAGCCTAGTCTCACATGGTGTTGGACCAGATGACGCCAAAAGGCGCACAACTCAAAGACAATGCACTATCAGAGTACGAGAGCTCGGGGTGAGCATCTACATCATTAGACCTCCTTTGCCAGTACCAAATATAATAATTGTATTTTTTACCTTCTTGGTTCTTTCGGTAAAGTCACGTAGAAGGGAAGTAATAAAATAATAAAAATAAAACATAATAAAAAATTCTCACGACGTTTCGGCTACAACGCAAGCAGCCGTCTTCAGGTGAAGAATGAGACACTGCCAAGCTAGGAGCTTTATTAAGGCGCTCTTCTTCCACCCCCAACTCAGCTTATATATAAGCTCCTAGCTTGGCAGTGTCTCATTCTTCACCTGAAGACGGCTGCTTGCGTTGTGGCCGAAACGTCGTGAGAATTATTTTATTATGTTTTATTTTTATTATTTTATTACTTCCCTTCTACGTGACTTTACCGAAAGAACCAAGAAGATGAATCCTGCAGTCACGAATGCTTTAAATCGGAAGGAGGTGTCATTTTGTTGCCAGATAGAAGGGTTAAAAAACAATTATCAGCTATAAAGCTCTTTTCTACAGATGGTTTAGTCGGGCCGGGTAAGAATGTACACCAACAAGTAATACAAAACACGACAGTAGCGCAAAGTACAAGGCAAACAAGTCACCTAAACCATACAACTAGAATCTTCTTGGTTCTTTCGGTAAAGTCACGTAGAAGGGAAATAATAAATAATAGAAATTAAACATAATAATAATGTTTAATAATTATGTTTTATTAAAATAATAGAAATAAAACATCATTATGTTTAATAATTATTTTTATTAAAATAATAGAAATAAACATGTTTAATAATTATTTTATTAAAATAATAATGATAAAACATCATTATGTTTAATAATTATTTTTATTAAAATAATAGAAATAAAACATCATTATGTTTAATAATTATTTTTATTAAAATAATAGAAATAAAACATCATTATGTTTAATAATTATTTTTATTAAAATAATAGAAATAAAACATCATTATGTTTAATAATTATTTTTATTAAAACAATAGAAATAAAACATCATTATGTTTAATAATTATTTTTATTAAAATAATAGAAATAAAACATCATTATGTTTAATAATTATGTTTTATTAAAATAATAGAAATAAAACATAATTATGTTTAATAATTATTTTTATTAAAATAATAGAAATAAAACATAATTACGTTTAATAATTATTTTTATTAAAATAATAGAAATAAAACATGTTTAATAATTATGTTGTATTTTTTATTTATTATTTCCCTTCTACGTGATGACTTTACCGACAGAACCAAGAAGATGAATCCCTGCAGTCACGAAAGCTTTAAATCGAAACGTACAACTAGAACTAAACCATCCCCATTCTATGAGGCGACGAAACCCACTGAGATATTAACTTGTTTTAAGAAGCAACTTGGCGCATGATGAGAGCTCAACAAAGTGGCTCATCATTTAGACATTCATGGCAGCAAAATCTTATTTTGCTATTTTATTTCCCCCTCTCTTACCTACTTAGCCTCTTGTCACATCAGCCCTTTTGCCCACTTCAGCAATCGTTTATTGCTGTGGTTGTTCCACCTGATGACGGATGCTTGTGTTGCGCCCGAAACGTCGTGATTTAATTTCGTATTCTCGATTTAAAGCTTTCGTGACTGCAGGGATTCATCTTCTTGGTTCTTTCGGTAAAGTCACATAGAAGGGAAATAATAAATAATAAAATAAACATAAAATAATTCTCACGACGTTATGGCCACAACGCAAGCAGCCGTCTTCAGGTGAAGAACAGGTCTGTCGGAAAGACAGCGTCATTCACATCATCATCAACATCATCATCAACATCATCATTAACATCCATCATCAACATCATATCAACATCATTCATCATCATCGCATCAACTCAACATCTTTTTTTCNATTAAAGCTTGTGACTCGGGTCATCTTCTTGGTTCTTTCGGTAAAGTCACGTAGAAGGGAAATAATAAAATAATAAATTAATAAAATAACATTCGGCCACAACGCAAGCAGCCGTCCTCAGGTGAAGAACAGGTCTGTCGGAAAGACAGCGTCTGAATGAACACCACCAAGCTTGGCAGCGTATATACTTAAATATATACTTAAATATACGCTGCCAAGCTTGGTGGCGTTCAGAAGAACAGGTCTGTCGGAAAGAAAGCGTCTGAATGAGTACCACCAAGCTTGGCAGCGTATATTTAAGCTGCTGGGTTAGAGGGGGAAGGGCGCCTTGACAAAGGAATTTGCATATCAACAGATATTAGGAATCTTAACTTTGGAGCTTAGATATTAGGAAGCCGCTGGAGGCTATGCAATTTTAAATCGCCTAGATTGAAAGTCATTTTTGGATTAACCGCGCACCTGAGATTTTGAAAACAGGTCCCTGCGGGGTGGGCTGGTAGGAACGAATAACCAAAGAATATAAACATAATGTATTATTACACTTGTTTAGCCAGGAAAGCCTCACTGAGTGTAAAGGTTTTTGTAGGGTCCTGCCAAGTGTTTGCAGTAGGGGGCGATGTTGCTACACCTAATCGGACATCGGACATCGGACGGACGATATAATCTATTGTAGGCTGGTTCACTTCGTTCCTACCAGTCTAAATTAATAACTCGTAGGTTTTCCCTGAAGCCCGAATTAATAATCTAGTTGTACATTGTTATTCTTGGAAATGTTTATTACAAGTCGCATGCTTAAACCGAAAAAATCTCTCGTCGGTTAATCCGAAATCGGCGTGATCGCCTCTACAGTACAGTAGTTGCAATATATTTACAACGGTGTGCAGAGTTTGATTGATATTGATTTGCGTGGTTCTGGTATCCACTACAGTGGGCCGAGTCTTCTGTACGGGAGCAGGACAATGTTATCATCACAGCGCACACGCATCGAGCGTTAGTATTCGTTCTAATCGAAATGGTAACAATCGAAATCGTCACTTGTGCTTCACTTCAAAGTCATTTTCTTTGGTTATAGTTGTGGTGATTGTCATGGTGGTAGTGGTGGTGGTGGTGATGGTGGCTGTAGTGGTGGTGGTTATCGTGGTAGTTCTATTGGTAGTAGTGGTTGTAGTGTGGGTTAAAGTGGTTATAGTTGTGGTGATTGTCATGGTGGTAGTGGTGGTGGTGATAGTGGCTGTAGTGGTGGTGGTTATAGTGGTGGTTATAATGGTAGTAGTGGTTGTAGTGTGGGTTAAAGTGGTTATAGTTGTGGTGATGATAGTGGTTGTTGTTGTGGTGCTTATAGTGGTGGTGGTGGTTCTATTTGTGGTGCTTGTGGTGATGGGTGTTGTGGTGATAGTGGCTGTAGTGGTGGTTATGGTGGTTGTTGTGGTGGTGGTGGTTCTATTGGTCGTGGTTGTAGTGATGGTGATGGTGAAAGTGGTTATAGTTGTGGTGATTGTAGTGGTGCTGATGGTGGTTGTTGTGGTGGTTCTATTTATGGTGGTTGTAGTGATTGTGGATGTGGTGGAGGTGGGTGTTGTGTGGTGGTGGTGGGGTTGTGATTGTGGTGTTGTGATGGTTGTTGTGATGGTTATGGTGGTGGTGGTTCTATATTGGTGTTGTCGTGGTGGTTATGGTGGGTGTTGTGATGGTGGTGGTGGGTATTGTGATGGTTGTGGTGAGTGTGATGGTTGTTATGGTGTTGGTGGTTCTATTTGTGGTGGTTGTAGTGGTGGTGGATGTGGCCGTGGTGGTTATGGTGGGTGTTGTGGTTTCCCCCAGTTGCACCGTGTGGACAATCTTCTCAGCGGCGATGCTCACCGCAAGTGGCGCTGCCTCCCCGGGGAGAAGGAGGCCTCTTTCATCCTCCAGGTGCCACCCACAGCACCGTCACCGCCATCACCATCACTACCATCACAGCCATCACAGCCATCACAGCCATCACCATCACAGCCATCACAGCCATCACCATCACAGCCATCACAGCCATCACCATCACAGCCATCACAGCCATCACCATCACTACCATCACAGCCATCACAGCCATCACCATCACTACCATCACAGCCATCACCATCACAGCCATCACCATCACTACCATCACAGCCATCACAGCCATCACCACCATCACAGCCATCACCATCACTGCCATCACCATCACTACCATCACAGCCATCACCATCACTACCATCACAGCCATCACCATCACAGCCATCACCATCACAGCCATCACCATCACCATCACTACCATCACAGCCATCACCATCACAGCCATCACAGCCATTACCATCACAGCCATCACCATCACAGCCATCACAGCCATTACCATCACTACCATCACAGCCATCACCATCACAGCCATCACAGCCATCACCATCACTACCATCACAGCCATTACCATCACTACCATCACAGCCATCACCATCACTACCATCACAGTCATCACCATCACTACCATCACAGCCATCACCATCACTACCATCACAGCCATCACCATCACCACCATCACAGCCATCACCATCGCCACCATCACAGCCATCGCAGTCATCACCACCGCCGCTGCCATCACCACCGTCACCACCACCGCCACTGCAATCACCGCTGCAATCACCATCACCACCATCACCACCACCATCACCACCATCACCACCATCACAACTATCACCCCCCATGGCACACGGGAGGGGGTGGGTGGTCAGCACCACGCCCGGCCGTCTTTGTCCCGCGAGTGATGTTTATTACACACCGCACCAGGTACTCATTCGAGGCTGAGTCGACCGAGGAGAGGGCCAGAACCGGTTAAGATAATCGTCAGTGGTGTTGGCGTGAGCGGGAATCGAACTCAGGTCGTCGGGTTCGTAGCGCAGCACGTTAATTGCTACACTACCGCTCCCACCATCACCACCATCACTGCGCCATCACCGCCATCACCGCCATCACCGCCATCACCACCATTGCCAACATCACCAACCATGACCATCACTACCACCGTCATCATCACCATCATCACCACCATCGCCACCATCACCACCATCACTGCCGCCATCACCGCCATCACCGCCATCACCGCCATCACCACCATTGCCAACATCACCAACCATGACCATCACTACCACCGTCATCATCACCATCATCACCACCATCGCCACCATCACCACCATCACTGCCGCCATCACCGCCATCACCACCATTGCCAACATCACCAACCATCACCATCACTACCACCGTCATCATCATCATCACCACCATCACTGCCGCCATCACCGCCACCACCGCCATCACCACCATTGCCAACATCACCAACCATCACCATCACTACCACCATCATCACCATCAACACCATCATCATCCTAATCATCCTAATCACCATCATCACCATCATCACCACCATCACCATCACCACCATCACCAACATTGCCACCACCATCACTCTACCACCATCATCATCCTAATCATCACCATCATCACCATCATCACCCCCGTCACCACCATCACTGCCGCCACCACCACACCATCACCACCACCACCACCATCACCACCACCATCACTCTACCACCGTCATCATCCTAATCATCACCATCATCACCACCGTCACCACCATCACACCATCATCCTAATCACCACCACCATCACCAACCACCATCACCACCATCACCAACCATCACTACCACCATCATCATCCTAATCATCACCATCACCACCATCACCACCATCACCACCATCAACACCGCCGCCGCCACCGGGCGGATAAACCCGGCACCTGCGCTGCCCGATAGGGAGAGTCTGTGTCCCCGTTGGGGGAATGTGGAATTTCCTCATCTGGCTCATCGCGGCGTTAGGGGAGCAGAGATGAGCGGAGACCGGCTCTCGTCCCGGCCTGGAATTGCAGAATCTGCCATTAATTACGACTTTTTAAATCCTTTATATTAAGTTCGCTCGCTTGCTTGCTTAGGACCGTGCAAATCTTTCAGTCGTTTTTTAACCCACTTCCCGTGATCCAATCGAGCTGAGATTTTCCATCCAGACTCGTTGTGCGTGACAATTAATGTTCTTGAAATTTTTTTTCCAAAATGTTACACTTTTTAGGACAAATATTATATTTAATTACCAATTGCTTAATGGTGCAATGCAATCACTGACCCATAGGTGGCAGCCATCTCAAGCCAGAGGACGAGAGGACTCTAGCCGCCACGCATATAAAGGATTTATAGTGAAAAACTTTGTTTTTACGGGTTATACTTGTTTAAAATCCTTTATATTAAGTTCACTTGCTTGCTTGCTNAGGACCGTGCAAATCTTTCGGTCGTTTTTTAACCCACTTCCCGTGATCCAATCGAGCTGAGATTTTCCACCCAGACTCGTTGTGCGTGACAATTAATGTTCGTGAAAAAGAATTCCAAAATTTACACTTTTTAGGACAAAAAATTATATTTAATTACCAATTGCTTAATGGTGCAATGCAATCATCTGACCCATAGGTGGCAGCCATCTTAAGCCAGAGGACGAGAGGACTCTAGCCGCCACGCATATTAAGGATTTATAGTGAAAAACTTTGTTTTTACGGGTTATTTTTTTATTTTACCAGGTAAGGCCCACTGCGCTATGTGGGTCTTTTTCAGAAGCAAACCAGACACAAATGATAGCTTAACGAAGTGGCTTATCACATAGATATTTATAACGGCCATAGTCTAAATGCACGTTTCTAAATAAGGAGGGAAAAACTGGAGGACCCGTAGAAAATCCACACGGCAACGGAGAGAACACGCAAACTCCAAATATACAAGAGGCATCAGGGTTGGGATTGAACCCACGACCTCCTGTGTACCAGACGAGGTAGTTAACATCTCCTAGCCACCGTGATGAGAGACACGCAAACTCCAAATATACAGCAGTAGGCATCAGGGTTGGGATTGAACCCACGACCTCCTGTATACCAGACGAGGTAGTTAACATCTCCTAGCCACCGTGATGAGAGACACGCAAACTCCAAATATACAGCAGTAGGCATCAGGGTTGGGATTGAACCCACGACCTCCTGTACACCAGGCGAGGTAGTTAGCATCTTCTAGCCATTGTGGTGCAACTGGATTCTATTGGCAGACCTCGTGTCTCTGTGTCCCCACGTGCGTCCGTGTCTCTGTGTGCGTCCTCGTGTGTTTCTGTCTACATATGACCCCTTGTATCTCCCATGTCTGCCTGTGTGTCTCCCTGTGTCCAGTTTGAGAAGGCTGAGAAAATTCTCAGCGTCGATGTTGGGAATGAGGGATCGGCCTTCGTGGAAATCCTCGTGGGCAACTCTTCCTCCAATGACTCGGACTTCCAGGTGAGTGAAAGTGAGTGTGAGTGAGTGTGAATGGGTGTGAGTGAGTGAGTGTGAATGGGTGTGAGTGAGTGAGTGAGTGTGAGTGAGTGAAAGTGAGTGAGTGTGAGTGGGTAAGTGTGTGAGTGAGAGTGAGTGTGAGTGAGTGAAAGTGAGTGAGTGAGTGAGTGAGTGTGAGTGATTGTGAGTGAAATGAGTGTGTGAGTGTGAGTAAGTGTGAGTGAGTGTGAGTGAGTGTGAGTGAGTGAATGAAGTGAGTGTGAGTGATTTTACGTGAGTGAGTGTGTGAGTGTGAGTGAGTGAGTGAGTGTGAGTGAGTGAGTGAGTGTGTGAGTGTGAGTGGGTAAGTGTGTGAGTTAGTCATTAAGTGGGAGCGGTAGTGTAGCAGCTCGCGCACTGCGCTTCGAACCCGGCATGCCAACTTTGTTTCCCGCTCACTGTGATGGTGATGGCTGTGATGGTAGTGATGGTGATGGCTGTGATGGTCATCACCAGTGACGATTATCTGAACCGGTCCTGGGCCTCCCTAGGTCGCCTCGGCCACAAATGAGTACCTGGTGCGGTGTGTAAACATCGCCACTGAGGAGACAAAGACGGCCGGGCTTGGTGCTGACCACCCACCCCCTCGTGTGCCGTGCCGCCCTTCATAGATGCTCGCTAACAGCACCTGACCCAACAGTCTGTTGAGGCTATAGGGGCGATCTTTGTCCTTGTTAATCATTAATGATCTTCATGATGGTGGGCAGGCACAGGTAAAGATGCGTGACCGGGAGTCGAGGCATTCCTGTTAACTTTGGGGTGCGACAGGGATGTCCTCTGGCACCTACACGATTGACATATTTTTCGACTATGTAGTTCGAGAAGCCTTCTGTTTCAATTTAAGCTTTCGTGACTGCAGGGATTCACTTCTTGGTTCTTTCGGTAAAGTCACCACGTAGAAGGGAAATAATAAAATAATAAAAATAAAACAACAAAATAATTCTCACGACGTTTCGGCTACAATGCAAGCAGCCGTCCTCAGGTGGAGAACAGCGTCTGTCGGGGAGACGGTCTGAAGCTGTCTCCTCGACAGACCTGTTCTCCACCTGAGGACGGCTGCTTGCGTTGTGGCCGAAACGTCGTGAGAATTATTTTATTATGTTTTATTTGTATTATTTTATTACTTCCATTCTACGTGACTTTACCAAAGAACCAAGAAGCCTTCTATGGTTGTACGAAGGAATCTCCATCTGGTCCAGATACAATGGGAGGCTGATGGATGCCCGGGTGCCGCGATAAATGGCTTTCTATTGGTCAACCATGTTATGTATGGTGATGGTCTGGTGATTGCTGCTCACTCAAAGAAGGAGTGGAGGTGCTGATGATGAACCTGGAGCGTGCCACTAAGAGGTGGAGCCTTACCATCAGCCCGTCCAAAACTAAGCACCTGCCCATGTATTTTGTGTCATCAAAAACTCCACTGGAGCATTTGTGGAGAGAGTAGATAGGTTTCCATACCTGGGCAGTGTGCTTATGACCAGCTCCAATTTGACAGCACAGGTCTCACTGCGAATCAGTTCAGCGACATTTTATCATTGGCTGCGTAACGCTGTGTGGAAGCTACCTGGTCTGTTACTCTACACGAAGCTCATGTCTTCTCGGCCACGGTAATGCCCTCCCTTATTCGCTTGCGAAACGTGGAACCCTCTAATGGAACATCTCCGTGGTTAGAAACATTCAGGCTGGCCTACCTATGATCCATCCTGGATTGTGTGAGAAGCTGACAAATTCTTGAAAGATCTGGACACAGTCCCATCGATAAACTCCTCCAGCAGGCAAATTCCGATTCCAAAGAACACAGGATGAGATGTTACTATCCTTTGTGCAAGCACTTCCAAGAGTTCATGAACAGTGAGCCTGGTGAAATTTGGGGAGCGCATCGTCAGTAGTGACCCTTTGGTTCCTAGGGTGTTTCGGCCTTTACACGATACACCCTCCCAAAGGCGGCCAGCTACAGGGTGATCAATCCTACGCTTGCGTCCCATTCCCAATTAGTCGTAGGAGTTGCCTTGTTGTTGGTAGCCAACATCCCATGGGACTATGCATGGCAGGGGCGTCCTCCTCCCTGAGTCAAGCATTGTTGACTGCATACCTCCTGGCCCTCTCACTTTGGGGCCCAGCTGGGGTCTTTCCTCAGCAGGCAATGCTGTGTTGGCTGGGTCACGTAGCCCGCATTCTACTGCATGCCCAAGCGGCTTCTGTTTGTCCGGATAGTGGGGGCTAAACGGACACGACACGGGGTGGAGAAGAGATGGAGTGATGCGGTACGGGAGGATGTGGAGCTGAGTGGACTTGCCGAAGACTGGTACCAGCGGTGTCAAGATCGGCCTCGATGGAGGAGGCTCGTGAAGGACGCTACTGGGCAGTTGGAGGCAGTCGCCGTCCGACAACAACGGAGGGCGGAGGAGCGACGCTCACAACAACGAGCAAGTGCCTGGTGGCTAAAATGCAGCAAGTTGGCACAGTAGGGGGCACAGTTGGTAAATTTGGCATTAATTTTAGTCATTCAACCTATTCACCCGCTGGGTCTGTCCCGTGACCTTCTGTCAGCAGAAAGGTTTCGACACTTCACATGGTCTCAAAGTGCACCTAGCCTGGCACAGCGTCATGGTGACGTCACAGCCACTTAGTGGCGAAAGGCAGCATTTTTTGTTGTCTCTGTGTCTATCTATTTGTGTGTCACTCTGTCTGTGTCTAATGTCTCTGTGTGTCTCTGTGTGTGTCTATCTCTCTGCCTGTATATCTCTGTCTATCTGTGTCTGTCCTTGGCTATCTCTGTCTCCGTGTGTCTATCTCTGTGTCCGTGTCTATCTCTGTGTCTCTGCGTCTATCTTCTGTGTGTCTATCTCTGTGTCTCTGTGTGCCTAGCCCTGTGTCTATCACCCCCCTTCCCCGTGTGTCTCGTCTCTGACTGTGTGTGTGTGCGTCATCTCTGTGTATATGTATTTGTGTGTCACTCTGTCTGTGTCTGTCTCTGTGTGTGTCTCTGTGTGTGTCTTTCTCTGTCTGTATATCTCTGTCTATCTCTGTCTATCTGTGTCTGTCCTTGACTATCTCTGTCTCTGTGTGTCTCAATCTCTGTGTCTCTCCGTGTGTCTATCTCTGTGTCCGTGTCTATCTGTATGTCTCTGCGTCTATCTCTCTGTGTGCCTAGCCATGTGTCTACACCCCCCTTCCCCTGTGTGTCTCGTCTCTGACTGTCTGTGTGTGTCTCAATTTCTGTGTCTCTCTGTGTGTCTAGCCCTGTGTCTACAACCCCCCATTCCCCCATGTGTCTCGTCTCTGACTGTGTGTGCGTGTCTCAATCTCTGTGTCTCTCCGTGTGTCTATCTCTGTGTCCGTGTCTATCTCTGTGTCTCTGCGTCTATCTCTCTGTGTGCCTAGCCCTGTGTCTACAACCCCCCCGTGTGTGTCTGACTGTGTGTGTGTGTGTGCGTCTCTGTGTGTGTGTGCGTTTCTGACTGTGTGTGTGTGCGTCTCTGTGTGTGTCTCGTCTCTGACTGTGTGTGTCTCGTCTCTGACTGTGTGTGTGTGCGTTTCTGACTGTGTGTGTGCGTTTCTGACTGTGTGTGTGTGCGTTTCTGACTTTGTGTGTCTCGTCTCTGACTGTGTGTGTGCGTTTCTGACTGTGTGTGTCTCTGTGTGTGTGTGTGTGTCTCTGACTGTGTGTGTCTCTGTGTGTGTGTGTGTGTCTCGTCTCTGACTGTGTGTGTGCGTCTCTGTGTGTGTGTTTCGTCTCTGACTGTGTGTGTCATCTCCGCTGCATAGGCGCTACTCTCCGCCTCGTGCTTCATGTCTCCCGCTGAGAGCCGCTCTTCGCAGCAGAGGAGCCGCGTCCGAATGTTCGGCCCCGAGTTGCTGTGCCGCTCGGTTCGCGAGCAGCGCTGGGACCGGGCGCGCGTAGTCTGCCGGCAGCCCTACAACTCGGTGAGCCCTGGGGGGACGGACGGACATGTACACGCATGCACGCACGTATGCTCACACGCTCGCTCGCTTGCATGTGTAATGGGTTCCGGAGACACTTGTAGAGGTAACTTCTTTATTACACTCCAACAGCACTCCAACAGTCCTGATACTCTGTTACAGCCTAGGTACACAGCCTAGGTACACAGCCTAGGTACACGGCCTAGGTACACGGCCTAGGTACACGGCCTAGGTACACGGCCTAGGTACACGGCCTAGGTACACAGCCTAGGTACACAGCCTAGGTACACAGCCTAGGTACACAGCCTAGGTACAAGCCTAGGTACAAGCCTAGGTACAAGCCTAGGTACAAGCCTAGGTACACAGCCTAGGCACACAGCCTAGGCACACAGCCTAGGCTGGTTCCACCAGTGGCCCGATTGGACCTCAACTCAATTTCCCTGTACAAAAATACGGGTAAATCGTACAGGTTGACAGGCATACCATCTTATTCTTAGGGTTTTTTCCGGTAAAGTCACGTAGGTAAAAAATTACAATTAATAAAAGTAAAATAAAAATCACGACGTTTCGGAGGCAACACAAGCTTCCGTCTTCAGGTGGAACCATCGCAGCACGATAGCTGCTGTATCAAGTGACTTTCTCTCACTTGATACAGCTGTCGTGCTGTGACGGTTCCACCTGAAGACGGAAGCTTGTGTTGCCTCCGAAACGTCGTGATTTTATTTTATTTTACTTTTATTAATTTTAATTTTATTGTTTTACCTACGTGACTTTACCGAAAAAACCTAAGAATATGAATCCTTGCAGTCACGAAAGCTTCAAATCTAGAGGTATACCATCTCTCGACTTAAAGCTTTCGTGACTGCAGGGATTCATCTTCTTGGTTATTTCGGTAAAGTCACGTAGAAGGGAAGTAATAAAATAATAAAATTAAAACATAATCAAATAATTCTCACGACGTTTCAGCCACAACGCAAGCAGCCGTCCTCAGGTGGAGAACAAGTCTATCGAGAAGACAGTTGTGTGTGCAATTGTGTGTCATTCAGACGCTGTCTTCTCGACAGACCTGTTCTCCACCTGAGAACGGCTGCTTGCGTTGTGGCTGAAACGTCGTGAGAATTTATTTTATTATGTTTTATTTTTATTCTTTTATTATTTCCCTTCTACGTGACTTTACCGAAAGAACCAAGAAGATGAATCCCTGCAGTCACGAAAGCTTTAAATTGAACCACCACCTACACTCTTAGGTTTTTCAATAAAGTCACGTGGGTGAGAAATAAAATTAAAATTAATAAAAGTAATAATGTCTCCGTGTCTGTGTCTCCGTGTCCCGTGTCCTTGTCTGAATATCTGCATGTCTGTGTCTCCATGTCCCCGTGTTCTTGTGTCTGAATATCTGCATGTCTGTGTCTCCGTGTCCCCGTGTCTGTGTCTCTGTGTCTCCGTGTCTGTGTCTCCGTGTCCCCGTGTCCGTGTCTCCGTGTCCCCTTGTCTGTGTCTCCGTGTCCCCATGTCTGTGTCTCCATGTCCCCGTGTCTGTGTCTCCGTGTCCCCGTGTCCTTGTCTGAATATCTGCATGTCTGTGTCTCCGTGTCTGTGTCTCCGTGTCTGTGTCCCCGTGTCTGTGTCTCCGTGTCCCCGTGTCCTTGTCTGAATATCTGCATGTCTGTGTCTCCGTGTCTGTGTCTCCGTGTCTGTGTCCCCGTGTCTGTGTCTCCGTGTCCCCGTGTCCTTGTCTGAATATCTGCGTGTCTGTGTCTCCGTGTCTGTGGCCCGTGTCTGTGTCTCCGTGTCTGTGTCCCCGTGTCTGTGTCTCCATGTCCCCGTGTCCTTGTGTCTCCATGTCCCCGTGTCCTTGTGTCTGAATATCTGCATGTCTGTCTCCGTGTCTCCGTGTCTGTGTCTCCGTGTCCCCATGTCCATGTCTGAATATCTCCATGTCTGTGTCTCCGTGACCCCGTGTCTATGTCTCCGTGTTCTTGTGTCTGAATATCTGCATGTCTGTGTCCCCGTGTCTGTGTCTCTGTGTCCCCCCCATCTCCACGCCAGTCCCTGGCGTATGGCCTCGCGTTCATCCGCTTCAACTCGGTCCCTGAGGATTCCTCCACAGACGACGCTCCACAAGCCAAGCAGGTGCAGCCCGGCGCCTCTCCCGTGAACACCCATCATCTCCTCAGTGACCCCCATCCCTTCGGTGACACCCATCCCCTCACCTGGTATACAGGAGGTCGTGGGTTTGATTCCGTACCTGATGCCACGGTGGCTACGAGATGTTAACTACCTCACCTGGTACACAGGAGGTCGTGGGTTTGACCCCGACCCTGACTACCCGGTGACTAGTAGATGTTAACTACCTCACCTGGTACACAGGAGGTCGTGGGTTTGACACCGACCCTGACTACCCGGTGACTAGTAGATGTTAACTACCTTGCTTGGTTTACAGGATTGCGTGGGTTCGATCCCGGACCCTGACACCTGCTGTTGTATATAGTTTGCATCTTGCTTGCTCTCTCTCTTGCCCCGTGATGGCCGGGTGCTTTTTTTCTCTGGGTCCTCCGTTTTTTTTATCTTTTATATTAAGTTCACTTCTTCTTGGTTCTTTCGGTAAAGTCACGTAGAAGGGAAGTAATAAAATAATAAAAATAAAACCTAATAAAATACTTCCCTTCTACGTGACTTTACCGAAAGAACCAAGAAGATGAATCCCTGCAGTCACGAAAGCTTTAAATCGAAATTTAAGTTCACTTGCTTGCTTGCTTGCACGCTTACGACCGTGCAAATCTTTTGCTCGTTTTTTTACCCACTTCCCGTGATCCAATCGAGCTGACATTTTGCACACAGACTCGTTGCGCGTGACAATTAATGTTCATGAACAAAAATTTCCAAATTTTTACACTGTTTAGGGAAAACAAATTAAATATTTAATTACCAATTGCTTAATGCTGCCAGACAATCATCTGACCCATAGGTGGCAGCCATCTCAAGCCAGAGGACGAAAGGACTCTAGCCGCCACGCATATAAAGGATTTAGAGTGAAAAACTTTCTTTTTACGGGTTAATTTTTTTCCCCTCCACATTTAGAATCAACGTGCATTGAATGTTTTAAAGATTATTTTTGCTGCCGTAAGTTTTCCCAAATGATGAGGCCCACTTCGGTTGATCTACTATCATTTGTGGTTGCCAGGTCGCATCTGAAAATTAAGTGAATGGCTCCAGTGGGCTTTGCCTGCTAGGATGGTGGATGGTTTCGTTGGTATTTGTACGTGCGTTGGGTGATTTTAAAGAAATTTTTTGTACTTTGCACTATTTCATTAGGCCTCCTTTGCCAGTACCAACATATAACAATAGGGTTTTTCCCACTCGTACTCTTAGGTTTTTAAATCCTTTATATTAAGTTCACTTGCTTGCTTGCTTAGGACCGTGCAAATCTTTCGGTCGTTTTTTAACCGACTTCCCGTGATCCAATCGAGCTGACATTTTGCACACAGACTCGTTGTGCGAGACAATGCATTTTCGTGAAATTTTTTTTACAAAATGTTACACTTTTAGGAGTTAATTTTTTAAAATATTTAATTAGCAATTGTTTAATGCTGCCAGACAATCATCTGACCCATAGGTGGCAGCCATCTCAAGCAGAGGACGAGAGGACTCTAGCCGCCCCGATGCCACGCATATAAAGGATTTATAGTGAAAAACTTTGTTTTTACGGGTTTATTTTACCTACGTGACTTTACCGGAAAAATCTAAGAGTATGAATCCTTGCAGTCACGAAAGCTTCAAATCTAGGTTTTTTCCCCTTTTTTCTGGCAACAAAACTGAAACCTTTTTGCGAGGAATCACGTTACTGCATTAACCACAATACTTGCGGTCAAAATGCAAACAAAACACACTCTGATAATATATTGGCATTGTCCTTGAAGCTGATTGGTCCACACCAGAGACAGCTTTCTTTGAGCCTCGTCTCAATTGGTGCTAGACCAGAGGACGCCAAAAGGCGCACAGCTCAAAGACAATGCACTATCAGAGTAACGAGAGCTCGGGGTGAGCATCTACATCATTAGACCTCCTTTGCCAGTACCACATATAATAGGGTTTTTCCCCTTTTTTCTGGCAACAAAATGAAACCTTTTTACAAGGATTCATGTTACTACATTAACCACAATACTTGCAGTCAAAATGCAAAGAAAGCTGTCTCTTTGTGTGGACCAATCAGTTTCGAGGACAATGCATATATTGTAATAGTAATAGGTTTTTACCCTTTCAACTGGTACAAAAACTGACACCTTTATACAAGGCATCATGTTTGCAATAACCACAACACAAGCAGTCAAAATGCAAACAAAAAGAAACAACTCCGATGATGATAATGATATGCACTGTCCTTGAAGTTGTACCAGTTGAAAGGGTAAAAACCTACTACCATATTTGTCCTTGAAGTAGATTGGTCCACACCCGAGACAGCTTTTCTTAGAGCCTAGTCTCCATTGGTGTGTATATCATTATCATCATCAGAGTTGTTTATTTTTGTTTGCATTTTGACTGCTTGTGTTGTGGTTATTGCAAACATGATGCTTTGTATAAAGGTGTCAGTTTTTGTACCAGTTGAAAGGGTAAAAACCTACTACTATATTTGCCACTGGTAAAGGAGTCTCAGTGTAAATGCTATATTATCAGTGTGTTTTTTGTTTGCATTTTGACCACAAGTATTGTGGTTAATGCAGACATGATTCCTTGTAAAAAGGTTTCATCTTAACACAACTGTTTTGCCAGAAAAAGGGGAAACCCTATTATTATACTTTGCACTTTCGATTTAAAGCTTTGTGACGCAGGGATTCATCTTCTTGGTTCTTTCGGTAAAGTCACGTAGAAGGAAGTAATAAAATAATAAAATAAACATAATAAATAATGTCTCCCGACAGACCTGGTTTTCACCTGAGGACGGCTGCTTGCATTGTGGCCGAAACGTCGTGAGAATTATTTTATTACGTTTTATTTTTATTATTTATTATTTCCATTCTACGTGACTTTACCGAAAGAACCAAGAAATACTTTTCACTCTTGCCGTGTTTGTGCGTATTGTATTGGACCATCCGTAAAAAAAGAGCTTCATAGCTTATCGGATTCCTCCAGCAGTATACATATAAATGTTATGATGCTGCTTCTCGCACATCGCACGGTCTTGACGACAAAGACGGCAATCCCTCCCAGGATGGCCGCCGTCAGCTCGTGCTCACTGCACTTGTCGGGAAAATTGCCCCTCACGGATTGCTCACCTCACCCCCCCGCCTCCTCCTCCTCGTGTGTCTGTGTCCCTGCCCCCCCCACCTGGGTCTGGGCAGTAGCAGGAGCAGCGGCTGGGCGTGTTCCGTCTCCGTGACGACGTCCCGAGCAGCAGTAGCGGCGGGGGCTGCCTCGCTCCGGGTGGACTCTTCTCTTCCCGCCAGCGTCACCCCCTCTGCTCACCCCCCCACACCCCCGCCCCTCACGGTCAGAGTCACCCCCCCCCCCCTTCTTCACCCGCCACACCACCGGGCGTACAATGGCCGAGTCGGGCTCGTGCTGTCGAGATGTTAACTCCCTCGCCTGGTACGCAGGAGAGTCGTCGTTTCGATCCGACATCCCCAAATGTCTGTTACGTGGAAACGCCCCGAAACTTTCGCTGTGGCGTATGCATACGGTATATAGTCTGTTGCACTGGTCAACACACTTTGTCTGGCATAAGGTATTCCAACAGTTTTAAGGTAATTTTGGGGGTGCTGATTCCAAATCTGGCATCAGCTGTCTCGGGTGTGGACCAATCAACTTCAAGGACAGTGCATACATTATCAGAGTTGTGTTTTTGTTTGCATTATGACTGGGTAACATGTTGTAAATATGACAAGGTGCAATTTTGTAGATAAAATGTTAAAGTAAAAGTCATTTTAAGCCCTTGGCCTTGCTGAAGAGGCCAACAGCGGATGGGAAGAAACTGTTTTTAAATCCTTTATATTAAGTTCGCTTGCTTGCGTGCTTGCTTGCTTGCTTAGACCGTGCAAATCTTTCGGTCGTTTTTTAACCCACTCCCTTGATCCAATTGAGCTGACATTTTGACTCGTTGTGCGTGACAATATTTTCGTGAAAATTTTTTCCAAAATTTTACACTTTTTAGAATTATTTTTNATATTTAATTACCAATTGCTTAATGGTGGCAGGCAATCATCTGACCCATAGGTGGCAGCCATCTCAAGCCAGAGGACGAGAGGACTCTAGCCGCCACGCATATAAAGGATTTCTAGTGAAAAACTTAGTTTTTAAGGCCCCGTCACAGAAACGACCCCCTCTCTTTGTGCCGATATGTGTTCTCTCTCCGTGTGTCCTTGTGATGTCTGTCTGCTTGTATGTCTGTCTATAGTTTTCTAGTTAGATTTTTGTTGCTATTTCTTTTATGCCTGATGATGATTGCTTGTGTTGCAATCGAAACGTCGTAATATGCCACTATTTAGTTTATTATTTTATCTTTAGACGTCACTTTACCGAAAGAACCAAAGAATAGAGGAGGCTAAACGGGCGCGGCACGAGCTAGACAAGAGTTTGACAGATGTGCGGCACAGGAGGATGTCGAGCTGATTGGTCTTGCCGATGACCGGCCTCTGTGCTGAAGGCGTGTTGAGGATGCTGTTTGGCAGTGCCAGCCTAGGTGCACCTTGAGGCTAATAATGGTCAGTTGGAGGTAGTTGCCCTAACAGCAACAATGGAGGTCGGAGGTGCATCTGTCAGCCATCTCGGTCTGTCAACGAAATACCGCCTGGGTCTGGCCCATGACCTGCTTTTTAGCAGGCGACCATTCCACGCTTTACATGGCCTCAAAGTTCACCGAGCCTGGCACAGGCGCCGTGGTGACGTCACTTGTGACGAATGGCGAGTATTGGTGTGTGGGGAGCGGTAGTGTAGCGGTTAGCGTGCCGCGCTACGAACCCGGCGACCCAAGTTTCGATTCCACTCACTGCCAACACCAGTGACGATTAGCTGAACCTGTCATGGGCTCCCCTAGGTCGACTCGCCTCTAATGGAACATCTGCGCTGGTTAGAAACATTCAGACTGGCCTGCCTTACGATCCATCCTGGATTTAACCAGTGTTATTGTGTGAGGAGCTCGCAAATCCTTGAAAGATCTGGGCAAAGTCCCATCGGTGAGCTTCTCCGGCAGGCAAGGCTGCATTGCTAGGTCGTGTAGCCCGCATGCCCAGCCACCGATGCCCAAGCAGCTTTTGTTAGGCCGCATAGAGGGGCTAAACGGGCACGACATTGGCTGGAGAAGAGATGGACTGATGGATGTGGAGCAGAGTGGAATTGCCGAACACTGGTACCAGCGGTATGATCAGCCTCTATGCTCGTGAAGGACGCTACTGCGCAGTTGGAGGCAGTTGTCCATCAACAACAACTGTGGGCAGAGAAGCGACGCTCACAACAACGAGCGGAGCGCCGGCGCTAAAATGCAGCAAGTTGGCACAGTAGGGGGTACTGCTGGTACATCTACCAGTCATCTCATCACCAGCCCATGGCACCTGGGTCTGTCCCAGACCTCCTGTTAGCGAGCCTCGACACTTAACGTGCACCTGGCCTGGCACAGGCGCTGGGACTCACCTCTTTGGCGAATGGCGGGTATTGGTATTGATCATCTTCTTGGTTCTTTCGGTAAAGTCACGTAGAAGGGAAATAACAAATAATAAAANTAAAACATTAAATAATTCTCACGACGTTTCGGCCACAACGCAAGCAGCCGTCCTCAGGTGAAGAACAGGTCTGTCGGAAAGACATTCAGACGCTGTCTTCATTCAGACGCTGTCTTCCGACAGACCTGTTCTTCACCTGAGGACGGCTGCTGCGTTGTGGCCGAAACGTCGTGAGAATTATTTTATTATGTTTTATTTATATTATTTTATTATTTCCATTCTACATGACTTTACCGAAAGAACCAAGAAGATGAATCCCTGCAGTCACGAAAGCTTTAAATCGAAATTTGGTATTTGTTGACTGTTTCTGTGTTCATAGNTCTGTATGCCAGGGTGCACTGGGCGATCTACCTGGGTCTCCCTCCTCACCCAGCTCCACCATCAGCCCCAGGTCTCCTCACTTCCCGTATCTCTCTTTCTCAGTGTCCCATGTCTCTTGTCTCAGTGTGCCGTGTCTCTCTGTCTCGGACTCTCTTTGTCTCAGTGTCTCGTTCTCTGCCTCAGTGTCTCTGTGTCTCAGTGTCCTCTGTCTCAGTGTGCCGTGTCTCTGTCNTGTTCTCTCTGTCCAGTGTGCCGTGTGCTGTGTCTGTCTGTCCAGTGTCTCTCTGTCCTGTGTCTCTCTGTCTTNGTGTCTCTATTCTTTACAGTGTCTGTCTGTCCAGTGTCTCTCTGTCCAGTGTGCCTGTCCTCTGTCGCTGCCGTGCTCTGTCCTGTGTTGTCCTGTGTCTAAGTGTCNCTGTTCCTGTGTCTCGTGTCTCTTTGTCTCATGTCTATCATTCTGCATGCCTGTTCTGTCTCTGTCTCTCTGTCGCGTGGCCGTGTCTCTGTCCTGTGTCTCTCCGTGTTCTCTCTGTCTCAGTGTCCTCTTCTTCAGGTGCTGTCTCGTCTGTGTCTCTCTGTCTCAGACTCTCTTTGTCTCAGTGTCGTGCTCTCTGTCTCTGTGTCTCTCATTCTCAGTGTCCTGTGTCTCTCTGTCTCAGTGCCCCATGTCTCTGTCTCAGTATGAGTCGTCCTGTGTCTCACTCTCTGTCTCTGTGTCTCAGTGTCTCTGTGTCTCAGTGTCTCTTTGTCTCAGTGTCTCTCATTCTCAGCTGTCCTGTGTTTGTCTCGGTGTCTCTCTGTCTCAGTCTTCCTCTCTCTCTGTCTCGGTGTCTCTCTCTCAGTGTCCTGTGTTTGTCTCAGTGTCCTCTGTCTCAGTGTCTCTCTGTCTCAGTGTCTCTACCTCTCAGTGTCTCTTTGTCTCAGTGTCGTTCTCTGTCTCTGTGTCTCATGTCTCTTTGTCTCAGTGTCTCTCATTCTCAGTGTCCTGTGTTTGTCTCGGTGTCTCTCTGTCTCAGTGTCTCTACCTCAGTGTCTCTCTGTCTCGGTGTCTCTCTCTCAGTGTCCTGTGTTTGTCTCAGTGTCTCTCTGTCTCAGTGTCTCTCTGTCTCAGTGTCTCTACCTCTCAGTGTCTCTTTGTCTCGGTGTCTCTCATTCTCAGTGTCCTGTGTTTGTCTCAGTGTCTCTCTGTCTCAGTGTGCCGTGTCTCTGTCCTGTGTCTCTCTGTCTCAGTGTGCCGTGTCTCTCTGTCTCAGTACCCCATGTCTCTCTGTCTCAGTGTGCCGTGTCTCTGTCCTGTGCCTCTCTGCTCTCAGGCCGCGTGCCTCAAGAGGAAGTTTGACTTGCCCGTGACCTCCCAACCACGGAAGAGGCGGCCGCAGGGCGAGTGGGGGGAGGTGGAGGAGCGGGGGGAGGGGAGGAGGAGGGACAAGGTGGTGGACAAGGTGGTGGAGGAGGAGGAGAGGGCCTCCTGATGGACCCTTCACGAGGTTTGTGTCTCCGGGATGCGCTGCTCAGAGATGGGGATGTTAACTACCTCGCCTGGTATACAGAATTGTGGGTTCGATCACGACCCTGACTACCCGGTGGCGAGGAGATGTTTAGTTCCTCGACTGGTATACAGACGCTGTCTTTCCGACAGACCTGTTCTTCACCTGAGGGACGGCTGCTTGCGTTGTGGCCGAAACGTCGTGAGAATTGTATTTTATGATGTTTTACTTGTATTATTTTATTATTTCCCTTCTACGTGACTTTACTGAAAGAACCAAGAAGATGAATCCCTGCAGTCACGAAAGCTTTAAATCGAAATTTGGTATACAGAAGGTCGTGGGTTCGACTCTGGATCCTAAGACTGCCTGCTGCTGTATCTTCGGAGTAAGCAGTCTTTCTCGTTCTCCCTTGGTGGTCGCGTGGATTTTTCTCCAGGTCTTCCACTTTTTAAATCCTTTATATTAAGTTCACTTGCTTGCTTGCTTGCGCGCTTACGACCGTGCAAATCTTTCGGTCGTTTTTTATTTAAATCCTTTATATTAAGTTCACTTACTTGCTTGCTTGCGCGCTTACGACCGTGCAAATCTTTCGGTCGTTTTTTATTTAAATCCTTTATATTAAGTTCACTTACTTGCTTGCTTGCGCGCTTACGACCGTGCAAATCTTTCGGTCGTTTTTATTTAAATCCTTTATATTAAGTTCACTTACTTGCTTGCTTGCGCGCTTACGACCGTGCAAATCTTTCGGTCGTTTTTTATTTAAATCCTTTATATTAAGTTCACTTACTTGCTTGCTTGCGTGCTTACGACCGTGCAAATCTTTCGGTCGTTTTTTAACCCACTTCCCGTGATCCAATCGAGCTGACATTTTGCACACAGACTCGTTGTGCGTGACAATTTATTTTCGTGAAAAAAACATTTCCAAAATTTTCCACTTTTTAGGAAAAAAAACATTTCATATTTAATTTAAAATACCAATGTGATAAAATGGAACTCTTACTCAAGAAAAACAGAAATGAATAATAAAATAAAACCGACGCCACGCATATAAAGGATTTATAGTGAAAAAAATAGTTTTTACGGGTTCCTTTTTTATCCCCTCCACATTTACAATCAACGTTACCGTGCTTTTTTTCGAGTGATTTGGCTCCTGCTATGAATTTGCTCGCGATGGTGATGAGCCACTACTTTGTTGGGCTACCATTGCTGATAACCAGGTCGCTGCTTCTGAAAAAATGGCTACTCAGTGGGGCCTTACCCACTTCTAGAATAAAACAAATAGTAGACTCTATGGAACCTCATTTGCCAGTAAAAATATGATAATTGGTTTTATACCCTTCTATCTGGCAACAAAACTGACACCTTTTTACAAGGAGTCATGTTTGCATAGACCGCAATACCTGCAGTCATAATGCAAACAAAAGACATAACTCTGATAATGTATGCACTGTCCTTGAAGTTGATTGGTCCACACCCGAGACAGCTTTCCTTAGAGCCTAGTCTCACATGGTGTTGGACCAGATGACGCCAAAAGGCGCACAACTCAAAGACAATGCACCATCAGAGTATGAGAGCTCGGGGCAAGCATCTACACTATGGGAACCTCATTTGCCAGTAAAAATATGATAATTGTTTTTTACCCTTCTATCTGGCAACAAAACTGACACCTTTTTACAAGGAGTCATGTTTGCATAGACCAATCAACTTCAAGGACAGTGCACATTATCAGAGTTATGTTTTTTGTTTGTATTATGACTGCAGGTATTGCGGTCTAAGCAAACATGACTCCTTGTAAAAAGGTGTCAGTTTTGTTGCCAGATAAATACTCTCAATTATCCGCATGCGGTTTTTAACAAGAATTAATGAAGTGATAGGTTTTTGCCCTTTCAACTGGTACAAAAACTGACACCTGTTTACAAGGCATCATGTTTGCAATAACCACAACACAAACAGTCAAATTGCAAACAAAAAGAAACAACTCTGATGATGATAATGACATGCACTGTCCTTGAAGTTGATTGGTCCACACCTGAGACAGCTTTTTTGTACCAGTTGAAAGGGTAAAAACCTACCACTATATTTTGCCACTGGAGGTCTCGTAGTGTAAATGCTTACCCGAGCTCTCAATACTCTGATAGTGCGCTGTCTTTGAGTTGTACGCCTTTTGGCGTCATCTGGTCCAACACCAATGGAGACTAGGCTCTAAGAAAAGCTGTCTTGGGTGTGGACCAATCAACTTCAAGGACAGTGCATATCATTATCAGAGTTGTGTGATAATTGTAAGTGTGAGAGTGTGTGGTGTGTGGTGTGTGTGGTGAGCGTGTGTGTGGTGGAGTGAGGATGGAGCTCTCTCTCTCTCCTTCTCGGAGGTGGTGGAGGCCGGAGAGAAGGAGCAGCTGCATCACCTGCACAGAGCTCGTTCGCGCGGAGCAGCAGCAGCAGCAGCAGCAGCAGCAACAACAACAACCACAACAACAACAACCACGGGGCGAGCAAAGCCGGTGGTGGTTGGGAGCAGTGAGAGAGTGAGCGTGAATGAGTGAGCTTGAGAGATGGTGAATGTGAAAGAGTGCGGGGTGAGTGAGTGTGTGTGTGCCTGCCCACCATCATGAAGGTCTTTAATGATTGTGAACAGTGGAACCCCAAACGCACAGAATAAAACAAATACCTGGCCTATTGCTTTTATCATAGGCCTTACAGGTTAATATAGTAGCTATGTAGGTCCGCTTTAAAATCCCTACACCTCTGTTGCTATAGCAGATGGACAGAGAATATGGCATCCTTGTAGGACTCAAACCACATTGGGGCTCCGCAAACCTCTATCCAGCCACACGCTCCACTATCCAGCCACTCACTCCACTACCCAGCCACTCACTCCACTACCCAGCCACTCACTCCACTACCCAGCCACACACTCCACTACCCAGCCACTCACTCCACTACCCAGCCACACACTCCACTACCCACACACTCCACTACCCAGCCACTCGCTCCACTACCCAGCCACTCGCTCCACTACCCAGCCACTCGCTCCACTATCCAGCCACACGCTCCACTATCCAGCCACACACTCCACTACCCAGCCACACGCTCCACTATCCAGCCACTCACTCCACTACCCAGCCACTCACTCCACTACCCAGCCACTCACTCCACTACCCAGCCACACACTCCCACTACCCAGCCACTCACTCCACTACCCAGCCACACACTCCACTACCCACACACTCCACTACCCAGCCACTCGCTCCACTACCCAGCCACTCGCTCCACTACCCAGCCACTCGCTCCACTACCCAGCCACACGCTCCACTATCCAGCCACACGCTCCACTATCCAGCCACACACTCCACTACCCAGCCACACACTCCACTACCCAGCCACTCACTCCACTACCCAGCCACACACTCCACTACCCAGCCACACACTCCACTATCCAGCCACTCACTCCACTATCCAGCCACTCACTCCACTACCCAGCCACTCACTCCACTACCCAGCCACTCACTCCACTACCCAGCCACACACTCCCACTACCAGCCACTCACTCCACTACCCAGCCACACACTCCACTACCCACACACTCCACTACCCAGCCACTCGCTCCACTACCCAGCCACACACTCCACTACCCAGCCACTCGCTCCACTACCCAGCCACA
Organism: Lethenteron camtschaticum; assembly: GCA_018977245.1. Lineage (NCBI taxonomy): Eukaryota > Metazoa > Chordata > Hyperoartia > Petromyzontiformes > Petromyzontidae > Lethenteron > Lethenteron camtschaticum. The sequence goes on along the minus strand of WFAB01001274.1, from coordinate 130,965 downwards.
CACTCCACTACCCAGCCACACGCTCCACTACCCAGCCACACACTCCACTACCCAGCCACACGCTGCACTACCCACCACGCACTCCACTACCCACACACTCCACTACCCAGCCACACACTCCACTACCCAGCCACACGCTCCACTACCCACACACTCCACTACCCAGCCACACGCTCCACTACCCACACACTCCACTACCCACACACTCCACTATCCAGCCACTCACTCCACTACCCAGCCACACACTCCACTACCCACACACTCCACTACCCAGCCACACGCTCCACTATCCAGCCACACACTCCACTATCCAGCCACACACTCCACTACCCAGCCACACACTCCACTACCCAGCCACTCACTCCACTACCCAGCCACTCCACTACCCACACACTCCACTACCCAGCCACACACTCCACTATCCAGCCACTCACTCCACTACCCAGCCACTCACTCCACTACCCAGCCACTCACTCCACTACCCAGCCACACACTCCACTACCCAGCCACTCACTCCACTACCCAGCCACACACTCCACTACCCACACACTCCACTACCCAGCCACTCGCTCCACTACCCAGCCACACACTCCACTACCCAGCCACTCGCTCCACTACCCAGCCACACACTCCACTACCCAGCCACACGCTCCACTACCCAGCCACACACTCCACTACCCAGCCACACGCTGCACTACCAACCACGCACTCCACTACCCACACACTCCACTACCCAGCCACACACTCCACTACCCAGCCACACGCTCCACTACCCACACACTCCACTACCCAGCCACACGCTCCACTACCCACACACTCCACTACCCACACACTCCACTATCCAGCCACTCACTCTACTACCCAGCCACACACTCCACTACCCACACACTCCACTACCCAGCCACACACTCCACTATCCAGCCACTCACTCCACTACTCCGCCACACACTCCACTACCCACACACTCCACTACCCAGCCTCATGCCCACTATCCAGCCATACACCTGCCTGGGTATTTTGTGTCATCAAACACTCCATCCCCTCCGCTGCCCATGTGGAGAGCGTGGATGTTTTCACATACCCAGGCCAGATTCGAAGCAAGTGGCATTTATCTTGTATCTTCTGTTTAACGCTGCTGTGTGGAAGATGCCTGGTATGTCGCTCCATACAAAGCTGCAGGTCTTCTCGGCCCTCCCTTGTCGATGCTTGTGAAACGTGGACCCCTCTAATAGAACATCTTCGGCAGTTAGAGCCATTCAGGCTGGCCTGCCTATGATCTATCCTGCGTTTAACCAGGCTGGATTGTGTGAGGAGCTCACAATCCTTGAAAGATCTGGACACATTCCCATCAGTGAGCTCCTCCGGCAGGCAAGGTTGCGTTGGCTGGGTCACGTAGCCTGCATGCCAAGCCAGCGCATGCCCAAGCACCTTTTGTTTGGCCGGATAGAGGGGGTTTAAACGTGCAACGGTATGGGCTCGAGAAGAGATGGACTGGTGCGGTACAGCTGGAGGTTCGTGAAGGACGCAGCAACAGCGGAGGGCAAAGGAGGGACGCTCACAACGATAGGCAGAGCACGGGGCAGTGAGAACGCAGTAAGTTGGCACAGCAAAGGGCACAGGTAGTGCATCTGCCAGTAATTTCCGTAAGTCAACCCACGGCACCAGGGTCTGTCCCGTTACTTCCTACCAGCGAGGCCTGATGGTGCACCTAGCCTGGCACAAGTGCCGTGGTGATGTCACCGCCACTTAGTGGTGACCGGTGGCTATTGTTGGTGGTTATGGCGTTTTGATGGTTGTGATGGTGGTGATGGTGGTGACGGTGTTGACGATGCTTGTGATGGTGGTGGTCGTGATGATGACAATGGTGGTGGTGGTGATGATGATGATGATCATCATAATGATGGTGGTGGTTACAGTGGTGATGGTTGTGGTTGTGACGATAATTATTGTGGTTATGGTGGTGACGATAGTGGTGACGACGATGGTGGAGATGATGATGATGTTGATGATGGTGATGCTGACAGTGGGGTGAAGAGGGTGGTGACGGTGATGATGATGATAGCGGTGGTGATGATGGTAGTGGTGGTGATGATGGTAGTTGGTGGTGATGGTGATGGTAGTGGTGGTGATGATGGTAGTGGTGGTGATGATGGTAGTGGTGGTGATGATGGTAGTGGTAGTGACGGTGGCGGTGATAATGATGATGATAGCGGTGGTGATTATCGTAGTGTGGTGATGATGGTAGTGGTGGTGATGATGATGATGGTAGCGGTGGTGATGATCGTAGCGGTGGTGATGATGGTAGCAGTGATGATGATGGTAGTGGTGGTGATGATCGTAGCGGTGGTGAGGATGGTCGTGGTGGTGACGATGGTAGCGGTGGTGATGACGGTAGTGGTGGTGATGATGTAGCGTTGATGATGATGGTAGTGGTGGTGATTATGGTAGCGGTGGTGATGATGGTAGCGGTGGTGATGATGGTAGTGGTGGTGATGATGGTAGCGGTGGTGATGATCGTAGCGGTGGTGATGATGGTAGAGGTGGTGACGATGGTGGCGACGGTGATGATAATAATGACGATGGTGGTGGTGACTCTGAGGCTGCCCGTTGCGCTAACCGCCCCACCCCCCCCCCCCCCCCACCTGATCTGCCCCCCACCCCAACAGGCAGCGCTCGTGGGTCAGGCCCCCTCCCCGGCAGCTTCTGCCCCCCCGCGTCTCCTGGCCAGCCTGCGCTGTGCGGGGTGGTGGTCTCGCTCAGCGGCTTCACCAACCCCCTGCGCTCCACGCTGCGCGACTTGGCCCTGGGGCTGGGCGCTCGCTACCGGCCCGACTGGGGACCGGCCTGCACCCACCTCGTGTGAGATACGGGGGGGGGCGAGAAGGGGGCGGGGGGGGCGAGAAGGGGGCACTGGGGGGGGGCGGGGGGGGGGGCGAGAAGGTGGCACTGGAGGGGGGCACGGGGGGCACTGGGAGGGTGGAGTAGCACAGGAGGGGGGTCATGGGGAACCCAGCCGGAGTGGGCAGGGTGGGGTGTATGAGAACTCGGGGTCACTGATGGCATGGGGGGGGGGGCAGGGGGTTAGGGCCATTGGGCACACTCATCCGCCTACATTCCTCCCCTTGATCTGTTTTTCCCTCATCTCCACGTCTGTGTCTCCCCTGTGTTTCCGTGTCCCACCCCTCTGCGTGTCTCACCCCGCGTCTCACCCTCGCGTCTCCCGTGTCTCCATGTGACCCCGGTCTCTCCCCGTGTTCCCACGTCTCAACTCGTCACCGCGTCTCTCCCCGCGTCCCCCCGCGCCCGCGTCTCCGCGTCCTCCCGNGTCTCTCCCCGCGTCTCTCCCGCGTCTCTCCCGCGTCTCTCCCGCGTCTCTCCCCGCGTCTCTCCCCGCGTCTCTCCCGCGTCTCTCCCCGCGTCTCTCCCGCGTCTCTCCCGCGTCTCTCCCCGCGTCTCTCCCCGCGTCTCTCCCGCGTCTCTCCCCGCGTCTCTCCCCGCGTCTCTCCCCGCGTCTCTCCCCGCGTCTCTCCCGCGTCTCTCCCGCGTCTCTCCCCGCGTCCTCCCGCGTCCTCCCGCGTCTCTCCCGCGTCTCTCCCGCGTCTCTCCCCGCGTCTCTCCCCGCGTCTCTCCCGCGTCTCTCCCCGCGTCTCTCCCNGCGTCTCTCCCGCGTCTCTCCCCGCGTCTCTCCCCGCGTCTCTCCCGCGTCTCTCCCCGCGTCTCTCCCGCGTCTCTCCCCGCGTCTCTCCCCCCGCGTCCTCCCCGCGNCCTCCCCGCGTCTCTCCCGCGTCTCTCCCGCGTCTCTCCCCGCGTCTCTCCCCGCGTCTCTCCCCGCGTCTCTCCCCGCGTCTCTCCCCGCGTCTCTCCCCGCGTCTCTCCCCGCGTCTCTCCCGCGTCTCTCCCCGCGTCTCTCCCCGCGTCTCTCCCGCGTCTCTCCCGCGTCTCTCCCGCGTCTCTCCCGCGTCTCTCCCCGCGTCTCTCCCCGCGTCTCTCCCGCGTCTCTCCCCCGTCTCTCCCCGCTTTTCCCCCGCTTTCCCCGCATCTCAACGTGTCTCCCCGTGTCTCCCCGTGTCTCCCCGTGTCTCCCCACGTCTCAGCTGTGCGTTTGCCCGCACACCCAAGAGCCGTCAGGCGCAGGCTGCGGGGCTCTCGTGGTGCGGAGAGAGTGGCTGGAGGACAGCGCCGCCCAGGGGCGGAGACTCGCAGAGCGCCGGTGAGACACGTGGAGACACGGGCAGACACGGGGAGACACGGGGAGACACGGGTGAGAAGGGAGACACGGGGAGACACGGGGAGACATGGGGAGACACATGGTAAGAAGGGGAGACACGGTGACAAGGGAGACACGGGGAGACACGGGTGACAAGAGGAGACACGGGGAGACACAAGGAGACACGGGTGAGAAGGGAGACACGGGTGAGACGGGGAGACACGGGAGACACGGGGTAAGAAGGAGAGACACGGGTGAGAAGGGAGACACGGGGTAAGAAGGAGAGACACGGGTGAGAAGGGGAGACACGGGGAGATACGATGAGACACGGGGAGACACGGGGAGACACGGGGAGATACGATGAGACACGGGAGACACGGGTGAGAAGGGGAGACACGGAGACACGGGGAGATGCACGTAGAGACACGGAGAGTCATCCTACCCTGACGCCTGCTGTATATTTGGAGTTTGCGGTGTCTATCCTTGATCGTGTGATTTTTTTTCTTTCTGGATCTTTGTGGTTTTTCCCTCCACATTTGTAGAATCAACGTGAGTTCAGAGTTTTTGGCTCCTATACATTTCCACGCCGTGATAAGCCCACTTTGTTGAGCTATCATTTTTGACAGCCAGGGCACTTCTGAAAAAGAGCTGTGTACAGCAGCTCAATGGAGCCTTACCCACTTATAAGAGGACTTGCCTGCACGAATGGAGAGGCGGTCAGACACACGTGCATGAGCATAATGTGGCGGTGCGTTCGCCATAGCGGTTGTACCAGGCTAGGTGCGCTTTGAGGCTATTGTGTAAAGTGTGGAAGGTGCTTGCCACTGGCAAGTCACGGGGCAGACCTATGGAGCCACAGTCTTGAACCCTCACAGATTTCGTTTAGACATCTGGAAGATGGTGGGGAGGTGATGATGTCAACCTCCAGCTGCTAGCGATGATGGATGAAGGCAAGGACGGGGCATGGTGGAGTGTCAACGCTCACGGCAGTGAGAACACCATCAGAGATGGACCACGTAGAAAATAATCAGCAGTAGATTCTAGATTTGAAGCTTTCGTGACTGCAAGGATTCATACTCTTTGGTTTTTTCGGTAAAGTCACGTAGGTGAAACAAGAAATGAAATAAATGAAAACAACTAAATAAAATCACGACGTTTCGGAGGCAACACAAGCTTCCTTTCGTCAGGTGTAAAAAAGGAGTAACCTAATTCTTTCTGAGATTAGTGATAGGCTAGCTTTAAATAAAATCTGTTTAGAGTTCGGTGAAGACACAGCAGCAGATGTGAGTGTGAAAGCGATGGGTATTACCTTAAATTTCGATGTAAAGCTTTCGTGACTGCAGGGATTCATCTTCTTGGTTATTTCGGTAAAGTCACGTAGAAGGGAAATAATAAAATAATAAAAATAAAACATCATAAAATAAGAATTCTTTTTAAAATAATTATTTTAAAATAATTCATATTTATAATGTTTTATTTTTATTATTTTATTATTTCCCTTCTACGTGACTTTTAAAAATAATTATTTTAAAATAATTCATATTTTATAATGTTTTATTTTTATTATTTTATTATTTCCCTTCTACGTGACTTTACCGAAAGAACCAAGAAAAGCATTTGCTCTGTTTAACATGTAGGCTTTCGCGACCAATTTTATTCATAATCAACGTTTTGGGTTTAGATGGCGTTATTTATAAATGTGTCGTAACCCTCCACCACCCGACACGGCCAATCAGTAAAAAATTACCCGTAAAAACAAAGTTTTTCACTATAAATCCTTTATATGCGTGGCATCGGTTTTATTTTATTATTCATTTCAGTTTTTCTTGAGTAAGAGTTTCATTTTTATCACATTGGTATTTTAAATAAAATATGAAAAAAATTTTTCCTAAAAAGTGGAAAATTTAGGAATTTTTTTTCACGAACATTAATTGTCACGCACAACGAGTCTGTGTGCAAAATGTCAGCTCGATTGGATCACGGGAAGTGGGTTTAAAAACGACCGAAAGATTTGCACGGTCGTAAGCGCGCAAGCACGCAAGTGAACTTAATATAAATGATTTAAAAGTGTCACGTTGACAAAAGACAAATAGTTCACTGCTTTAGCCCACCGGTGTGTTGAAGCGTGAAACCACAACATTTACAAAAATAATAATTGAGTACGACGTTTCGCTGGTAATTGCATCCAGCATCATCAACTGTTAGGCATTTGTTCTCACAGTTTTCTCAGAATTGGGGGATGTTTGTGTTTGTATGCGTCAGGTACCTGATGTACGGCGATGGATCGAGCAGCGAGGATGAGGAGGCACGTCCCTCACGCCGTCCAAACAGAACGCCGTCGACGGTGAGTGCCGGGGGTATGGCTGTGTGTGTGGTGGGTGGGTGTGGTGGGTGTGGGTGGGTGTGGGTGGTGTGTGGGTGTGGTGGGTGTGGGTGGGTGTGGNTGGTGTGGGTGGGTGTGGGTGGGTGTGGTGGTGGTGGTGTGGGTGGTGGGTGTGGGTGGGTGGGTGGGTGTGTGACTGTTGGGAGCGGTAGTGTAGCGGTTAGCGCGCTGCGCTATGAACCTGGCGACCCGGGTTCGATTCCCGCTCACGGCTAACACCAGTTACGATTATCTGAACCGGTCCTGGGCCTCCCTAGGTCGACTCAGCCTTAAATGAGTACCTGGTGTGGTGTGTAAACATCGCCACTGGGGAAACAAAGGCGGCCGGCGTGGTGTTGGCCACCCACCCCTCGCGTGTCGTGCAGGCCTTTATACGTGTGCAGGAGCCTAAGTAGCGCAGAAGACGTCGATGGAGGCAACACTTATTTATTAACAAGAGCTACGATACAGCAGCTCGTAGCGAACCCTCACACTCGAAGGGGTAACGGCCCCTTCACCCGATTCTACTAGAGGATGTGTTCCTCGGCTCACGTTCCCCGTGAGCTCCTACTACTCCCCTCTATCTCAGACCATCCTAAAGGAGGCTAACTGACCTTTCCCAGCTTTGGCTCAGGTCCGACCCTCAGCCACTCGAGCTGGCCCTCACAGGGACCCAGACCTCGCTGCTCTGAGGTCGCCCCTGGCTTGCCCTGCTCGGCTCTGCGAGACAGGGCGGTAGTCCCAGGGCTAGGCTAGTCGCTCTTCAATCTTCACTGGCTCTTCATTCTCTTCGGACTCTGACTGCCTCGAGCTCTCTCTCTCTCACCGCCTTATATACCCAACCCCATCCCCCCGAGGGGCGGGGCTGTGCGGGATCCCAGCCACAGCCTCCACACAGCCCCCCAGGGTGATGACTGTTTGCGGACGTTGATGTAGACGCCCCCAACGTAACAGCTCGCCACACCCCGTTACGTAATACCTCTCTACACGTGCTCGCTCGCAGCACTTGCCCCAACAGTCTGTTCAGGCTGCACGGTGGATCTTTGTCTCTTGCTGTGTGTGACGAGCGTAGTGTCGCGGTCAGCGTGCCGCGCCACAAGCCTGGCAACCCGAGTTCGATTCCTGCTCACGGCCAACACCAGTGACGATTATCTGAATCGTTCCTGGCCCTCCCCTAGGTCGACTCAGCCTCAAATTAGTACGTGGTGCAGTGTGTAGTAAACATCGCCACTGGGGAGACAAAGGCGGCCGGCGTGGTGCTGGCCACCCACCACCTCGTGTGCCGTTCCAGCCTTCTTAGGTGCTCGCTAACAGCACTTGCCCCTACAGTCTGTTAAGGCAACACGGGGGACTTTGGGTGTGATTGTGAGTGGTGAACGTGCGTCTGTTTGGGCTGGAGAACGCAACCCCCTGCGCATCCTCGGTGGTTGCCACCGGCAATGGGCCGTGGTGACTGAGCAAATCGGCTGTTCCCTTCATGGTAGCCACAGGGACTCTGGATGGGTACGAGGGAGCTGGTGATGACTGCCCCCTACTCAGCCTTCAACTCAATTCCCATAAAAAATTACAGAAAGTTAAATTGAAGATTGTGCCGGAGGTCCCAGGGTGGGGGTGGAACAGGCCCTTTGTGGCATCTTTTGACCCAAACCCCCATTCTAGAGGAGCCAGGCGACCTGAACCCGTAACCCTTGGTGTTCACTCCTGAAATAACAACGAGAAACCTACTCCTCTTCTTGGTTCTTTCGGTAAAGTCACGTAGAAGGGAAGTAATAAAATAATAAAATAAAGAGCGCCTTGACAAAAGAATATGCCTCTTGATATGCATATTCTTTTGTCAAGGCGCTCTTTTCCCCCTTCCAACCCAGCTTATATTTATGCTCCAAGCACGTGTGCTGTTTCATTCAGACTCTGTCGCCTCGACAGTCCTGGTTTTCACCTGAGGACGGCTGCTTGCGTTGTGGCCGAAACGTCGTGAGAATTGTTTTTTTATTATGTTTTATTTTTATTATTTTATTACTTCCCTTCTACGTGACTTTACCGAAAGAACCAAGAAGATGAATCCCTGCAGTCACGAAAGCTTTAAAGAAAAACCTACTGTGGGAGGACATGTTACAAGTGTTGAACGCTCACTGCAGAGGAGGAGAGGCTGACACTTCTCTCTGTCAGGAGCTGGACAGTTACTGCCCTGGACCTCTGAATACAGGATGGGGTGCACATCATTAGACCTCCTTTGCCAGTACCAAAATATAATAATAGGGGTTTTTCCCTTTTTTCTGGCAACAAAACACTTTTTACAAGGAATCATGTTACTGCATTAACCACAATACTTGTGGTCAAAATGCAAACAAAAAACACACTCTGATAATATATGCATTTACACTATGATACCTCCTTTACCAGTGGCAAAATATAGTGATAGGTTTTTACCCTTTCAACTGGTACAACAATTGACACCTTTATGCAAGGCATCATGTTTGTAATAACCACAACACAAGCAGTCAAAATGCAAACAAAAATAAACAACTGATGATGATAATGATATGCACACCAATGGAGACTAGGCTCTAAGAAAAGCTGTCTCGGGTGTGGACCAATCAACTTCAAGGACAGTGCATATCATTATCATCATCGGAGTTGTTTCTTTTTGTTTGCATTTTGACTGCTTGTGTTGCGGTTATTGCAAACATGATGCCTTGTATAAAGGTGTCAGTTTTTGTACCAGTTGAAAGGGTAAAAACCTATTACTATTACAATATATGCATTGTCCTCGAAACTGATTGGTCCACACAAAGAGACAGCTTTCTTTGCATTTTGACTGCAAGTATTGTGGTTAATGTAGTAACATGAATCCTTGTAAAAAGGTTTTAGTTTTGTTGCCAGAAAAAAGGGGAAAAACCCTATTATTATATTTTGGTACTGGCAAAGGAGGTCTAATGATGTAGATGCTCACCCCGAGCTCTCATTACTCTGATAGTGCATTGTCTTTGAGCTGTACGCCTTTTTAAATCCTTTATATTAAGTTCGCTTGCTTGCTTGCGCGCTTACGACCGTGCAAATCTTTCGTCGTTTTTTAACCCACTTCCCGTGATCCAATCGAGCTGACATTTTGCACACAGACTCGTTGTGCGTGACAATTTATTTTCGTGAAATTCCAAAATTTTACACTTTTTAGGAAAAAATAAATTATATTTAATTACCAATTGCTTAATGGTGGCAGGCAATCATCTGACCCATAGGTGGCAGCCATCTCAAGCCAGAGGACGAGAGGACTCTAGCCGCCACGCATATAAAGGATTTATAGTGAAAAACTTTGTTTTTACGGGTTAATTTTTTGCATCCTCTGGTCTAGCACCAATTAGACGAGACTCAAAAGAAAGCCGTCTTTGGTGTGGACCAATCAGTTTCAAGGACAATGCCAATACATTATCAGAGTGTTTTTTTTTGCATTTTGACCACAAGTATTGTGGTTAATGCAGACGTGATTCCTCGTAAAAAGGTTTCAGTTTTGTTGCCAAAAAAAAGGGGGAAAACCCCTATTATTATAGGATGGGGGGTCCATTGGACCGGTTTCTGTTCACTATGAGGGGTGGACCATCTTGAACTCGGGGCAGAAATTGCCAATCAAAAAAAGTGCTCTTCAGAACAGAATAGTGATATGTGTGTGGGACCAGAGGAGTAGGTTTAAGGTGTTCATATGCATTACAATTGTCTCTGTGTCTGTCTGCAGCAGGGGTTGTGTAACTGCTCCCGCCGTGTCTGATTTGTCTCGTGTGTCTGTGCACCAGAGGACATCTCTGCCTGCCGCTCGAGTCTCAACTCCATCTCCGCAGCGCACCGCAGGTAGCTGCATCTCACACCCGCCCGAGTGTGTCCGGTCTTGTTTGACGGCTGCCCTCGTGTGATGGCGCTCACAGGATCTGAGAGATGACTACCCAGCAGTTCCAGAACTACTACTACTCCCCCCCCCNATCAACTCTCTCTTTTCACTCCTCTACCCCAGTCCACTCACTCCCCCCGCCCCCTTACCTCTCTCTTCTCGCAAGACATCATGGGCAAGGGGGGGGGGGGTTGATCCTGCCTGGGGCTGCGGTTAATCACACACACACACCCTCCTCATGTGGAGTGGCCAGTTGAAGTCACATCTTGCAGACTGGATTGTGTGAGGAGCTCAGATCCTTCAGAGGTCTGGACACATTCCCATCAGTAGGCTCTCTGCAGGGCGAGTCTGCGTTGGCTGTCGTGTAGCCCACATGCCCAGCCACCGCATGCCCCAAACAGCTTCTGTTTGGCCGCATAGAGGGGCACAGTACGGGCTGGAGAAGGGATGGAGTGATGCAGTACAGGAGGATGTGGAGCTGAGTGGACTTGCCGATGACCGGTACCAGCAGTGTCAAGATCGTCCTCTGGAGGAGGTTCGTGAAGGACGCTATTGGCAGTTCCAGGCGAAGTGTACGTTGACGCTACTGGGCAGTTGGAGGCAGTCGCCCTCCAGCAACAACGGAGGGCAGAGGAGCGATGCTCACAGCAACGAGCAGAGTGCCGGGTGGCTAAAACACAGCAAGTTGGCACAGTAGCAGGCACAGGTGGTGCATCTACCAGTCATCTGAGTTGGTCAACCCATGGTACCCGTCTGTCCTCTGACCCCCTGCCAGCAGCGAACTTTCCACAGTTCTAATTGTGACCCCAAAGTGCACCCAGCCTGGCACAAGCGCCATCACCGTCACTGAATGGCGAACGGCGATTGTTGATGGTGATGATGGTGGTGGTGATTGTGTAGTGCAGGGGTGTCCAAACTTTTTGCAAAGAGGGCCACATTTGATAAAGTGAAGATGCCCGGGGCCAATAGCTCCTTTTGACATTGTTTTAACCACAAAAGTTACGTGGAAACACACGCTGTTATTAAACAATTTCATCGTCACAATTACCTTCATTTTTCAAATGACAATGTAACCAAATATAAGCCACTCAGGCAGACGGAACAACTCTAAAACGCAATTCTGCCTTTCGTTCAGTCAGATAACATTGAACAAACTGTATAGAATACCTTACATTTCCATGAGTTGTATGATGTATTTATTCTGACAGAGCTGGCGAGCCATAAATAAGACGTTATAAGACTGAAGCTGCAGGCCGTATGAAATCTGCCCGCGGGCCGGGCTTTGGACATGCCTGCTGTAGTGGGTTCAACGGAGTCGCAGACGTAGACTTGGAGGCAACACATTTATTCCGTTCCAACACACGGGGTAACTTCCCCTTAACAGAATAACAACCTAAGGCGGTGACCACCAGTCTAACTACACAGTTACAACGTAACTGCTACTACGGACCGGGAACAGCAATTTAATAGAAAGTTTTTTTCAGGAACAATCCTCTCTGCTATAAAAACTTTTAACATGCATTGAACGTATCGTATCGTGGTAACCCTAAAATTAAATCGCTAAAGCTACGTATCATAGTGTAGTGTGTAGTGTATAGTATAGTGTAGTGTGTAGTGTAGTGTGTAGTGTAGTGTGTAGTGTAGTGTAGTGTAGTGTACTGTATAGTGTACTGTGTAGTGTACTGTGTAGTGTAGTGTGTAGTGTAGTGTATAGTAGTGTACTGTGTGTAGTGTAGTATGTAGTGTGTAGTGTAGTGTATAGTGTAGTGTATAGTGTAGTGTATAGTAGTGTATAGTGTAGTGTATAGTAGTGTAATAGTGTAGTGTAGTATATAGTGTAGTGTATAGTGTAGTGTGTAGTAGTGTATAGTGTAGTGTGTAATGTGTAGTGTATAGTGTAGTGTATAGTGTAGTGTAATGTAATAATGTATTGTGTAGTGTATAGTGTGTAGTGTGTAGTGTAGTGTGTAGTGTAATGTAGTGTATAGTGTAGTGTAATAGTGTAGTGTATACATGCATTGAACGTATCGTAACGTATCATTGTACTGTACTCACCAAGATTCTGTCCGGCGTCTGCATACTTGAACGATGTTAGGTTGTTGACGGCTACATTTAAAATATTTAGCAATTTTGTCGCTATCGCCATCGTAAGATCGAAATATCGTAAGTCGGACCATCGTAACTCGGGGGACTATCTGTATATACGTTTTTTTTTAAAGAAAGATTTACGATGTCTAAAGGCTGCTTCCAAAACGTTGGGATTGCTGCAAAGGCTTTTGTCATCCTACTTCCAATTCTTGTTCTGGTGATTATTTAAATGGCAATTAGATGAACGCCTGAGGTTTCACGGGTTTGACGGTGAGGATATTGAATTACAGATGATTGGAGGGGGGGGGAACGCCGGATTTTCAAAAACGCCGGATAATCGCTACATCATCATTATTAAAACATCTTTCATTTGCACATTTTTGTATGACGTGTTGCTATGTTTTTGTGTGTTTTCAAATATTGTTTCTTTGTTCAAATTGCCACCAACAAACATAGAAATAGACAAAAATAAATATGATAATTGTTTTTTTTACCCTTTTATCTGCCAACAAAACTGACACCTTTTTTACAAGGAGTCATGTTTGCATAGACCACAATACCTGCAGTCATAATGCAAACAAAACGCAACTCTGATAATGTGCACTGACCTTGAAGTTGATTGGTCCACACCCGAGACAGCTTTCCTTAGAGCCTAGTCTCACATGGTGTTTGACCAGATGACGCCAAAAGGCGCACAACTCAAAGACAATGCACCATCAGAGTATGAGAGCTCGGGTTAAGCATTTACACCATTGGAACCTCCTTTGCCAGTAAAAAATATGATAATTGTTTTTTACCCTTTTATCTGGCAACAAAACTGAGCAGTCGTGTTTGCATTGACCACAATACCTGCAGTCGGAATGCAAACAAAAAACACAACTCTGATAATGTACGCACTGTCCTTGAAGTTGATTGGTCCACACCCGAGACAGCTTTCCTTAGAGCCTAGTCTCACATGGTGTTTGACGATTGCCGGACTGATGCAGCCTTTAGACCCGGTGATCCGGCAAATGCCAAATTACACAATCACTTTTCGCCTGATCGCAACTGTGTATTGTTTCTGTTTCATGACCATAGTTATTCGTCCTGAAAAATGTGTATAAGTGCAGTATTTTCATTGTTTAAGTTGTTGAATGTAGTGTATAATGTACTCTATATAATATTTAACACCGAAATCAACAGCATTTTAAGATTTGAGTACGACGTTTCGCTGGTAATTACAATCAGCTTCATCGGGCAAGAATGGTGAAGCCCTCCTGTTGCTCCCGGTCTTAAATAGAGCAGCATCAGGGTGACGTCTTCATTTACTACACTACACACTACACTATACACTATACACTACACTACACTACACTATACTATACACTGCACACACTGTTAACTACACTATATACAATCACTATACACTACACTATACACTACTACACTATACACTACTACACTATACACTACTACACTATACACTACTACACTATACACTACTACACTACACTACACTATACACTACACTATCACACTANACTACACAACTATTACACACNCATAACTACACTACATTGCACTACACTACTACNCTNCACACNNTACACTTCTACACTACTCTACACTNACTACACTACACACTATAATAACCTACTACACTACACTATACACTAACTACANNTATACTTACACNATACACTACTACACACTACACTACTACACGTACACTATACACTACACACTACACTATACACTACACACTACACTATACACTAATACACTATACACTAACACTACACTATACACTAACACTACACTCAATACACTATACTACTAACACTACACTACACTACACTATACACTATACACTACACTATACACTATACACTACACTATACACTACATTAAATAGAGCAGCAGCAGGGTCATGTCATCATTTAATTCAATCTGGTGCAGTGATTCGAGGCAAAGATGGGGAGTGTATTTTAATTATATAGATTTGTAATCATTCAATTGTTATTCATTAAAGAAGTGAATTATTTTGCTCTTTGAAAAACGTGACACATTTTTTACTGTTTGGCCGTGTCGGGTGGTGGAGGGTTACGACACATTTATAAATAACGCGATCTGACCCAAAAACCTTTATTATAAAGTCACGTAGGTATAAAATAAATAAATTAAATCACGACGTTTTGATTGCAACACAAGCAATCATCATCAGGTGGGAAAACCACAGCAAGAAAATGTTTTGCTTTAGTGGGACACAGAGTTGCCAGGGTAAGAGGTTAGGGTTTTACCTGGTTAATAACATCCTTCAAATGATCGCTCAATTTGTATCCATCAAACATTTTCTTGCTGTGGTTTTCCCACGTGATGATGATTGCTTGTGTTGCAATCGAAACGTCGTGATTTCATTTATTTTCTACCCACGTGACTTTACCGAAAGAACCAAAGAGTATGGGTCCCTGCAGTCACGAAAACTTCAAATCGAGATTCAAGCATAGCTACTTTTATTTTAGTAATAGGTTTTTACCCTTTCAACTGGTACAAAAACTGACACCTTTATACAAGGCATCATGTTTGATGCCTTGTATAAAGGTGTACCAGTTGAAAGGGTAAAAACCTATTACTATATTTCGCCACTGGTAAAGCAGGTCTCATAGTGTAAATACTTTTATTTTGTCACATACACGATGCCGATCGCCGGACTGGTCAGAGCCTTTGGAGCGGTTTTGCTGGTTTAGACGGATCGGCCCGGGACCGCCGGATAATTTTGGAAACCGGATAATCAACGGTCAAATGTAGTTCAGCATAGTGCAGGTTTGCCAACAAGGGCTTTATGGATGAAGAGGGCCCTATGTAGATTTTTTCTTGCGTGTGATGATGATGATGGCATTGATGCTGCTGGTTTCAGTGACATCTTATCGGGAGGACTGGATTGTAGCATTGCGAGTGCAGTTTCATCCTCTTTGTTCAGTGAATGAGGTGAAGGAGGAGGTGAAGGAAGAGGTGAAGGAGAAAGTGAAGGAGGAGGTAGAGGAGGTAACGGAGGAGGAGGAGGTAACGGAGGAGGAGGTAACGGAGGAGGAGATGGAAGAGGAGGAAATGAGCATCGGGGATCGCGACTCTGAGTGGTGAGAATCTTAGCACCAAACCTCCATGACCCCTAACACTGCCCTTACCACTACCCCTGACTTAACACCATTCACTACTCCGACCATTTCCTCTTCTAATAGCCATAACACTTCCACTACAGCTGCCAGTACTAACATTACCCCTACCATTACCACTAACGCTATCCTTACCGCTAACTAAACCCCTAACACTGCCCTTACCACTACCCTGACTTAACACCATTTATTACTCCGACCATTTCCTCTTCGACTAGCCATAACACTACCACTACACCTGCCACTACTAACATTACCCCTACCATTTTCTTGGTTCTTTCGGTAAAGTCACGTAGAATGGAAATAATAATAAATAATAAAATAAAACATTAAATAATTCTCACGACGCTTCGGCCACAACGCAAGCAGCCGTCCTCAGGTGGAGAACAGGTCTGTCGGAAAGACAGCGTCTGAATGACAACCCCAGGCTTGGAGCGTCTTTTTAAATCCTTTATATGAAGTTCGCTTGCTTGCTTGCGTGCTTGCTTGCTTGCTTACGACCGTGCAAATCTTTCGGTAGTTTTTTAACCCACTTCCCGTGATCCAATCGAGCTGACATTTTGCACACAGACTCGTTGTACGAGACAATTAATGTTCGTGAAATTTTTTTCTCCAAAATTTTACACTTTTTAGGGAAAACAAATTAAATATTTAATTACCAATTGCTTAATACTGGCAGACAATCATCTGACCCATAGGTGGCAGCCATCTCAACCCAGAGGACGAGAGGACTCTAGCCGCCACGCATATAAAGGATTTATAGTGAAAAACTTTGTTTTTACGGGTTAATTTTTTTAAGCTGGGTTGGAGGGGGGAGAGCGCCTTGACAAAATAATTTGCATATCAAGAGGAATTTTGCATATTTATGTGAAATGCAGATATGCGATTAGTACTACT
This sequence comes from Lethenteron camtschaticum, assembly GCA_018977245.1. Lineage (NCBI taxonomy): Eukaryota > Metazoa > Chordata > Hyperoartia > Petromyzontiformes > Petromyzontidae > Lethenteron > Lethenteron camtschaticum. Next base: position 114,382 of record WFAB01001274.1, on the reverse strand, counting down.
TGTGAAATGCGTAGGAGGTTTAGCGAGGGGTTTAAAGTCATTACCACTAACGCTATCCTTACCGCCAACTAAACCCCTAACACTGCCCTTACCACTACCCCTGACTAACACTACTTAACTCCTCTGGCCACTAACCCCTACCACTAGGCTTACACTGCCAGTACTCTGAACACTACCCATACCTCTAGCCATACCACTATCACTATCATTACCACCTCCCCAACACTACCACTTCCACTACCCATACCACTACCCCTACCACTGTGCCTGTTACTGCAGCGCGCCCAGCCCACCTGGTGCATTAGGAGACCCCTACGATGGGACCACAGAGGAAGAGGAGGCAGTGGAGGAAACGCAGGTGGGGGCAGGGCAGGAGGAGGGGGGGGGAGGAGGAGGAGGCAGCCCTGGCCCCCTGAGCTGCCCGGTGAGTGTCAGCACTGACCACACACTGACCACACACTCACACTGACCACACACTGACCACACACACTGACCACTCACACTGACCACTCACACTGACAACTCACTCACTCACAGACCACTCACTGACCACACACACTGACCACACACTGAACACACACACTGACCACTCACACTGACCACTCACACTGACCACTCACACTGACAACTCACTCACTCACACAGACCACTCACTGACCACTCACTGACCACACACTGACCACACACTGACCACTCACTGACCCACACTGACCACACACGGACCACTCACACAGACCACTCACTGACCACTCACTCACACAGACCACTCACTGACCACTTACTCACACAGACCACTCACTGACCACACACTGACCACTCACTAACCACACTGACCACTCACTACCACACACTGACCACTCACTGACCACTCACACTGACAACTCACTCACACAGACCACTCACTGACCACTTACACAGACCACTCACTGACCCACACTGACCACTCACTGACCACTCACTGACCACACACAGACCATTCACTGACCCACACCGACCACTCACTGACCACTCACACTGACAACTCACTCACACAGACCACTCACTGACCACTTACACAGACCACTTACACAGACCACTCACTGACCCACACTGACCACTCACTGACCCACACTGACCACTCACTGACCACTCACTGACCACTCACTGACCACTCACTGACCACACACTGACCACACACTGACCACACACTGACAACTCACTCACACAGACCACTCACTGACCACTCACACTGACAACTCACTCACACAGACCACTCACTGACCACACACTGACCACACACTGACCACACACTGACAACTCACTCACACAGACCACTCACTGACCACTCACACTGACAACTCACTCACACAGACCACACACTGACCACTTACTCACACTGACCACTCACTGACCACACACTGACCACTCACTGACCACACACTGACAACTCACTCACACAGACCACTCACTGACCACTCACACTGACAACTCACTCACACAGACCACTCACTGACCACTTACTCACACAGACCACTCACTGACCACACACTTACAACTCACTCACACAGACCACTCACTGACCACTCACACTGACAACTCACTCACACAGACCACTCACTGACCACTTACTCACACAGACCACTCACTGACCACACACTGACCACTCACTGACCACACACTTACAACTCACTCACACAGACCACTCACACTGACCACTGACCCACACGACCACTCACACTGACCACACACTGACCACACACTGACCACACACTTACAACTCACTCACACAGACCACTCACTGATCACTCACACTGACAACTCACAAACACTCTCACACTGACTACTCATTCACACTCGTTGACCAAGCGTTCACAGACCACTACTCACACTGACTGCTCGGTCACACTGACCACTCACGAACACTCACACGGATCACTCAATCACACTGACCACTCAAACACTCACTCACACAAGCCACTCGCTCACTTACTGACACTGACCACTCACTCGCACAGACACACTGCGATCACTCACTCAAGCACAACAGCGATCACTCGCCTACACAGACACAGTCATCACTCACACACCACGATCACTCACTCAAGCACAACAGCGATCACTCGCCTACACAGACTCGGTCATCACTCGCCTACACAGACACAGTCATCACTCACACACCGCGATCACTCACTCAAGCACAACAGCGATCACTCACTCAAGCACAACAGCGATCACTCACCTACACAGACTCGGTCATCACTCACACACCACGATCACTCGCTCATCATATTCACCGTTGCTCTAGATCTGCTGTCAGGGAAGAGGATTCTTCTGCACGCGTCGCTCTCCGCTCACGAGCGCCGCTCCCTGCAGCGACTCACCGTGGCCTGGAACGGGTACCGGGGTCACGGGGTGACGCGGAGGGGGTGACGTGAAGGGGTGACGTGAGGGGGTGACGTGAAGGGGTGACGTGGAGGGGTGACGTGGAGGGGTGACGCGGAGGGGGTGACGTGAGGGGGTGACGTGGAGGGGTGACGTGAGGGGGTGACGTGGAGGGGGTGACGTGAAGGGGGTGACGTGGAGGGGTGACGTGAAGGGGGTGACGTGGAGGGGTGACGTGGAGGGGGTGACGTGGAGGGGTGACGTGGAGGGGGTGACGTGGAGGGGGTGACGTGGAGGGGGTGACGTGAAGGGGGTGACGTGAAGGGGGTGACGTGGAGGGGTGACGTGGAGGGGGTGACGTGAAGGGGGTGACGTGAAGGGGGTGACGTGAAGGGGGTGACGTGAAGGGGGTGACGTGGAGGGGTGACGTGGAGGGGGTGACGTGGAGGGGTGACGTGGAGGGGTGACGTGAGGGGGTGACGTGAAGGGGGTGACGTGAAGGGGGTGACGTGGAGGGGTGACGTGGAGGGGGTGACGTGGAGGGGTGACGTGGAGGGGGTGACGTGGAGGGGTGACGTGGAGGGGGTGACGTGAAGGGGGTGACGTGAAGGGGGTGACGTGGAGGGGTGACGTGGAGGGGGTGACGTGAAGGGGTGACGTGAAGGGGGTGACGTGAAGGGGGTGACGTGAAGGGGGTGACGTGGAGGGGTGACGTGGAGGGGGTGACGTGGAGGGGTGACGTGGAGGGGGTGACGTGAAGGGGGTGACGTGAAGGGGGTGACGTGGAGGGGTGACGTGGAGGGGGTGACGTGGAGGGGTGACGTGGAGGGGGTGACGTGAAGGGGGTGACGTGGAGGGGGTGACGTGAAGGGGTGACGTGGAGGGGTGACGTGGAGGGGGTGACGTGAAGGGGTGACGTGGAGGGGGTGACGTGGAGGGGTGACGTGGAGGGGTGACGTGGAGGGGGTGACGTGAAGGGGGTGACGTGGAGGGGTGACGTGGAGGGGGTGACGTGAAGGGGTGACGTGAGGGGTGACATGAGGGGGTGACATGAGGGGGTGACGTGGGGGGGTGACATGAGGGGGTGACGTGGGGGGGTGACGTGAAGGGGGTGACGTGATGGGGTAACGTGGAGGGGGTGACGTGAGGGGGTGACGTGAAGGGGGTGACGTGAGGGGGTGACGTGAGGGGGTGACGTGGAGGGGGTGACGTGAGGGGGGTGACGTGAAGGGGGTGACGTGAGGGGGTGACGTGAGGGGGTGACGTGAAGGGGGTGACGTGATGGGGTGACGTGAAGGGGGTGACGTGAAGGGGGTGACGTGAAGGGGGTGACGTGAAGGGGGTGACGTGATGGGGTGACGTGATGGGGTGACGTGGAGGGGGTGACGTGAAGGGGGTGACGTGAGGGGGTGACGTGGAGAGGGTGACGTGATGGGGTGACGTGAGGGGGTGACGTGAGGGGGTGACGTGAGGGGGTGACGTGAAGGGGTGACGTGGAGGGGGTGACGTGAGGGGGTGACGTGGAGGGGTGACGTGGAGGGGGTGACGTGAGGGGTGACGTGGAGGGGGTGACGTGGTGGGGGTGACGTGGTGGGGGTGACGTGACTGGATGACGTGGAGGGGGTGACATGAGGGGGTGACGTAGAGGGGGTGACATGAGGGGGTGACGTAGAGGGGGTGACGTGAGGGGGTGACGTGGAGGGGGTGACGTGGAGGGGGTGACATGAGGGGTGACGTGGTGGGGGTGACGTGACTGGATGACGTGGAGGGGGTGACATGAGGGGGTGACGTGGAGGGGGTGACATGAGGGGGTGACATGAGGGGGTGACGTGACTGGGTGACGTGGAGGGGGTGACATGAGGGGGTGACATGAGGGGGTGACGTGGAGGGGTGACGTGGAGGGGGTGACGTGGAGGGGGTGACGTGACTGGGTGACGTGGAGGGGGTGACATGAGGGGGTGACATGAGGGGGTGACGTGACTGGGTGACGTGGAGGGGTGACATGAGGGGGTGACATGAGGGGGTGACATGAGGGGGTGACGTGATGGGGGTGACATGAGGGGGTGACATGAGGGGGTGACGTGGAGGGGGTGACGTGACTGGGTGACGTGGAGGGGGTGACATGAGGGGGTGACATGAGGGGGTGACATGAGGGGTGACGTGATGGGGGTGACATGAGGGGGTGACGTGGAGGGGTGACGTGGAGGGGGTGACATGATGGGGTGACGTGGAGGGGTGACGCGGAGGGGGTGACGTGAAGGGGGTGACGTGGAGGGGTGACATGAGGGGGTGACATGAGGGGGTGACGTGACTGGGTGACGTGGAGGGGGTGACATGAGGGGGTGACGTGACTGGGTGACGTGAAGGGGGTGACATGAGGGGGTGACGTGATGGGGTGACGTGGAGGGGTGACGCGGAGGGGTGACGTGAAGGGGTGACGTGAGGGGGTGACGTGAGGGGGTGACGTGGAGGGGGTGACGTGAAGGGGTGACGTGAGGGGGTGACGTGAAGGGGGTGACGTGAGGGGTGACGTGGAGGGGGTGACGTGGAGGGGGTGACGTGGAGAGGGTGACGTGGAGGGGGTGACGTGAGGGGTGACGCGGAGGGGTGACGCGGAGGGGGTGACGCGGAGGGGGTGACGTGGAGGGGGTGACGTGAGGGGTGACGTGAGGGGTGACGTGGAGGGGGTGACGTGGAGGGGTGACGTGAGGGGGTGACGTGAGGGGGTGACGTGAGGGGGTGACGTGAGGGGTGACGTGGAGGGGGGCGTGAGGGGGTGACGTGAGGGGGTGACGCGGAGGGGGTGACGCGGAGGGGGTGACGCGGAGGGGTGACGCGGAGGGGTGACGCGGAGAGGGTGACGTGGAGAGGGTGACGCGGAGGGGGTGACGCGGAGGGGTGACGTGGAGGGGTGACGCGAAGGGGGTGACGCGGAGGGGGTGACGCGGAGGGGTGACGTGGAGAGGGTGACGCGAAGGGGTGACGCGGAGGGGTGACGCGGAGGGGGTGACGTGGAGGGGGTGACTGCACGGAGTGACGCAGAGGGTGACGACACGGTGACGACACGGGTGACCACACGGAGTGACCACACGGGGTGACGTGAAAGGGTGACGACACGGGGTGACGACACGGGGTGACGACACGGGTAGACGGCACGGGGTGACGGCACGGGGTGACGGCACGGGGTGACGGCACGGGGTGACCGTACGGGGTGACCGCACGGGGTGACCACACGGGGTGACGGCACGGGTGACCACACGGGTGACGGCACGGGGTGATGGCACGGGGTGACGTGAAGGGGTGACCACACGGGGTGACGGGCTGCTGTGTGCGCCGTGTGTCAGGAGCGTCGTTGCTGACGGTGCAAGTGAAGAAGTCGACTTCGTCATCGCCAATCACGGCTGGGATGAGAGCTTCGACGAGGTGAGGGTGTGACAGGGTGTGACGAGGGTGTGAAAGGGTGTGACGAGGTGAGGGTGTAAGAGGGTGAGGGTCGGACGTTGTGATGAGGTGAGGGTGTGAGAGGGCGAGGGTGTTAAGTATGTGGTGAGTTTGACATGAGTGGTGAGTGTGATGTGAGCTGTGGGTGGTGATTAGTGAGTGTGAGGTGAGTGTGATGTGAGTGGTGAGTGTAACGTGAGTGGTGTGAGAGTGTGAGGTGAGTGTGAGGTGAGTGTGAGGTGAGTGTGAGGTGAGTGTGAGGTGAGTGTGATGTGAGTGGTGAGTGTAACGTGAGTGGTGTGAGAGTGTGAGGTGAGTGTGATGCGAGTGGTGAGTGTAAGGTGAGTGGTGTGAGAGTGTGAGGTGAGTGTGATGTGAGTGTGAGGTGAGTGTGATGTGAGTGGTGAGTGTGATGTGAGTGGTGTGAGTGTGAGGTGAGTGTGACGTGAGTGGTGAGTGTTGTTACGAGGTGGTGGTAATTGGTGTGACGTAGTGGATGTGAGTTGTGATGACGTGGTGGTGAGCGTGTGACGAGGTGGTGAGTGTTGGTGACGAGGTGGTGAGTGGTGGTGGTGACGTGGTGGTGAGTTGTGACGTGGTGGTGGTGGTGAGGTTTGTGACGAGGTGGTGAGTGGTGGTGGTGAGTGTTGTGACAAGGCGGTGTCCCCCGCCCGCCCCCAGGTGCTGGTGTGGAGCCCCGCGGTGCTGTTTGTCCGCCCGCGCTGGCTGCTCGAAAGCCTCCGGCGCGGGTCCCTGGCCCCGCCGCAGCCGTTCGCCATCGCGCCCTAGCGGGGCGGGGGGGGCGGGGGCCTGAGCCCCAGACAGAAATATCAACAGAGACACAGACTCTAACGGTGGCACCCACATCCCGTGGACCCAGAGACCCACCGTGGACCCGAGTGGACCACAAGTTCCTCCTTGAACCACAAGTTCCCCCCGTGAACCCCGAGTGGACGATGTGTTACCCGTGGCACCACGAGTGCCCTGTAGACCCCGTCTCTGGACGCAACCTTCTAGGACCGTGCTCACCTCCCCTCGCCTTCCTCCCTCAAGCTTTCACCAAACCGGCATTCGCCGCCTTCACCAAGTCGTGCCGACCGGCATGGTAAAGTATGGTCACATAACCCCCCCCTCTCACCACCACCACCACCACAGTCCAATTGTGTTGTTGGGGTGGGTGTGGGCCCTCATCCAGCAGTGGAGTGACATTGGGGGAGGGGGTTTGTGTGCGTTGTTACATTGGAGCCTCTTTGCACCGCACAGGTAATAGCAGCAGCCGCTACCACTGTAGGTGCCCGCAACCGAGATTTTGTTTTGCTGGTTCAGTCGCATAAATATAAATGTGTCGTTAAACCCACCGCCACCACCACCCCGATACCACAGCCCGATCAGTTTGTCACGTAAACACAAAGTGCCAATTATTTACTTAGTTCAGCACTAACCAGTTTCATCTTCTTGGTTCTTTCGGTAAAGTCACGTAGAATGGAAATAATAAATAATACAAATAAAACATAAAATAATTCTCAGACGTTTCGGACAACGCAATTTATTTTATTTTATACCTACGTGACTTTACCGAAAGAACCAAGAAGATTAATCCCTAGTACAAATAAATCAAAATAACATTGTTGTGAGAGTAATTTTACAATGATTTATTTAAAGCTTTTGACTAGTTCACTTCTTGGTTATTTCGGAAATCACGTAGAAGAAGAATAAATAATAAAAATAAACATAATAAAATAAATATCATAATNATTTTATTATGTTTTATTTTATATAAAATATTTTATTTTATTATGTTTTATTTTATATAAAATATTTTATATTTGTTTTATTTTTAAATCCTTTATTGTTCGCTTGCTTGCGTGCTTGCTTGCTTGCTTACGACCGTGCAAACCTTTCGGTCGTTTTTTAACCCACTTCCCGTGATCCAATCGAGCTGACATTTTGCACACAGACTCGTTGTGCGACAATTAATGTTCGTGAAAAAATTTTCCAAAATGTTACACTGTTTAGGAAAAACAAATTAAATATTTAATTACCAATTGCTTAATACTGCAGACAATCATCTGACCATAGGTGGCAGCCATCTCAAGCCAGAGGACGAGAGGACTCTAACCGCCACGCATATAAAGGATTTATAGTGAAAAACTTTGTTTTTACGGGTTTACTTATTATTTTATTACTTCCCTTCTACGTCACTTTACCGAAAGAACCAAGAAGATTAATTCGAGTTAACGACATTTTGCTGGTAATTACAACTACCTGACATGACGGCCAGAATTGTTGATAAATCCTCCTCCTGCAAATAGAGGCGGCAGCCTGATGAGGTGGTTGTAATGACATCACGGTAAGAATTGCAACGCGTTTTACTCTCCAACACACAACCAGTTAATAATGAGGTTGTTTGGGTTAGATCTAGTAACTATTAGTGTGTCGTTAAAACCCCCACCACCCGCAGGCCAACTATTAAGGGTTGTTCAGAACTCGTCACTGTAAACTCACCGACCAAGCACACATTTAATCTGAGTACGTTCCCGTAATTACAACCACTTCATCGGTAATCGTGGTGTTAGACCTTTACCGTATCTATTTGATTTCGTGACTGCAAGTCATACCCTTAGGTGTTTTCGGTAAAGTCACGTAGGTTAAACATAAAAATTAATAAAAGTAAAATAAAATAAAAATCACGACGTTTCGGAGGCAACACAAGTCTCCGTCATCAGGTGGGACCGTCACAGCCAGATTGCTGCATCACTTGATGCACGTGGCTTATCACGTTGATACAGCTATCGTGCTGTGACGGTCCCACCTGATGACGGAGACTTGTGTTGCCTCCGAAACGTCGTGATTTTTATTTTATTTTACTTTTATTTTAATTTTTACCTACGTGACTTTACCGAAAAAACCTAAGAGTATGCTTCTGTATAAGGAACGAAACAGACTTCTCCACACTTTTATATATTTACGCGATCTTACTCAAATAACCTCTTATGGATGATATTGATCGTGAAAGTCTACGTCTTAAACACAAGCAGTTAGTGCTGAACTGGTCACGAATTGGCCACGAGATTAAACCCAAAAAAACCTCTCGATAATATTGTTCACGAAAGCCCTGCTACTACTACTACTACGCGTTAAACTATAGGTTCCAGTCACCCTCACAGCGAGCCACTTCAACTGGCACGTGGCTGATCAAGTTGACGTGAAGCAGCAGCAGCAGTTAATTTCACATTGAGGGTGGTCGAGAAGCCAGATGCATGGCCTGTCCCCCGATTCTCCGCGTACCTTTTAGGAACCGCTCAGCGCCAGAGGAATTGCATCAGGAGTTGAGCGGGAGCTGATGCATCATCATCATCATCGCCGCCGCTGTGATGATGATGATGCCTCCTTTTGCGTTTGTGAAATCGGGGCCTTCTAAGTTGACGTCACACCACTCACCACACGGTTCTGTTTCCCGGGTGGTGACTCGTCATCGCCACACCCAGAGAGTGTTTACATTTTTCCCTGTGTCTGTGTGTAGTTGTGTAGTGGTTAGCGCACTGCACTACGAACCCACCGTCCAGAATTCGGTTCCCGCTCATGCCCAACACCAGTGACGATTATCTGAACGGGTCCTGGGCCTCCCCTAGGTCGACTCAAATGAGTACCTGGTGCGGTGTGTAAACATCGCCACTGGGGAGACGGAGGCGGTCGGGCGTGGTGCTGGCCACCTACCCCCCCCTCGCGTGCCGTTCCGGCCTTCATAGGTGCTCGCTAACAGCACTTGCCCCAACAGCCTGTTAAGGCTATACGGGGGGATGTTTTCCTTGGTTTTGTGTGTCCATCCCAAACATTTGGCGTACGCTTCTCTCCCGTCACATTCTTTTTCGACGGACGCGGTTTGAGAGGAGTTTGAGGCCCAACGAGATCGGAGGCAGGGGTCTCGCACTTGCGTCACGCCGCGTGTTCATGGGGCCACTCAAGGCACTGGTATTTTGCCACAATGTAGCTTATTGCTCACCCCAGATGGGCCGCCTGCCTCACAAAGGGGTTATAATGCAGGAGGTTGCTGGGTTCGATCCCGAACCCTGACGGCCTGTATACAGTAGACTCGATTACACTGGTCAACACACTTTTTCTGGCATAAGGTATTCAACGGCAGTAATGTAATTTCGGGGTGCTGATTCCAAATCTGGCATCAGTTTTTGTCTATCACATCAGGTTTTTGAGATATCAAATATTGCATTTTCAATAAAACTGCAAAATATTTTTTATAAATGTAGATATCTACATAAATGATATTATAAACACACTATCTAAAAATACAGCACTATTTTAACACTAAAGCAGTCACTGACTCGCAACAACTTGCAATCATAAGTGACAGTTAATTTCGGGTAAAGTCAATGAAAATGGGGTATGCCGATAGCATAAAAAATTACCCGTAAAAACAAAGTTTTTCACTATAAATCCTTTATATGCGTGCCAGCCCACATTGGTCTTTGAAACGGGCGGCTAGAGTCCTCTGGCTTGAGATGGCTGCCTCCTATGGGTCAGATGATTGCCTGCCACCATTAAGCAATTGGTAATTAAATATAAAAAANTCCTAAAATGTTGAACATTTTGGAAAAAAAATTTCACGAAAATAAATTGTCACGCACAACGAGTCTGTGTGCAAAATGTCAGCTCGATTGGATCACGGGAAGTGGGTTAAAAAACGACCGAAAGATTTGCACGGTCCTAAGCAAGCAAGCAAGCAAGTGAACTTAATATAAAGGATTTATAAAATGAGATGTGATGAGCAAATCTGAGATCAGATTTGGAATCGGCACCCTGAAATTAGTCTAGAACAGCTGCAAAAGTCCAGGCTAGAAAAAAAGTTTTTTTGACCAGTGTTTCCGTGTGCGGTTTTTATCCAATTTGTGGATTAAGCACGCGCCTGAGATTTTGACACACGTTAATAACTCGTGGATTGCTTTTCCTTAAGCCCAATGTAATAATATAAAAACAAACTGTTGTACATTGTGAATCTTGGAAATGTTTATTGCAAGTGACGTGCTGAAACCGAACAAACATGTTATTGCCTCTACAGTATAGCACAGTAATTGCATATCTTTACAACAGTGGGGCGGAGTTTGATTGATTTTCATGAGTGTGGCTCTTCTGTCCACTATAGCGGGCCGAGTCTTCTGCGCGTGAGCAGGAAGTGTTACTACTTGGCACGCGCATTGATCGGTCGATTGTGAGCAATCGTTCTAAATCCAAAGAGTAACAATCGAAATCTTCAGTTGTGCTTCATTTCAAATAGATATTTTTCAAATAATTGACTGCAGTCCTCCCCGTCATTACCGCAGATAATCGACAGTCCACTGCAGTTTTGGGAGGTTGCATGTCTCGATCCCGTGATGGCGTGGATTTTTAAAATCCTTTATATTAAGTTCACTTGCTTGCTTGCTTGCGCGCTTACGACCGTGCAAATCTTTCGGTCGTTTTTTAACCCACTTTCCGTGATCCAATCGAGCTGACATTTTGCACACAGACTCGTTGTGCGTGACAATTGATTTTCGTGAACAATGATTTCCATAACTTTACACTTTTAAGGAAAATTTTTATTATATTTAATTACCAATTGCTTAATGGTGGCAGGCAATCATCTGACCCATAGGTGGCAGCCATCTCAAGCCAGAGGACGAGAGGACTCTAGCCGCCACGCATATAAAGGATTTATAGTGAAAAACTTTGTTTTTACGGGTTCATTTTTCTCTGGGTTCTCCAGTGTTTTCTCTCCACGTTTCGAATCGACGTGCGTTTTTAGACTGTTTTGGCTGTTGCTATACATTTCCACGCGATGATAAGGTGCCACCACTTCGTCGAACTATCATCTGTGATGGCCAGGTTGCTTCTGAACATATTCCTGCGGAGGGAGCTGGTAGGAACGTCGGGTTGCTCGGTCAATGGCCTGCAGGGTCAACGGCGGCGTGGTGTATTCCGCAAATATGCCCGACTGTGAGGGCGGGCACAAGCCGGCGTGAGTAGGTGAAACGTTGAGTTTTATAAGGGCACCACGGGGTGACCAGCCCCTCCCCACCCAGCCCCACCCCTCCCAGCCCCTCCCTCCCCACCCAGCCCCTCCCTGCACGACGGACGGACACAATAATCCCCTGTGGGCTGGTGTAACCAGTGGGTTCCTACCAGTAAAATAGCTATACAGCAGCTCAGTGGGGCTTTGCCTGGTAAAATAAAATATAAGTACAGGCAGTCGTCGACTTATGAACACCTGTACATACGAACCAGCTTCCATAAAAACAAAAAAACATCCATTTAAAACACAAACTCGCACTTGAAAACTCAACCTCGGAACTATTTTGTTCGGAGGAGCGATCCTCGGCGAGATGTAATGAGTTTAACGATGCTTCCCTTTTTGTTGATCCATAACACGTTTCATAACACTGGCCATGTGGGCATTCGAATGCAGTGCGTTGTTGTGTTCCGACTTACGAACCGTTCGACTTACGAACGGGTCTCAGGAACGAATTCGGTTTGTAAGCCAAGGACTGCCCCGTACTGCATTGTATTGAGTGAGTGACTATACGACCATTCCTAGACCTGCCTGATCCCTATTTGCCTCGTGACTAGAACTAGTACTATCCCATCCATAATCACATCGTGATTAGTACTATCCACTCCATAATCACCTCGTGATTAGTACTAGTACTATCCAATCCATAATCACCTCGTGACTATTACTAGTACTATCCAATCCATAATCACCTCGTGACTATTTCTAGATTTGAAGCTTTCGTGACTGCAAGGATTCATACTCTTAGGTTTTTTGGGTAAAGTCACGTAGGTAAAAAATAAAATTAAAAATTAATAATGGAAATAAAATAATAAATCACGACGTTTCGGAGGCAACACAAGTCTCTGTCATCAGGTGAGACCGTCACAGCTAAAATGACTGCATCTTGATGCAGTAATGCCTCCGAAACGTAATTTATTATTTTATTTCCATTATTAACTTTTAATTGTATTTTTTACCTACGTGACTTTACCGAAAAAACCTAAGAGTACCTAGTGACTATAACTATACCTACCCCATCCATATTTAACTAGTGACTAGTCTTAGTCCTACCCCATCCATATTTGACTAGTGATTAGTACTGTATCGGGGCACTGCTGAGCCCCCAGAATGCCTTGGCCCTGAGCTCAAATTGGGAGTGCTGCTGAGACCGGATTTTCTTGGTCTCCTCATCTCGGTCACCGTTGAATGTATACACACGGATCGTATTAAAATGCGTTGTGGCTCTGCGACTCTGCGTGTTTGGGTTGTGCCGCTGCCTCGTGGTGTTTCCGCGGTGATGTGTCCGACGTTCGCTGCGCCTGCTGTCGAAGCTTTGTCGGGTCTCTGGGCTGCTGTTGTTGTGAGCTGTGCGGACACGGACAGAGCAGTCGGAGAGTGGAGAGGGAAAGACAGTAGACAGACAACAGAGACACAGACGGACAGCAGACACGGTCAGAGACACGGATGCGGGCACTGACACGGATAGCGTAGACACACGGACACGGACAAACAGAGAAAGGCAATGAACAGGACAGAGCAAACGGAGAGACAGAGAGACGCGTCCCCGTTGATGCGCCTAGCACCGCTAAGTGAAGGAGAGATTTCTGTGATCCACCCTATCGACCATGAACTCTATCTGTGTGTTGCTTGAGTAGCGAAAATGAGTGGTGAATTCTGACATTTAGCCCCGGGAAGTTTTCTCAACGTCTCTACGCAAGGAAAGAAAGGGGCGGTGGGTTGGCTGTGGGATTGGAACACCGGGCAGGGAAAATGAATGCATCGACTCGTGTAGGCTGATGGGTGCATCACTACCCAACATCTTACACTCCACCTACATGGAGTTGATGAGCAGAGGGACATCACTACGCTGTTGTGGTCCTGTGTACAGCCAGTGCCGCTTGCTTCGTCTTTGTGTACAGAATAAAACCCCGACTTATAATCAGCCTCATTTAGCCAGACGGGGTTGGCCGTTTTTAAAAGAGTCGATTAAGGCATTTTTAAATGGCAAAAAAATTAACCCGTAAAAACAAAGTTTTTCACTATAAATCCTTTATATGCGTGGCGGCTAGAGTCCTCTCGTCCTCTGGCTTGAGATGGCTGCCACCTATGGGTCAGATGATTGCCTGCCACCATTAAGCAATTGGGAATTAAATATAATTTATTTTTTTCTAAAAAGTGTAAAATTTGGGAATTTTTTTCACGAAAATAAATTGTCTCGCACAACGAGTCTGTGTGCAAAATGTCAGCTCGATTGGATCACGGGAAGTGGGTTAAAAAACGACCGAAAGATTTGCACGGTCGTAAGCGCGCAAGCAAGCAAGTGAACTTAATATAAAGGATTTAAAAAAGGATAAATGTCGGGAGTAATTTACTTAAACTAAAAACTTATTTTTATTTTACCAGGTAAGGCCCACTGAGCTCCGTAGCTCTTTCAGAAGCGACCTGACCACAAACGATGGCTCAACGAAGTTGCTTATTGCATGGAAAGTTGTGAGCAGCAGCTGCCAAATACTCTAAACGCCCACTGATTCTAAATGTGGAGGGAATAAGTAATATTAAAAAAAAAACTTTTTTTAAAACACGCTTTAATGAAATGGACCCGACTCGTAAGGGCAGAACTCCACGACTCCAGGAAGTGACCGCAAAACTTGCCATAACGTCAGTGACCGTGGTGGTTTACAGCCAACGTCAGTTAGACCCAAGCCGAAACATAACACATAAAAATGAATGGTTTTTTAATAGAATAGAGCAGGGGTCGGGAACCTTTTTGACTGGGAGAGCCATAAAAGCCAAATATTTCTAAATATATTTCATTGAGAGCCATATAGTATTTTNAACGTATAATAAATTAAATATGTCTTACTTTTAATGCGACTTCTGGTGCTGCATGGTGTTGCTGATGGCCTTGTAGTCTGGTTCATATGTGGTGAGGTTGAGCTTCATGCAGGCGTGACCCGTGACATTTATCTTCAAAACAAATTTCTGTTAACTTTAAAATGACACAGTATTATTAAGCAATTTCACAAGTATTTTAAAATCAGTTCCAAACTGATTTTTTTTCAACTCAAAATTGTCTGGGAGCCATATGCCGTCACTAGAAGAGCCATATATGGCTCGCGAGCCATAGGTTCCTGACCGCTGGAATATAGTATTGTCATCAGTATGACATACGTATACCAAGTTTGCAGTCGATATCACATTGGGAAGTGGGTAAAATTTAGTTACAAGATTTGAGGATATGACAATAACAACAGTGAGTTCATAGAAAGCGTGTAAAAGATAGTTTTAAAATTTTATTTTTCGATAGAATATGGTATTGTCATCACGAGAACTTCAAATCTAGATTCATACATTTGTAGAGGTGTTACGGAGGGCAAATAAACACACTGGGAGTGGTTATGCCCGTACGCCAAGAGGTGCTTACATCCACGTCCGCACCGTTCAGCCTGGGGGGCTAACACGGCGCTGGGATCCCCCACGGCCCNACCCTCAGTGGGGAGTTGCTATATAAGGCGGTGAGCCGGAGGGCTCGGGTTCAGTGTTCAGCTTAAACCAGCGAAGCAAGAAGACCGGCTAGATAGGCCCTGGGACTCCCTGGATCGCTGTCCTTCTCAGGACCGACCAGGGCAAGCCAGTGGCGTGGCTCCGAGAGCCCAGAGCCGATGTTCTTGTAAGAGCCGGTCTGGTGACTCAGGGTGCCGTAATCCCAGCTTAACCAGAGCTGGGTCAGCTAGCCTCCCTACCCGGTAGTGGAGGACCTAGGAGTAGGCTAGCCGTGACATAGAGTGTTGATCTCCCTGTTAGATGGTGAAGGGGCCGGCTGGTGACTCAGGGTGCCGTGATCCAGCTTGGCCAGGGTGGGTTAGCTAGCCTCCCTCGCCCTGTAGGGGAGGACCTAGGAGTAGGCTAGCCGTGACATAGATTGTGATCTCCCTGTTAGACGGGTGAAGGGGCCGGCTGGGGACTCAGGGTGCTGTAATCCCAGCTTAACCAGGGCTGGGTTAGCTAGCCTCCCTAGCCTGTAGTGGAGGACCTAGGAGTAGGCTAGCTGTGACCTAGAGAGTTGATCTCCCTGTTAGACGGGTGAAGGGGCCGATACCCTTTCGAGTGTTGTACATCTCGGCCTGTTATGTACATTGTGCTTAATAAATAAGTGTGCCTCCAACTACGTCGTCCAAGTCTCCTGGAACCTACTACACATTTATTTCCTCACAACCATATTGGGTCAGACAAGGGGGGGGGGGTGTTACTCGTTTGAAACGGAATGCAGCAAGGGGAAGGGGTATACAGCCGAAGCCAAAAATAAATGCCGAGAACAACTCGCTGTCGTAGACTCTTCTCCACCCAACAGCCGATAAAACGCCACCGTGAATCAACGGCGCCAAATCTAATCCCGCTTCAGCAGCACCTCTCCCCTCTTAGGGGCCGTCCATAAATGACGTCACGCGATTTTGGACGATTTTTGACACCCCCCCCCTTCGTCACTCGGCGTCACAAAAAGTCAGACCCCCCCCCTTCAAATAGACGTCACAAAGCTCTGCCCCCCACTCAAGAAGAATAAAACATGATTCAAATTGCTTTCAACTATTGTCATTGTAGTGTATATTTAATGTGGAGTACACTCTGATGTTGTAGGAGAAAACATTTAGTAAAAAGTCTATTTAATTAAGTAGAACGTATTCTTGGTTCTTTCGGTAAAGTCACGTAGAAGGGAAATAATAAAATAATATTTATATAATATTTTTTACATTAATATTGTTTTATATTAATATTATTTTATTATTTCCATTCTACGTGACTTTGCCGAAAGAAACAAGAATATGAATCCCTGCAGTTAGTAGAACGTGTTGTCTATATTTATTTAAGTTTGCGCATTTGATGTGACGTCACATTTCTCACCCCCCCCTCCCATCGTCACAAATATCTGACCCCTCCCCCCCCCCAGGTGTGTAAATATTGGTCCCGGTGGATTGTGGACCAATCGAGCAGATATCCATTTTAGTTCGACCAACTCACACTGCACGGATAGCTTTCTCTACACTTGATCGACCTCCTAAATATGCAACCCATCATGTTACAAATGTAGAAACCCTTTAAGCTTCAAACAACCCTCCATAAGCAGCATAGCCGAATTATCAGCTTAATGGAGGACCTACATTTCAATACCCTCCCAAAATACTTATCCCTGCCCACACGGTAAGTCGCATTACATATGTAGTGACATAAGAAGGGAGGGGCTGCTGGGGCTCTGGGATCCCAGGCGAGTCCAGACGCTTAAGCCTCTGGGCGCCAGGCGCTGGGTTCCCAGGGGGTCCAGACGCTTAAGCCTCTGGGCGCCAGGCGTTGAGTTCCCAGGCGCTTAATCCCCTGGGCACCGCCAACGGGGGGGGGGGGGGGGGCTGTGTGTGCTCTGTGGGATGTCTGGTGGCGCACACGGCCCCACGCCTCGTTGGACCAGGCATAAAAGGAGAGCTCCCTGGACGATCGGGGCCCAGTTGTAACTCAAGACCCAAGACCCACGACCAGCCATCTGAAGACCCTGGGATGCTGTGAGAGCCAGCGGTGGGACTCTGGAACTCCCGACTCTACGACCTTGTGAGGGTGAGCGTAGCCAGAGTAGAGTATCTAGAGTATCTAGGCTGTGTAGCTAGGCTGTGTACCTAGGCTGTAACAGAGTATCAGGACTGTTGGAGTGTTGTATTGTAATAAAGAAGTTACATCTACAAGTGTCTCCGGAACCCGTTACACATACCAAAATAAAATCAATTAAAGCACTATACCTAGCCATCTCAGCCACTCCTGACTGAACAGTGGG
Organism: Lethenteron camtschaticum; assembly: GCA_018977245.1. Taxonomy (NCBI): domain Eukaryota; kingdom Metazoa; phylum Chordata; class Hyperoartia; order Petromyzontiformes; family Petromyzontidae; genus Lethenteron; species Lethenteron camtschaticum. The sequence continues at coordinate 96,722 of WFAB01001274.1, read as the reverse complement.
TATTAGAGTAGGCGATTCTGGTATGAGTGAGCACAGTCATGTATTACGCACTAGAACGTGCCATCTCTGTAACACCCACACACTCGTGACCTTTTCACAGAAACTATGTCTGTGAAGATGTTCAATGATGGACCGCCAGAGGCCGCAAACGGGTTTTGATTCCTTACCCGTACCCGGCCGCACCAGGGTCGCAAACGGGTACCCGTACCCGTCCGTACCCGTACCCTACCCGTACCCGGCCATGTACGGATAGGGTACGGGTATCGGGTACCTGATTGCGACCTCTGGGATGAAGCCACGTTGCAGGCGCGGGTGGGTTGATTCTGGGAACTTGAATTGTGAGAAGAGACAAGACGTTGGGAAATGAGTGACAAACAGTGACTCACCAGTGACTCACGGCCTACCCGTACCCGTACCCGGCCGCACCAGAGTCGCAAACGGGTACCCGTACCCGGCCGGGTACGGGTAGCCGGGTATCGGGTAGGATACGGGTATCGGGTACCCGGTTGCGATCTCTGTGGTCCGCGCCCTCGGAGTAGTGAGTTTTCCCACTCCACAGATTTCACTTGTCGACGGCAAACACATACGGCGAGTTATTTCTGAAGCAGTGTCGAGGCCGTCCAAAGTTCGGTCATCAAGCGGTACTGAGTGGCACTATCAATAGCTCGTGAGAGTTTGGCATTCCTCCAACGGTGCGGTCGGGCAAAAGAGCAAGCCCCCCACCCCCCCCCCCCCGCAAATTACCAGCTGTGTCAGCAAGGGTTGGCAAGCGCTGTGAGCTTGCCGAAACTCGTGTACCAACGTTTTTGTCATTGTGTGCAATTGTGAACAGTAGCCATATAAGACATGCATTAATACTGGTAGGAACGAAGTGAACCAGCCTACAATAGATTATATCGTCCGTCCGTCCGATGTCTGATGTCCGATTAGGTGTAGCAACATCGCCCCCTACTGCAAACACTTGGCAGGACCCTACAAAAACCTTTACACTCAGTGAGGCTTTCCTGGCTAAACAAGTGTAATAATGCATGATGTTTATATTCTTTGGTTATTCGTTCCTACCAGCCCACCCGCAGGGACCTGTTATTGGTTCACTGCAGCTCAAAGACTCATTCCCTACAAGGTGTGTGGTGAAGTTAGGAAGATGTCCATGCGTGCTCGATATTTGAAGGCTTGAAGACCAGAATCGGTGATTTCGCCGACAGGGAGGTAGTTCCATATCCGGTCAGCAGTGTGAAGAATGGAGCTTCTGCCCAGGGAGCATGTTCTGGCAACTGGCGACTTTGAGGGGGGGCAAGGGATGAACACAGAGAGGTGTTCATACTTACTCTTTGGTTAATTGGTTTTAAATCCTTTATATTAAGTTCGCTTGCTTGCTTAGGACCGTGCAAATCTTTCGGTCGTTTTTTAACCCACTTCCCGTGATCCAATCGAGCTGACATTTTGACTCGTTGTGCGTGACAATGCATTTTCGTGAAAAAAAAATTCCAAAATTTTACACTCTTTAGGGAATTTTTTAAAATATTTAATTACCAATTGTTTAATGCTGCCAGACAATCATCTGACCCATAGGTGGCAGCCATCTCAAGCCAGAGGATGAGAGGACTCTAGCCGCCCCGATGCCACGCATATAAAGGATTTATAGTGAAAAACTTAGTTTTTACGGGTTAATTTTTTACCCTTTTATCTGGCAACAAAACTGACACCTTTTTTACAAGGAGTCATGTTTGCATTGACCACAATACCTGCAGTCGGAATGCAAACAAAAAACATAACTCCGAGAATTATTTTATTATGTTTTATTTTATTATTTTATTATTTCCATTCTACGTGACTTTACCGAAAGAACCAAGAAGATGAATCCCTGCAGTCACGAAATCTTTAAATCGAAATATAACTCCGATAATGTATGCATTGTCCTTGAAATTGATGTAAATGTTTACCCCGAGCTCTCATATTCTGATGGTGCATTGTCTTTGAGTTGTGCGCCTTTTGGCGTCATCTGGTCCAACAGCTGTCTCGGGTGTAGACCAATCAATTTCAAGGACAATGCATACATTATCGGAGTTATGTTTTTTGTTTGCATTCCGACTACAGGTATTGTGGTCAATGCAAACATGACTCCTTGTAAAAAAAGGTGTCAGTTTGGTTGCCAGATAAAAGGGTAAAAAACAAGTATCATATTTTGCTACTGGCAAATGAGGTTCCAATGGTGTACTCTTTGGTTCTTTCGGTAAAGTGACGTAGGTATAAAATCAATTAAATTAAATCCCTATACCTACGTGACTTTACTGAAAGAACCAAAGAGTATGGATCCCTGCAGTCACGAAAACTTCTAATCTAGAGTGTTCATACCTGTCAACCCCTTATTAGTACTTACCCTATTACAGACCAATTCCGACCTTATTACATTGGTCAACAAAAAAAACATGTTTTTCTGGCCTGGACTTTTGCAGCTGTTTTAGACTAATTTCAGGGTGCTAATTCCAAATCTGATCCCAGATTTGCTCTATCACATCTCATTTTCTGCTATCGGCATTCCCCATTTTCATTGATTTTACCCGAAATTAACGCTGTCACTTATGATTGCAAGTTGTTGCGAGTCAGTGACTGCTTTAGTGTTAAAATACGGTGCTGTATTTTTAGGATAGTGTGTTTATAATATCATTTATGTAGATATCCACATTTATTTAATATTTTTCTTCTGCAGTTTTTATTGAAAATGCAATATTTGATATCTCAAAAACCTGACGTGATAGACAAAAACTGATGCCAGATTTGGAATCAGCACCCCAAAATTACATTACTGCCGTTGGAATACCTTATGCCAGAAAAAGTGTGTTGACCAGTGTTATTCTTGGGTCGTTCGGTAAAGTCACGAAAGGTTTAAGTCAATTCCGACCTTATTGATCACCCGTACCCTTATAAATATCAAAGTTCATCCTGCAAAGTCCCATCACAAGGGGCACACACACAAGAAATGGAGAGCGACTCAAAATACTTTAGTACAATAACAAGGGCGGTGATCTTATATAATTAGTTAAACAAAGAGTAGAGGGGGTGATCAATACGGAAGAAAAAAACGCTACCCTATTCTACTAGTAAGGTCTATTATTTGTCGAACGCAGTTTTTGTCCAACGTAGCATTTTCCAGGAATAACAAGTATAACCCGTAAAAACAAAGTTTTTCACTATAAATCCTTTATTTGCGTGGCGGCTAGAGTCCTCTCGTCCTCTGGCTTGAGATGGCTGCCACCTATGGGTCAGATGATTGCATTGCACCATTAAGCAATTGGTAATTAAATATAATATTTTGTCCTAAAAAGTGTAAAATTTTGGAAAAAAAATTCACGAACATTAATTGCCACGCACAACGAGTCTGTGTGGAAAATGTCAGATCGATTGGATCACGGGAAGTGGGTTAAAAAACGACCGAAAGATTTGCACGGTCGTAAGCAAGCGCGAAAGTGAACTTAATATAAAGGATTTAAAAACTCTCGTAGTCCGGCGAGATCTGCCTGTACAAATACAAATATCCCCATATAGCCTTAAGACTGTTGGGACAGGTGTTGTTAGCGAGCACCTATGAAGGCCGGCATGGCACATGAAGGGGTGGGTGGCAAGCACCATGCTCTGCTACCTTTATCTCCCCAGTTGCAATGTTTACACACTGCATCAGGTACTAATTTGAGGCTAAGTCGACCTAGAGAAGGCCCAGGGCCAGTTCAGATTATCATCACTAGTGTTGGCCGTGAGTGGGAATCAAACTTGGGTTCGTAGCGCAGCGTGCTAACCACTACACTACCTCTGCCTGTACACGACGTACACACACACAAGAAAAGGAACGCTCCACGAATTTGCGTGTCATCCTTGCACAGGGGCCATGGAGAGTGACTATGCATCCTTCGTTAGAGGAAGTTGCAGAGTTGTTGTGAAAGCGAGCGTGACCAGATACTTCCATCCCGGTTTCACAAGTTCAGGAAGTGGTCACTGTTCCCTTGGCTAAGCCTCGTAATGACTCTGACCAAAGATCTGCGGAGAACGAGTTGGAGTGGAGAGGACGGGGCTATTGCCAGAGTTGGTGGGGTAATCAGTTAGAGCGACGCATGGATCTGAGACAGAGCCAACCCAGACCCCCCCCCCCCCCNGCGATTCGATTATCAAGTTTTGTGGTCGCAATTACATTTTGAAACAAAGCGTATATATTCCTTCTATAATTGAAGCTTTCGTGACTGCAAGGATTCATATTCTTGGGTTTTTTCAGTAAAGTCACGTAGGTAAAAAAATAAAATTAATAAAAGTAAAATAAAAGAAAATAATATAATAATAAAAATGTTTTTACTTTTATTATTTTAATTTTTTACCTACGTGACTTTACCGAAAAAACCCAAGAATTTAAAACGTATAAAGGTGTACAAGGAAGTCATCGACTTACGTACACCCAGCGTACGGACACCTGGACTTACGAATGAGCTTCCATGAAATAAAAAACAAACATTGACTTAAAACTCACACTTGCAAACTGAACTGCGAACCTATTTTATTCAGAAGAGCGATCCTTCGCGAGATGTCATCAGTCGGCATCGCGCTGGGAGTGAGGGTTTATGTGTGTGTGCGCATGCCTGGGTATTTCGTGCTATAAAACACTCCACCCCCACAATTCCCAATTGATGATGGGGCAGTTGTGCAGAGAGTGGAAAGTTTTACATACCTGAGCAGTGTGCTCATGACTGTCTGCGGTTTGACAGCATCGGTCTCACTCCGAATCAGTCGAGCGGCATCGGTTGCGTAACGCTGTGGAAGTTACCTGGTCTGTCGCTTCACACAAAGCTTCGGGTCTTCTCGGCCACAGTCATGCACTTTCTTTTCTATGCTTGCAAAACATGGACCCCCCCCNTAAAGGAACATCTTGGCTGTTTAGAAACATTCAGGTCTGGGCCTGCCTACGATGCATTCTCTGGGATTAACCAGGCTGGATTGTGTCAGGAGCTCACAAATCCTTGAAATAGCTGAACAAAGTCCCATCGGTGAGCTCCTCCGGCAGGCAAGGCTGCATTGGCTGGATGAGGGGGTAGGGGGTAGAGGCGAGGAATGGGGGGGGTCAAAAAGTACTCAACGGTGGAGTATGGGTATTCTTAGGTTTTTTTCGGTAAAGTCACGTAGGTAAACAATTTAATAAAAGTAAAATAAAAATAAAATTCACGACACTTGATACAGCTTTCGTGCTGTGACGGTTCCACCTGAAGACGGAAGCTTGTGTTGCCTCCGAAACGTCGTGATTTTTATTTTATTTTTATTTACTTTTATTAATTTTAATTTTTTTACCTACGTGACTTTCCCGAAAAAAACCTAAGAATATGAATCCTTGCAGTCACGAAAGCTTCAAATCTAGAAGGAAGGAGGATGGGGTCCACTCACTATATCTGGACTCTGCTCCAGGATAAACCAACAGCCGTCATCGGTGCTGGATTTGTTTTACTGGTAGGAACGAAGTGAACCAGCCTACAATAGATTATATCGTCCGTCCGTCCGTCCGTGTAGCAACATCGCCCCCTACTGCAAACACTTGGCAGGACCCTACAAAAACCTTTACACTCAGTGAGGCTTTCCTGGCTAAACAAGTGTAATAATACATTATGTTTATATTCTTTGGTTATTCGTTCCTACCAGCCCATTAATTCTAGATTTGAAGCTTTCGTGACTGCAAGGATTCATATTCTTAGGTTTTTCGGTAAAGTCACCGTGTAGGTAAAACATCAAATTTAATGAAAATAAAATAAAATCACGACGTTGCCTCCGAAACGTCGTGATTTTTATTTTATTTTATTTTCATTAATTTTGATGAAAATAAAATAAAATAAAAATCACGACGTTGCCTCCGAAACGTCGTGATTTTAATTTTATTTTATTTTCATTAATTTTGATGTTTTACCTACACGGTGACTTTACCGAAAAAACCTAAGAATAATAATCTCCCAGTTTCGTTCCGTCAGTCAGCCAGCCCCTCCCGCTCCGCCGGCTGGTCCGTGGCCAAAGCAATCCGTGGTGGGGCACTGCTCGCAGTTTCATCTAAAATCGAGCGTCAAAAGCTCCCAATCCTCTTCATCCTCCTCTTCTCATTCTGCTTCTTCCGTACGGCGGCTGACGATGTAGACGCAGAGACAACGCGACTACGAGTGTCACGCATTCTATCGTTGAGGGGGTCTCGGCACAGAAGCAACCGCGTCAGGAGCAAGCGGAGTTTCTATATTCGCCGCGGGTGTTCTTCTCCTCCTGCTGCTGCTGCTTTCGTATTTGTGGATCCCTTGAGCATCATCGCGTCGTGATAGACATACAGTAGGTTGTGCTCTCTCTCTCTCTCTTCTGGATGAGCGCAGTCAGTACACTGCTGCTGCTGCTGAGTTTAATAAGATCCCACTTGTGCTCTGGGTATGCGCATAATGAGTTAAGCTCCAGCAATGAATTAAGACAAAAACAACAACTGCAGCTACAACTACAACTATTACTACAACAGCAGCAGCAGCAGCGCGGATGAATGGTGAGCCTCGCCACGAGAACTCCGGTAAGAGTCCCGCATCACTCCGGGAGTGGACACTGCGCCGGATTTGGTGGTGGTCGATTTGGACAGAGTTTTAAAAAAATCTAAACTTTTTTTCTTGGTTCTTTCGGTAAAGTCAAGGAGATAGAAAACTAAAAATAGATAATGAAATTTAAATTAAACAATGAAAAAATATAAATTGAAAATAATAGAAGCAAAAAACCACGATAAAAAAATAGTAAAATAAAATAAATAAATTGAAAATAATAAAAGCAAAAAAAACCGACGTTTCGATCGCAACACAAGCGGTTTTCATCGGATTTTATTATTTTAAATTTTTATTTTACTATTTTTATCGTGTTTTTCTGCTTTTATTATTTTCAATGTATAATTTTTATTTTTTAAATGATAATAAAAAATTGTAATTTCATTATTTATATATATTTAATTTCTTTCTTTTCTATCTACGTGACTTTACCGAAAGAACCAAGAATATGAATTCCTGCAGTCACGAAAGTTTTAAGTAAAATTTAAAATCTAAACCAGTCGTAAGGGCCCGCTTCATCTGTATAGCTCTTTTGTTCAGCAGCGACCTGGCTATCAGAAATGAAAACTCAAATTGAAGTGGCTGAACCAGCATCATGCGAATATGTCTAGCAACAGTACTATCCTGGTAAACGCGTGACGTTGATTCTAAATGTGGAGGGGAAAAAACCGCAGGGCCCCCAGAGAAAACTCCACGTGACCACGGGGAGCGAGCGAGAGAGAGAGAAACACCACTAACTCCAACCCATACAGTCGGCGTCAGGGTTTCGGATAGATTATTCTTTGTTTTTTCGGTAAAGTCACGTATAAAGAAAAAATAATAAATTAAATAATAGCATACGACGTTTCGATTGCAACACAAGCAATCATCATCAGCTATAATGAAATAGCGACATAGAATATAACCAGAAAACTATAGACAGACATATAAGCAGACAGACATCACCAAGATACACAGAGAGAGCAACACAGGTACAGAGAGGGGTGATCGTCTCTGTGGGGTGGCCTTAAATAGACAGAGGGGGGCAGAGGCAGAGAGAGGGAGGGGGTAGGGAAAAATGTACATGTCAATGAGTACGAAGGGACGCGTAGTGAAGTACGCAGGCTTAGAGGGAGACAGAACACACGAAATTAAATAACCTCGCAAAGATTCGAAATGTTAGAACCCACGACCTCCTGTATAGCAGGCGAGGTAGTTAACATCTCCTAGCGGAGCCAGCTATAAGGGGCAGTCCATAAATGACGTCACGCACCTAGGGGGGGGGGGGTCAGACATTTGTGACGATGTGTGACGAGGGGGGGGGGTCAGACATTTGTGACGATGTGTGACGAGGGGGGAGGGTTGAGAAATGTGAGATCACATCAAAATGCGCAACTTTAAATGAATATAGACAACACGTTCTACTTGATTAAAATAGACTTTTTTAATAAATGTTTATCCTACAACATCAGAGTGCAGCGCCACATTCAATACGCACTACAAGCGATTTGAAGCATGTTTATATTTTTTTTGGGGGGGGGGGCAGAGCTTTGTGACGTCATATTTGAGGGGGGGGGTAAGAAATGGTCCAAAATCACGTGACGTCATTTATGGACGGCCCCTAAGAGCTTAGCACAGCCTGGGCGAACCACAGCTTATATCTCGTGCGCTCAAGAGGCACTCAAAAGAGTTCTCATAATTGACGCACTCAAACTCAGCACAAGAGTAGAATGCGACTATTAAAGGTCCACCAGACTTCACCACACGGGTCAGCGTGCAGCGATGGGTAGTCGGATATCCAGCAACTGCAGTCAGCAGCGTCCTGGTACGTGCAGTTTGTGTGTTTTATATATTTACGCGATCTAACCCAAAACACCTCGATTATGGGTGTGTGTGTGTTGATGTTCTTTCGCACCGTACGTGGATAGCCACGATAATCGGAGGTGCAGGAGGGAGAACAACAAACTGTGGGTCTCTGTGAGTCTATGAGTCTCCGTGTGAGTCTATGGGTCTCTGTGTGAGTCTATGGGTCTCTGTGTGAGTCTATGGGTCTCTTGTGTGAGTCTATGGGTCTCTGTGAGTCTATGGGTATCTGTGTGAGTCTATGGGTCTCTGTGAGTCTATGGGTATCTGTGTGAGTCTATGGGCATCTGTGTGAGTCTGTGGGTCTCTGTGTGAGTCTATGGGTCTCTGTGAGTCTATGGGTATCTGTGTGAGTCTATGGGTATCTGTGTGAGTCTATGAGTCTGTGTGAGTCTATGGGTATATGTGTGAGTCTATGGGTATCTGTGTGAGTCTATGGGTATCTGTGTGAGTCTATGGGTCTCTGTGTGAGTCTATGGTCTCTGTGTGAGTCTATGAGTCTCTGAGTCTATGGGTTGTCTATGGGTATCTGTGTGAGTCTATGAGTCTCTGTGTGAGTCTATGAGTCTCTGTGTGAGTCTATGGGTCTCTGTGTGAGTATGGGTCTGTGTGAGTCTATGAGTCTCTGTGTGAGTCTATGAGTCTCTGTGTGAGTCTATGGGTATATGTGTGAGTCTATGGGTATCTGTGTGAGTCTATGGGTCTCTGTGTGAGTCTATGGGTATCTGTGTGAGTCTATGGTATGGGTCTCTGTGTGAGTCTATGGGTATCTGTGTGAGTCTATGGGTATCTGTGTGAGTTTGTGGGTCTTTGTGTGAGTCTGGGTCTCTGTGAGTCTATGGGTATCTGTGTGAGTATATGGGTCTCTGTGTGAGTCTATGGGTATCTGTGTGAGTCTATGGGTCTCTGTAAGTCTATGGGTCTCTGTGAGTCTATGAGTCACTGTGTGAGTCTATGGGTATCTGTGTGAATCTATGAGTCTCTGTGTGAGTCTATGGGTATCTGTGTGAGTCTATGAGTCACTGTGTGAATCTATCGGTCTCTGTGTGAGTCTATGGATCTCTGTGTGAGTCTATGGATCTCTGTGTGAGTCTATGAGTCACTGTGTGAGTCTATGGGTCTCTGTGTGAGTCTATGGGTCTCTGTGAGTCTATGAGTCACTGTGCGAGTATATGGGTCTCTGTGTGAGTATATGACTGTGTGAGTCTATGGGTCTCTGTGCGAGTCTATGGGTCTCTGTGTGAGTCTATGGGTCTCTGTGCGAGTCTATGGGTCTCTGTGTGAGTCTATGATTCACTGTGTGAATCTATCGGTCTCTGTGTGAGTCTATGGGTATCTGTGTGAGTCTTTGGTTCTCTATGTGAGTCTATGATTCACTGTGTGAGTCTGTGGGTCTCTGTGCGAGTCTATGGGTCTCTGTGTAAGTGTATGGTTCTCTGTGTGAATATATCGGTCTCTGTGTGAGTCTATGGGTATCTGTGTGAGTCTATGATTCACTGTATGAGTCTGTGGGTCTCTGTGTGAGTCTATGGGTCTCTGTGCGAGTCTATGGATATCTGTGTGAGTCTATGGGTCTCTGTGAGTCTATGAGTCACTGTATGAGTCTGTGTGTCTCTGTGTGAATTTATCGGTCTCTGTGTGAGTCTACGTATGTATGCTGAAATTATTTCGCACCGTACGTAGCCAACCGTGCTAATCTTTGATGCGTGGGAAGGATTATCGGGTTTGACTGTTTCCAAGTCACAAATACAGTAACAGAGTGGTCGTGATGTCCTCTGCACAATCAATACACGAGAAAGAGACATGCGCGCGCACACACGGCACGCCGCTCGCCAACAGCACTGTGTAGGGCCTTATCAGAAAGACAAATCCCCGTCAACCCCTTAACAATGCCTACCTTATTACAGACAAATTCAGTCCCTATTGGTCACCCCGTGCTCTTATAAATATCAACGTTCATCCGTGAAAATCCCATCACAAGGCAGAAACACAAATAGACAAAAACGTGTTTTTTTCTGCCCGTACTGAAACGGCTGTACGCCGTATGGACCTGAAAACTCAATTTCCATGAACAAGAATACGGGGTAAACCGTATGCGTTGACAGGTAAGATAATAGCACCCGTGTGGGGGTGGGGGGGACTATCGGAGAGAGATGGGGTTGTGTACCGCAGGCTTATTCACACCGGGAATGGCACTGCCCTCATCCATAATAAATACATAGACGCAGAGATGATGTATCATCCATTATGCGGCACCGGATTTTGAAAAACGCCGGATAATCACTCATCATCATTATTTCGAATAGCTTATTTTTGCACGTTCTTGCAACATGTGTTTTTTTTAAATGTGTGTATGTGCTTTTTTAGGTGTTGTGAATGTGTTTTGTTGCCGATTACATTGTTTAATGTTAAATTTCATAAATAGCCATACAAAGACAAACAAAATATCTCGTGTAAAAATACTAAGTTACTATTTTTACCTTTATATNATTCANTCCTTGTGTAGGGATGTTAGATAGAGGGCCGTTATGCATGGCAGCCTATGGGAAGAAACACAGTAGGCGGGGCTACGTGTGTGCACAGGGAGATGCCCTCTGCGACGTCCGAGCCAGACACCCTGGGGGGGGCTGGTTCGGCGTTACGATCCCCGGGGCCCGCCCTCAAGGAGGGTCGGGTATAAAAGGGGTCGTCATATGGGTTTAGTCAGTTATGTTATAGTTAAGCTAAGAAGTCGGAAGACGTCGTAGCTAGAGCCCTGGACTCCCCTGATCGCCGCCCTTATCAGGGCCCCACGGGATCAGGCACGAGCCAGTGGCGTGGTCCCGTGAACCAGAGCCAGTGCTCTGGGACTCCGGGTACCGAAGCCCGATTACCAGTGTCGGGCCAGACAGCCTCCCTAGCTCTTAGTAGGAGGACCCAGGGGATAGGCTATGGATAGCTAGGGCTCTCCTGAGTTATACGGGTGAGGGGGCCGCTACCCCTCTAGTGCTGTCCTGTACTGGCAACTTGTTAAATAAATATACGTGTGCCTCAACTCCGTTGTCAAGCGTCTTCGACGGGTACTTCATCTGGCGTCAGAAGTGGTAAAAATGGAAACGCGCCATACAGCTCGGACCAGGGTACCACGAGAGGAGGACGCCGCGGAGATCGCCGAGCCCGAGACAGAGCAACAAGATGGGGTGCAGCCGGAGCCTGGCGCCTTCTCACCGGGACGTCAGCAGGGAGAGGGCCGCAGCCGGATGCACTACGACTGGCTCACGAACGATTGGCGGAGTTACTTTATGCCGCTGCCGCCACACTGGAAGGCATTACGCGGTTGGGGCTGGTGGTCCACCGCAGGGCGAGGAGAACCGGCGGCCGGAGCACTTTCCCGCCATTTCAGCTACTTCAAATTTTGAATTTCCCGCCATGGACGCCGCGGCTGTTCGGGCGTGGCCAGCTTAGACATCGGCTCCGACATCGCCGTCGCCGGGCTGCAGCGTCATCACAGCCGAGGGATGCGTCATTGCTGCCGCGACAGGCGATGCCATCGGCCAGTCGCACCGAGGCACCGCCAGAGGGAGGTGGAAGCAACCTGCGGGAGTCTACATCGACCGCCGCGCTTCACCAAAGACTGCCCCGCTGAAGGAATTCATCGCTGCGGAGGGTGACTGGGGCGGCTTCCGGCGACGATTCCTAGCCCATCAGGAGATGGCACGGTGGTCCGACGAGGAGGCCCTTTGTGCGCTACCGGCGCTCCTCGACGGGGACGCGCTCGCCGCGCTCACGTCGGCGCCAAAAGAAAAGCGGGCTACACTACAAATGGCGCTACAGCTGCTGGCCGGGGTCTATGGACCTTCAGCCGAATGCCGTCAGCAGTTCTACGACCGCAGGCGGGGTGAAAAAGAGTCGCCTCTGGCTTTCCGGACAAGTCTTCTGGCGCTGGCAAAAACGGCCTTTCCCCGCATGGACGACGACGGTGTGGACGCAATGGTCGCGGAGAAGATCCTCCTCTTGGCGGACGACCTCGACATTGTCGTCATCGCACAAGAGGATGCAGAAATGACCTCCCTCCAGGCTGCGCGACTCCTCCACGCCAATCTTCTGCAGCAGCGGCGAAAGGCGAACAGGCATCGGCTGGGCGTGCGGTGGCTGCAGCCACCCTTCCGTCAGAAGACCTTTATGCCGTCGACCATCGACGGCAACAGACAACGGGGCGCGGCCGGGTCGAGACGGGGGCGAGGCGGTTCGACCGTCCATCGTCTCCATCGCGCTCCCGCGGTGCTTCAACTGCGGCATCCGGGCCATGTCGCCTCGGGGTGCCGTTCTCCTCGACAGCGGGGACGACGCCTCGACGGGACGCCGGCCCTCCTCTTCCTCCTCCCAAGCTTCAGCACCATGATCCGGCGAGTCGCGGCACCTCACATGTTTGGCCAACGCACCCACCTGTCGCACACTCTCGCACCGTAACGAACGGGGGCCGGTGGGCGCTGCGATGGACCGGCGCGGATCACTGCGGGGACTCAAATCGAGCCGAGCGGTGGTCCGTGTTGGCCCATCGCGTGGTGCCGCGGCGTCGGATCGTCGGCCGTGGTGGTTACATTGATGGGTGGAGGTACGCATCATAGTCGATACAGGGCATCGGCGACAATTATTTCGGAACTAATTTACAATATCCTACCGGTGCAGAGCCGTCCTCTGCTACCGGTTAATGTCCCTTTCTATGCGCTAACGGGGCTCCTCGCATCGTGGGACAGATTCGGGCGCAAATTTCTATCGGGACATCAAATTGTCGGGGCCGATTTTGTCTCCTCCTCGCTGGCGGTTCCGTGCCTGCTGGGACGGACTTCTTGGGCAGGATGCAATCCGTATTTTGATCGACCAAGGATGCATTGAGCTTCCGTCGGGCCGACGTATGGCGTTCCTGCCTTCCCCTGTAGCGACTCGGACGGCGTTTGCGACGGTACCGGCGTTCGTCGTAGAAACAGTGCGTGTGCCGCCGGGACACAAATGCTGGTACCTCTTAAACTTCGTAGGCCCTTCGCTAAGGGTGTTGGGATCGGGTGTTGTGCTGGGGCCGTCTAGGGCCGGGTTAACGGGCCTCATTTAATTCCGGCCCAGACCATCGTAAGGGGGACGAGGATCCCTTCATCGCGGTCCTCAATGTCGGGTCGCAGACGGTAGTGGTTCCCAAGGGACTGTGCTCGCTCACGCGACGCCGGTGCCTGCGAGGAACCTGCCGTGAACCACATTGACACTGCTGCTCGACGCACCCGCATTCGGACGGCGATGAAGGGTGGCTCGACGCGCTTTGTGCGGGATCGACGAACCTGTCCAATTTAGAGCGCCAACGGCTTAGATCGCTGCTAAAGGAATTTTCCGACGTTTTCAGTCGGAATAAATACGATTTGGGTTGTACTCACCTGCTGCGTCACCATATTGACACGGGTGACAGCGCGCCTATTCGCCAAATCCTTTTCGGTTGAGTCCCGCCGAAAAGGAACATGTCAAATCGGCTGTAAATGACATGTTAGCCGCCGACATTATCTCTCCTCTACCAGCCTTGGGAGCACCGATTGTCCTGGTTAAGAAACAGGATGGCTCGTTGCGATTTTGCGTAGATTTCCGTCGCCTTAATAAGGTTTCGGTTGCCGACGCATACCCGCTCCACGGATGGACGAATCGCTGGACGCCTTGGCGGGGAGCGCGATTCTTCTCCACGCTAGACTTACTTTCGGGATTCTGGCAGCTTCCTCTGGACGATGACTCGAAACCTAAAACCGCTTTCCGTACACCGCACGGCCTGTTCCAATTCAACCGGTTGCCGATGGCTTACACTCAGCGCCGGCAACCTTCCAGCGATTGATGGAATTGGTTTTGGCTGGATTGCAATGGGAATCGTGCCTGATTTATTTGGACGACGTGATTGTTTTTGGAAGAACCTTTGACGAACATCTCCAGAGGCTGCGGCGGTTTTCCAAAGGATGCGGGCTGCTAATTTGAAATTTAAGCCCAAAAATGCTATTTGTTTCGTGAGTCAGTGCGTTATTTGGGGCACATCGTGGGCGCTCGGTATTGCTACCGATCCGCCAAAACGCAGTGTGTCAGCTCCTGGCCAATTCCGACCTCGTGGAGAGGTGAGGAGTTTATTGGCTTCGCTTCATATTACGACGGTTCGTCCCTAATTTTGCTACAATTGCCAAACCCTACATGCTTTGACATCAAAGGGGTTCGGTTCCACTGGGTCGGATGAGGAAGTAGCTTTCTGCTCCTTCGGGATGCATTGGTGAAGGCTCCTCCTTTGATTTACCCGATTTTCGAGGCCATTTTTTGCTCGACACGACGCGAGCAACACAGGTATCGGAGGCGTGCTTTCGCAGGTGGTTGATGGCGTGGAACGGGTGGTTGCGTACGGCAGTCGGTGTTGTCTCCAGCGGAGCAAAATATTGTGTCACCCGTAGGGAACTGTTGGCAATTGTTTTCTTCATCCAACAGTACCGCCCATATCTGTACGGTCAGCATTTCACTGTCCGTACGGATCATGCGGCACTGCAGTACGCCCTGAAGGTTCAACAGCCATCGGGACAATTGTCCGATGGCTGGAGGTCCTCCAGGAATTCGATTTGACACCACCTATCGTAAGGGCATTCGCCACACAAATGCGGACGCTCTGTCGCGCATGCCACCACCTCCGAATGCGCATGCCTCCTGGGTCGGGCGTTGCAAGCCAGCTGGGACATGACGGTTCCAGTCCTGGCGGCCGCCGCGATGTTGACACATTGCTCCCGATGAGATCGGGAACAGGGAAAGGATTCCCTGCTTGGGTTGCCTGTGATTGAGTGGGGACGCCTCCAGATGGAGGACGCCTCCCTCCTCGCGCTGCGTCGTCGCGCTAGAGATAGGGGTGCGGGACGGGTGATGCCGACAATTGGGAAGTACACGCTGGCTTGCTCATGCATTGGACGGTAAATCCACCGTCACCGGCTGGTAGTTCCTGAGGGTTACGGGTAAGGTGGTGTGGGCTGCTCATGAGCGCCTCCTCCACCTGGGTACCAAAGACCCTCGCCTCGCTCCAGCTGGATTTTTTTGGCCGGGCATGACACGGGATGTCACGGATCTGCTGGCAGCATGCCCCGGTGTGCGCAACGCAAACACCAGCTCGGAGTCGAACCNGCCGTTGCAGTCCATCACAGTCTCCAGGTGAACGAACTCGTGGCGTTGGATATCCTGGGCCGTTTCCCGCCACCCTAGGGCAATAGATATTTGCTAACAGGGTCGAATACTTCACACGCTGGCCTATGGCCTGGCCCTGGCAAATCAGTCGCAGCAGCCATCGTGGACGCCTTTGTCCAAGGCTACGTCATGGACAAAGGTGCCCTGAGCGGCTGCTGACCGACCAGGGTAAAAATTTTCCGGAAACCTCCTCAAACAAGTCTGTGATCTCCTAGGTACAAAAAGATTCGTACTCTCCCTACCACCACAAACTGACGGATGGTCGAGCGGTTGCATCGTACCATCACGTCTATGTTGTCGCACCTGGTTTCGGAGTCACAGACCAATTGGGACTTGCAAATTCAGGGGTCCTGGCAGCATATCGATTGGCCCCCATGCTGCCACGGATTTTCACCTTCTTTCTCATGTATGGTCGCGAACATGACCACCTGTTCGGGCGCAGCTGCAGATCCCGCGCCTCTAGGTAAGATAAAATTGGACGAGCACGTTAAATTTAACCTTCAAAAGCTAACTGAGGCGCGGGACGCTGCCATGCTCAATTCCCGCATGCGCCAAAAGGCGAACGAGCGCCTCAGGCTCGCGCGCGCGCACGTGCTGCAGTGGAAGCCAGGGACAGGGCATGGCTGCACTGTCCCCAGGTACCGCTTGCGACCTCCTCGAAACTGGTACGGCCATGGCGAGGCCCGTCGAGGTGGTCGAGGTTTTGCGACCGCAGTGCGTTCGTATCAAGTGGGGAGGCGCCGGTGGTTCGTTCACCCCTCCAGACTAAAACCCTTCGTTGCGGTGCGGGCTCTGCTCCACACGCGCAGGGCCAAGCATGTGAGGGTCGACCGACCCGGAGGTCCGCCTCTGTTGATCTCACCTGACGCCTTGCCGGTTGCCCCGCCCCAGGTTCTCCGGAATGACGGGCTCGCGCACGTCCCTCACGGGGATGCCAAGGGTCCGCCGCTCCAATTGCGGACTCGCCTCGGATGGGACCGCGGCCACCGAGTGGTCCGCCATCTGAGGTTGGCCTTGTGACGGGCCTGCGGCAAGGACGCGCGCTAAGATGCGCAGACTCTTATAAAACACTGGAACGCGAAGAAGAACTGGAAACGAAACGAAATTGAGAAATACTTTTTTTNTTTTTTTCTCTTTCTTGGCGTTTTTTGGTACACTTTCATGTGCTACGGTTACTGGNCGCCGCGGTCGCGTGGCGCTCTTGGCGTGTTGTTATATTACGGCTGTGGTGTGTGTGTCTTGTGTGCGTGTTGTGTGTGCGCCGAGGGTTCCGGGGAAATGTACATACCTTGCCTCTACGGATTTCGTATTTATTCGGGGGGGGGCGCGTCGGTTTGTTCTCCTTTAGGGCATTGTTAGTATTGTTTGTTCAAAACTCGTTCTGTTAATGAAAAATGGGGCACACGGGGGGGTCAAGGGTAAAGAATCGTTGTGTTAATTGTTGCAGCCGGGACGGCTGCGAGCTATGTGGGGGGAGTGTGTAGGGATGTTAGATAGAGGCCGTTATGCATGGCAGCCTATGGGAAGAAACACAGTAGGCGGGCTACGTGTGTGCACAGGGAGATGCCCTCTGCGACGTCCGAGCCAGACACCCTGGGGGGGGCTGGTTCGGCGTTACGATCCCCGGGCCCGCCCTCAAGGAGGGTCGGGTATAAAAGGGTCGTCATATGGGTTTAGTCAGTTATGTTATAGTTAAGCTAAGAAGTCGGAAGACGTCGTAGCTAGAGCCCTGGACTCCCCNTGATCGCCGCCCTTATCAGGGCCCACGGATCAGGCACGAGCCAGTGGCGTGGTCCCGTGAACCAGAGCCAGTGCTCTGGACTCCGGNTACCGAAGCCCGATTACCAGTGTCGGCCAGACAGCCTCCCTAGCTCTTAGTAGGAGGACCCAGGGATAGGCTATGGATAGCTAGGGCTCTCCCTGAGTTATACGGGTGAGGGGCCGCTACCCCTCTAGTGCTGTCCTGTACTGGCAACTTGTTAAATAAATATACGTGTGCCTCAACTCCGTTGTCAAGCGTCTTCGACGGGTACTTCACTTGTTACGAGTGCAAATCTTTCGGCGTTTTTTAAACCCACTTCCCGTGTCCAATCGAGCTCACATTTTGCGATCGTTGTGCGTGACAATTTGTTCGTGAATTTTTTTCCCGTAACTTTACACTTTTTAGGGAAAATAAATAAATATTTAATTACCAATTGTTTAACGGTGGCAGGCAATCATCTGACCCATAGGTGGCAGCCATCTCAAGCCAGAGGACGAGAGGACTCTAGCCGCCACGCATATAAAGAATTTATAGTGAAAAACTTTGTTTTTACGGCTTCATTTTTTCTGTACCGTACTGATCACCCCAATCTCGAAGACTGCATCATGGGGCGACGTTTCACGTGCCGACTACTCAGCTCTTGTTTTAACACAACAGCTGCATGTGTTGCACGATCGCTAGCGCCGATAATATACACACAACGCTAACTATCGCCTAATCGCACGGTGCATATTTTCCCCTTATCATGGCGGGATTGTTTTTTTTATACATAAAATACGTGCAATATTTTCCATTAAGTTGCGCGTAGTGTATAAAGTACCGCAATATCATTTTTTAATATTTTAAAAATATCATATTTTAAATATTTTAAATATGATATTGCGGTAATTTGAAATCGAGAATTTCTTACGTTTTTTGTGTGTCACGGATATGGTGCCGATCGCCAAACTGGTTTAAAGCCTTGGGAGCGGTCTTGCCGGTTTCGCCGGATCTCGCCCGGAACCGACGGATGATATTGTTGAAAGCCGGATAGTCGATGATCAACTGACTGTACTCTCAAGCCGTTGATCTCGTGTTGGAATATATTTTAAAAAATTTGACCAAGTAAGGCCCCACTGAGAGATGTAGCTCTTTTGTTCACAAATGATGGCTCAACAAAGTTGCGTGTCGTCACGTGGACATTATCGCTGCATCCACATCCTCCCGAAGCGCCTTTTCTAAATGTGGAGGGAAAGAAACGGGAGGACGCTGCCGAAAATGCACGCCTACCACGGGAAAGTAAGCGAAGGTGAGAGAGACACGCAGACTCCAGATTATACAGCGGGCGTCAGGGTCGGGATCGAAGCCACGTGCTCATGTACCGGGCGAAGGAGTTAACATCTCCTGGCCACAACGGAGCCCCAGCCTAACTGGTGCATTTTAATTCCCGTAAAAGACGGAAGCTTGTGTTGCCTCCGAAACGTCGTGATTTTTATTTTATTTTACTTTTATTAATTTTAATGTTTTACCTACGTGACTTTACCGAAAAAACCTAAGAATATGAATCATTGCAGTCACGAAAGCTTCAAATCTAGAATTACACAGGAGAGATGGAGCAATTACAAAAAAACATTTTACGCAGGGGAGATGGAGCAATTACAAAAGAAAATTGCCGGTCTGATTGCCACAACAATTAGTGAGCGCTGTATACCATGAAGAAGGCCGCACGCGAATGGGGTGGGTTGGTTGGCCAGCAGACACACCCGGCCGCCTTTGTCTTCCAAGTGTTAATGTTTTGGCGTCATCTGGTCCAACACCAATGGAGACTAGCTCTAAGAAAAGCTGTCTCGGGTGTGGACCAATCAACTTCAAGGACAGTGCATATCATTATCATCATCAGAGTTGTTTCTTTTAGTTTGCATTTTGACTCCTTGTGTTGTGGTTATTGCAAACATGATGCCTTGTATAAAGGTGTCAGTTTTTGTACCAGTTGAAAGGGTAAAAACCTATTACTACAGTGCTAATGTTGTTTACACAGACCGATCCCCATACCCGCTATTGGCTACGAAGTGACGGTGCCAGGCCAGGTGCACTTCGAGGCCCACGTGAAGCGTCGAAGGCTCCGCTGGAAGGAAGGTCACGGGACAGACCCAGCAGATGCCATGGGTTGGGCAGACTGAGATGACTGGCACATTGACCACCTGTACCGCCTACTGTTTACACACCAACACCACCAGCCACGCATTATTTAAGGCTGAGTTTAACCTAGGTTGGGATGCGGGAAGGAGGGGAGCCTGGCGCCAGGACCGGTTCAAATATTCGCTGCCACTATGATTAATTTGGTCGCAAGCTGTAAATTTAACTTGGGCGTTCTGCCGTGGGGTTCGTGGCTAACCGCAGCGCCACCACTCCCCATCAGACCCCCCCCCGCCCCCCCCCATATGGCGCAAAGAGACCTTTGAGGCAAGAGCTGTTCGCGAAGCCGGAACGGCACAAAAGGAAGTGGGGGTGGGTGGGTGGGTGACCGACAAAGCCCCAGACCTGCGGCGACATTTACACATTTGAGGCCGAGTCAACCTAGGGGAGGGGGCCCATCAGCACCGTTTCAGATAATCGTCACCACCGATGTTTGGCGGTGGTGGTGGCGGTGGCCGTGAACGGGGCTAGAACTCGTGTCGCCAGGGGTTTGCTGTGGGGCAGATGCGTGACCACTTAAAGACCCCGGGGCGGGGGTGGGGTGCAAGCGAGCAGCGTCAGAAGGTCTCCGATGCACGCGAGCGGATTGTGACCTGGAGTGGGTTTTAACGTTGTGTGTACATTTTGTACTTCCGAAGAACAGGATGGAAAAAAAAGAGCCAAAGCGTGCCAGCAAACAGCTCCTGTTACCGCGACCAGCTGCGCTAATCAACGTCTGCAGTGTAAACACGACAACAATAGCAGCCGCCGTTGGCGATTCACATCACCACGGCGCCAGTGCCAGGCTAGGTGCACCTTGAGGCCGCCCGAAGTGTCGAAGGCTCGCTGCTGGCAGGGCAGGCCCGGGTGCAATATGATTTGACTGCTGTGCCAGGCTAGGTGCAGGAGGAGATCACAGGACATACCCAGGCGCTATATGGGTTGGCTGTTGTGCCAGGCGAGGTGCAGGAGGAGATTACAGGACATACCCAGGTGCAATATGGTTTGACTGCTGTGCCAGGCTAGGTGCAGGAGGAGATCACAGGACATACCCAGGTGCAATATGGGTTGACTTGTGCCAGGCTAGGTGCAGGAAGAGCTCAGTGACAGACTCAAGTGGTATCGATTGACTGAGATGACCGGCAGATGCACCACCTGTGTCCCCTACTGTGCCAACTCACTGCGTTGTATCGGCCCAGCGCCCCGCTCGTTGTTGTGAGCGTCGCTGTTGCCACGTTGGAGGTCGACTGCCTTACAACTTGCCCAGTAGCCTCCTCAACGTGCACTTAGCCTGGCACTATCCAACAGCGGCCTTTACGAGCTTCCCCCATAGACACGCAGAACGCCATCACCCCCCCATCTCCCATCATCATCATCATCGGTTGACTCCTCTCCGAGAGTGTGTGTCGGGGAGTGTGAGCGGGAATCGAACTCGGGTAGATTCCTACTCACGGCCACCAAAAACAACCACAAAAACAAACTTTTCTTGGTTCTTTCGGTAAAGTCACGTAGAAGGGAAATAATTAAAATAAAACATATTAAAATAAAATTCTACGACGTTTCGGCCACAACGCAAGCAGCCGTCCTCAGGTTAAGAACAGGGCTGTCGGAAAGACAGCGTCCGAATGAACACCGCCAAGCTTGGCAGCGTATTTTAAGCTGTGTTAGAGGAGAAGGGAGCCTTGACAAAGGTTGCATACCAACAGAGGAATTGAGCATGTTTATGGAAAATGCAGATATGGGATTAGTCACTACTTGTGGAATGTGTAGGTGGTGGGGGGGTCTCAAAGTCATATTATGCTCGTGTATTTGTAGGATTAGCAGTCATAAAGGGAGGGAAATTTTAATAGTAAGGAGCTGCAGCAGCCAAACCACCACGTAAAAACTAAAATATAAACTACATCAATATCATCAATATACTCAATATACTCTCCAATAAGCTGAGCTACTAACAATAAGTCATACATTACACTTCTATGTCGCAAAAAATATAATATGCCTCCAGCTAAACTTTTTTATTACATCACACGGATATACCCCGCACTATACACTGCCATAGACAAACCAACATTAATTATACACTGCGTTACTATACACCACCCCTATACCTTAGACTATACATTGTAATATTACACTATGTATTATTCTACACACCCTACTGTATACCACACTGCTGTATATTCACTATACGATTACAATACTATATATTACCTTATACATTATATTAAACATTACACTTTTATATTATGTAATATTATACAATCTGCTACACTATATAATTGACCATCGCGTGAAAGGCACTAAGAGGAATCAACGAAATATGTCAATGGGAGAGTGGTGGAGGAGACTTGCAGTGGAGCAAAACCAGTCCCAGGCCACACCAAGACAACGCACAGCTCAAAATTGTGCACTAAAAAAAATGTCACCCTCTACATAACCTTCCCAATTCCTCGTGGAACCTTCCAGAAGGTCCCTCGAATCTCCCTCCTCTCTTTTCCAACTCTGTCCTTGGGTCTCTTTTGCCGCCTCCCACGCTCCCCATCCCCTCTCCTCTTTCCTGTCAAATCTCTCCAAGCCCTCAGCCGATCCCAATGATTCCTACCCGCTTGGATGTACCTCAGCTGTCGTTCATTAATGATTTACTTACTTAATCTTTGGTTCTTTCAGTGTACTTGCATGGCTTTTCTATTACTCTAACATGACCCTTGCCCGCATAATTAACACATATACTAAATTAACAAACTGTATTGCAATCCTTCCACATGCGATAATCAAAGGCACCTTCTTGACTTCCGATGGTTTGACTTCGTTAGAAATGTCACCTTACGAATATGCTACCGGTCACCTAGCAACCCAGCTGCTCCATTTGAAATGGAGATGGCTGCGGTGTCAATCTGTGAACGCATCTCACCCCTGTCTCGATACGTAAATTCCTGCAGCAAGTGGCGTTTGCTTCAGTTTGTGGTCGACGTTCGAAGTGCGGACTGTGACCCTCAGAGGAATTGCAACTCCCCCCCCCCCCCATGTTGCTTACATTGCTTTGAAAGTAGCTTTTGCATCGATCGGCTATGGTCTGCCTTGAGAGGTATAGGGGTCCCTGGCATCCTGCTGATCCTTGTGAAAGATCTGCATGCAGGCACAAGCCCAAGGGTTCGTATCGGGTCTGGACTTTCACCACGATTTGGGTCCGCATTTGGAGTACGTCAAGGATGCGTTCTCGCACCGGCGCTCTTCTGTCGGGCGATTGACTGGATCTTTGAAAACATGGCCCATGACCTTGGAGTCAGGATTGGCCGGCACTACTTCCCTGACTTGGACTATGCTGATGATGCAGAAAAAAAATGGGACGAAATGTTTCATGGCAGAAAACAAAAGTCTAGAACTTGGGCTCCGGACCTCCAGACGCACCCTGCGTAAAATCAACGGCAATGCTGTCAAAGCAGTGGTGTCATTTCTCTCCCTGGGATCTGTATCAACCACTGATGGATGATGTAAGCCTGATGTCATGCACTGTATCAGGCTGGCCTCAGGAATAATTAATGGTCTCAACCACATTTGGGCCCAGAAACGTTTAAGTCTGGGCACAACATTGAGAGTCTACCAGTGCTGTGTTTTGTCAGTTTTGTTGTCACTGTTGCATCTGCGGCCGGTCTCCGAGTGATCAAGCTGCTCAATTCGTGGAGACATGACTGTGGTGTCACTCTGTGGACGAGTTGCCCCCGTCTCGATGCGCAAACTCCTGCAGCAAGTCGCCCTCGCTTCGTTTGGCGGTCGACGTTCGAAGTGAGGACCGCGACCATCAAAGAAATATCACCGCCCTCCCTGTGGTCGCAACCCCCACTGCCCCACCGTGATCTGTGGATTAAACAAATCAATAGAGACACCGGGGAATGGACAGCAAGAGCTGTCCATGCGAATGCTGTCGCAAGAGGTCACACGTAATGAAAAATAATAATGATCGGTCTAGATTTGAAGTTTTTGTGACTGCAGCTATCCATACTCTTTGGTTCTTTTGGTAAAGTCACGTAGGTATAAAATAAATAAATAAAATCACGACGTTTCGGGCACAACACAAGCGTCTGTCATCAGGTGGGACAACCACAGCAAGAAACAATTTCTGAAGTG
The DNA here is from genome assembly GCA_018977245.1 of Lethenteron camtschaticum. Taxonomy (NCBI): domain Eukaryota; kingdom Metazoa; phylum Chordata; class Hyperoartia; order Petromyzontiformes; family Petromyzontidae; genus Lethenteron; species Lethenteron camtschaticum. The sequence continues at coordinate 73,043 of WFAB01001274.1, read as the reverse complement.
GGCAAAAGGGGCTGCTGCAACAAGAGGCCATGTAGGCAAGAGAAGGGGGGAGGAGCCAGGGAGGAGAGACAGGGAGGGTGGGGGTGTGGGGTAGGGGGAGTGGAGGTTACAAGTAAGCAACAAGCACGGCAAAAAAAAATTAAACACGAGTTGTATTAAGATATTCAAACACCAAATAGATACCCCTTTTCAAGGCATCAAATATGCATTAACCACGTACTTGTCGCAAAACATGCAAACAAACACACTCTGATAATAATCTATGCATTGGCTTTTATACTGATTGGCCTACACCAGAGGCAGCCTTCTTTATGGCCTTGTCTCACCAGTGTCAGAGCACAGAATGGCAAAAGGCGAACAACACAACAACAATGCAAGTGTAGTGTCAGCGGAGCGGGAGACAAGGTATTTCAGGAGCACCTTCATTAACACCTTCAGGTTCACAGGTTAGTCCTCGCGCTCTCCTTAGTCGTCTAGCCTCGCCTCAACACAACCCTGACCGTGTAACACCGATGGCACCGACCGAGACAGCCAACAACTATCCGGCCGCGCAATATCTCGCGAAGACGTCGGTGATGAAGGCGGCGAAGACGGCAGTGACGACGAGATGAGTCCATTTCCCAGAACCGGCAGCCACGAGCTCTCGCTCTCAGCTGCTTTTATGCTACCCGGCGTGGCCTGGCTCCGCCCTGGCCACGCCTCCCTTCCAGAACCCACTAGCGGGTTCCAGGGGCTTCCAGATGGGGTCTTCCATGACCCTTGCCCCAGTTCCGTCGCCCTGCCGACACACACAGCTGTGTATACGCTCACCGGCGTGTGTTCTGCTCGTCCACCACAGTTGCCGTTGTTGGACAATAGTTGGCACTATTACACTACGCAAATGTCGTGCCTCAACTCGGAGACAGTAATACTTGGAGGCACTTATTTTATTAACAAACACCATCGGGGTAACACACACCCTACATGGGTGCACACTTATTATTAAGATTATCTATTGTTGGCATCACTACTTAGAACAGTTGGTAGGCTGTCTGACAAACAGCGCCCAAGATGGTGAAGACGGAGATGACGAGAAGATGGTGATGACGACAAATGGTGATGATGATGCACTTGAGCAGCATGATGGGGATCCCACTTCCAGCAACATCCCCGAGCTCCTGCTCAGGGCCCCCTCTTATACTCCCAGCGTAACCTTGCTCCACCTCGGCCACGCCCCTTTCTAGAACCGACTAGCGGGTTCCCGGGGCTCCCCGATGGGCCCCTTCCGTGACCTTTCCCCTAGATGTCCCTCCCTCATATGTATCGTGGCCTGCTGATGCGAGTACTGCCATACCCTGCAGTTTCCCGTTTCTGCCAGCAGCCAACGCTATACCACTACACAAGTATCAGAGCATTTATAGGTCGGGTCGAGCACTTATTTCTATTAGTTCGAAAAATCCAGTGGATGGCTTCATGAGACAGTTAATGTTTAATCCACGTGGTATTCGTAAATGATTAACACAGTGGCATGAGTTCACTAAGCGATTGACGGGTTGTTTTGATGCTCTGCAGCCACATGTTCAGAGATTCTTCAAACTTCTGTAATATGAGAATATCCGGCTCACTGACGTATCACACCTTGTCATGGTGATTGGCTTTGCCGGTCCTGGTTTACAGCCAATGGGGGAAGCCTGGGGTCATGGCCCTGACGTGATGGAAGGGTGACAGCTATGGATTGGTTCTGCTGGCTTTGGCCTCAGCCAATGGGGAGATGAGTCAGGGGCGTGGTCCCGGGAGCTGACGAGGGAGCCTGGCAGATTCGACACAGGCTAACGAGGATTGGCTGAAGCGTACCACGTGACCCGGGGATTAAATAGGGTAGAGAGGAATGACACGTGGTCAGAACGGGAACCAACGGAGGAAGGGGGCCACGCGGGAGCGGGGCTCCGAGTTGCCACGTGGCAGTGCGTCTCTCTCGGTCTATCTGTCCCTTCACGTTGTCTACCAGCAGCGTGAAGTAGATGTAACCCAATAGTGAATAAAAGACGGATTCCAGAAGTCGTCTCAAAGAGTCTTATTACACTTCCATTTACGGAATACTTGCCCCCTATTGTCCGTGAGCTGTCAGCACCCTTTTCACTGCAGAGATTTGATTTGTGTGGTAGGGAGGTCCCTGGTGGACATCTGTTAAAAAAGCTTTATAGCTCATCAGATTCCTCCAGTATAAATACATATTCTGCTTATGATATTTCGATTTAAAGCTTTCGTGACTGCAGGGATTCATCTTCTTGGTTTTCGGTAAAGTCACGTAGAAGGGAAGTAATAAAATAATAAAAATAAAACATAATAAAACAATTCTCACGACGTTTCGGCCACAACGCAAGCAGCCGTCTACTCGACAGACCTGCTGTTAATCCTGCATTATGCACATGCATATGCAGTACTAATCACATTCCTGCATTTCCCATAAATATGCTAAATTCCTTTTGATATGCAAATTCCTTTGTCAATGCACCCAGCTTATATATATGCTCCAAGCTCGTGTGCTGTTTCATTCAGACTCTGTCGCCTCGACGGACCTGGTTTTCACCTGAGGACGGCTGCTTGCGTTGTGGCCGAAACGTCGTGAGAATTGTTTTATTATGTTTTATTTTTATTATTTTATTACTTCCCTTCTACGTGACTTTACCGAAAGAACCAAGAAGATGCTTATGATATGTTAGAAGTGTGGTGGCTTCAACGGCGGAGGTTTGAATGGAAAATACCTAAAACTGCAGGGCAGCCAGAGAGGCTGTCGAGGGTTCCATATTCACATGCAGCTGTAATCCGCATTGCAGAATTCAGCTGGATGTCAACGATGTCTGGTGTTAATCTGGGTGTATGTTCGCACGTTGAACCTTCTTTCACACCATACATAGCCAAACGTGCTAATCGGAGGTGCGGGGGAAGGACAACAAACTAAACACTCCAAAAACTGTTATAAAGAAATTATTTAAAAGTGCACAGCTTCCAACGGCTTCCTAATACAACCATCCCAGACAAAGCAACGCCGTGGAGTGTATAAGTCGATACAAGTAGCTACACACAGTGTCTCGGCATCCACCGCCACCTTCCCACAATGAGGTCCCAGAGTGTGTGGGCCTTTGTTTCGGTTGATCCGTTTTTTGGATATTGTCCTGAAGGCCTCGAAGGTTTTGAGGTTTTGGCAACACACCACAGTGTGGTCTGGCGTGTATGCATATACTGTATGTATGTTGAACTTCTTTCGCACCTTACGTAACCAACCGTGCTAATCGGAGGTACAGGGAAAGAGAACAAACTATGGTTCTTTATGTGAGTCTATAAAGGGTCTCTGTGTCAAGTGTTATTCATGGAGGTACACACTTGACTTGGAGGTAACACGTTTATTACACAGCCCCAACAGGGCTAACTACATAATGTACACACGCTACTAGACCCTAACAGGATAACTACATAACCGGGGCAGCCAGTAACATCCTGACTCCCGCACGATGTCGAGCAGAGACCAAAGCTCGGAGAGATGTAGCACAGAGGGTTGATTCCAGAGAACAGCCCCAGAATGCTTCCAGGACTGCCCCTTCATGCTTCTGAGCGTGGCCTCGCTCCGCCTTCCGCAACGCCCCCTTCGAGACCTTTCCCGAAGGATCTCGACTGAGCATCACGTGTCCCTCAAGCCCTTTCACTATCCGGTCCCGGTCACGTACCCTTTCGGGTTCACCCAGACTACCATGTCCTGACTTGCCCTCTCTCAGGCCTTCACCAGGACTATGCCCCCTAGGGCCTATTCGCATGCCATACTCACTCTGGCCCCAGGGAGAGATTCTAGACTAGAGGCCGACCGAAACTGAATTTCTGGTTTCGGCTGAAACCGAAATCAGACCGAAAGGAAAAAAAACACTTTCGGCCAAAACAGACAGTTCAACTACACTTTCGGCCGAAACCGAAAATTTAACTACACTTTTGGCTGATACCGAAGCCTAAACCGAAAGTTTAACTACACTTTCGACCGAGACCGAAACAGAAAGGTATATAACCGAAGTTACCGAACACAAGATTTATGAAATATGTCATGATGCAATGCTACTTTAATTTAATCTTATATATAAAAGTCTCCGTGTGAGGTTTATGTGGAAAAATAGTTGCCAGGCAGCACGCCCTAAGCCCCGCGGTGGGCATAGGCTATTCCGTTTCCCCATCTGTAAACGTTAAAGTAGTTAAATGTACAATTTAGTGCTATTTTGCGTTATTTAGTTATTTCCCTGCCCCGTCCAAGTTGCATTCGTTCAAAATGCAACAAAAAATACACATAACCCTGACGGTAAATTAATCAGTGTCATGTCCTCTTCTCTCCCCCCACCCCAATGTGTGCACTTACTACTAATATTATAACGCTTAGATAGTATTATTGCAGCATGGGTGGGGGATGGTGGGGGGGNTAGCGGCCCAGCCCCCAGCCTGGCAATCTAGGCGAGGACGCGGTCTCTACACAGAACTAGGCCTCACCACGACAATGTAAAGTACAATTTTATTTAATCTTTCGCTAAGAACTCTGCTTCATTGTTTACTATTATGAAACAAATAAGTTGACAAATATTACAATAATAATGTTTGTGTGCAGAAAACTCAGGTTCATTGTTTACTATTATGAAACAAATAAGTTGGTAAAGATTACAATAATAATGTTTGTGTGCAGAAAACTTCTTTTTCATTATTATATTGCTAAATATTCAGTTTTTTGCTTTCTTATTTAACGCTGCTACGGTCTACTGCCAGTCTGCCATGTGGCCTGCTGCCTGCTCATTAATTAACGTCAGTGCACTGGCACTCTATTATCTACACTGATAATTTGGCTTTTGGCCATTGAGTGTCTGCCAGTCTATAATCTGTTGCCTGCTTCTTTGCCTCAGTGTACTGCCAACCTTTCATGTCGAATGTATCCTGCTTTTTCAGCTGCTACCCGTATTGCCAGCTTTTAATGTCGTCTGTACCAATGCTTATGTCATTGAGTCAACGTACTGCCAGTCTATCATATAGACAGCAGCCTGCTTCTCAACTTACCTGTGCGTACTGCTGCTCTTTAATTTACACTTATTTCAGCTTCTTTATTCTATGCATTTCCATTGTTTTGATGGCTCACATCACGCTATTTACTGATACGTACTACTGCGATAATGATAGTTGTGCCATCATCGGGGATTGCCGTGCACGTCGATGTGAGTGTGTGAGTCGATGTGTGTGTGTTCAAGTCCACGTGTGTGCGTGTAGGTCCATGCGTGTGTTTAAGTCCCTGTGTGTCTGTCTTTTTCGAACGGAAAACGCCCGATGTGTGTGTGTACGTCGATGTGTATGTGTGTGTCAGTCCATATGTGGTGTGTTAGTCCACATGTGTGTGTAAGTCCATACATGTGTGCGTGTCACTCTGTGTGTGTGTAAGTCAATGCGTGTTTGTGAGTCGATATGTGTGTGTTAATCCATGTGTGTGTATCTAAAGTACATGTCTGTGTGTGAGAGTCCATATGTGTATGTGTGTGTAGGGCAATGTGTGTGTCAGTCTATGTATGTGTGAGTCTATGTGTGTGTGTAATCCATGTGTGTGTGTCTTAGTCGATATGTGTGCAAGTACATATGTGTGTAGGGCAATGTGTGTGTGAGTCCACGTATGTCTGTGTGTGAGTCGGTGTGTGTGTGAGTCAAAGTGTCTGTGTAACTCCATGTGTGTGTGTATGTTTAAAGTCGATGTCTGTCTATGTGAGTCCATATGTGTGTGTGTGCGTCTAAGTCGATGTGTTTCTATGTGTGTGGGTCGATGTCTGTGTCTAAGTGAATGTGTGTGTCTGTCTCCGTCGCCCGGGCAACGCCGGGTACTCACCGCTAGTCTTACCTATACAAATTATTTGTCTGTCTGTCTGTGTACGCGCGCTTGCAAGGGATTTGACTCTAGGACCGTCGGGTTTAAGTCGAAAAGAATTTGCCAGGCAGTACGCCCTAAGCCCCACGGTGGGAATAGGCTATTCCGTTTCCCATCCGTCACCTTTAAAGTAGTTAAATTAACAAATTAGTGATACATTTTGATTTAAAGCTTTCATCACTGCAGGAATTCATCTTCTTGGTTCTTTCGGTAAAGTCACATAGAAGGGAAATAATAAAATAACACAAGTATTAAACAATAAACATTTTCACGACGTTTCGACTGCAACACAAGCAATCATCATCAGGTGTGAAATCCACAGAAAGAAAATTTCAAATAAAAATAAAATAATAAAAATATAAAACAATAAAAATTCTCACGACGTTTCGACTGCAACACAAGCAATCGTCATCAGGTGTGAAATCCACAGAAAGAAAATTTCTAATAAAAATAAAATAATAAAAATATAAAACAATAAAAATTCACGTTTCGACTGCAACACAAGCAATCATCATCAGGTGTGAAATCCACAGAAAGAAAATTTCAAATAAAAATAAAATAATAAAAATATAAAACAATAAAAATTCTCACGACGTTTCGACTGCAACACAAGCAATCGTCATCAGGTGTGAAATCCACAGAAAGAAAATTTCAAATAAAAATAAAATAATAAAAATATAAAAAATAAAATTCTCACGACGTTTCGACTGCAACACAAGCAATCGTCATCAGGTGTGAAATCCACAGAAAGAAAATTTCAAATAAAAAAATTATAAAAATATAAAACAATAAAATTTCTCACGACGTTTCGACGCAACACAAGCAATCATCATCAGGTGTGCTGTCGCTCAGCGCGCGATGCACACGTTTGCGCATGCGCAGAACACTGACTGGGGGGGTTGCCCTTGGCAACGCCCACACGCGCGCCGTCAGTTGAGGGGTGAGTCACGCATATTAACAGCTCCGTTAAAACATAAATAAATATTATATTTTACTAATTTGTATTACTCTTAATTATTAGGTAAGATGATAGAGGTTGAGCAATGTTTGATGATCGTACGATGTAACACGATTTTTTCTCTCTGGGTAGTAAGTGTTATTTTTTATTTGCTTAAAGCCGACTAATTATAGAAAATGCCTTATTGCTTCTGTGAGCAGCACTTTACGTGAAGGAATGACACAAATGCACACCGCGTTTTATCATTGAAAATAGCTACATTTCGATTTAAAGCTTTCGTGACTGCAGGGATTCATGAATAGCTACATTTCTAAATATCACTATCCTTGTCACAAAAGCGAATTTTTAGGGGAATTATAGCTTTTTTGTACTTTAAAAGGCATAAGCATATAAAAAGTAACACTACCCAGGGACTAAAAAAAAATCATCACTTTTTTGTTACACACTGTTTATTAACGATACAAAATTAGATATTTGTAGACTTTATTATTATTAAAATAATAAATAAATATCTTCATGTTTTCGTTCCAACTTAGTCGCACTTTCCTCTGTGCGTTGGTTGGTCAGTGCGATTATATTATTGGTTCTTTCGGTAAAGTCACGTAGAAGGGAAATAATAAAATAATAAAAAATAATACAAATATTATTTCCCTTCTACGTGACTTTACCGAAAGAAACAAGAACATGAATCCCTGCAGTCACGAAAGCTTTAAATCAAAATTTCAGTGAGATGTTTATTCGGGTTAATTTGTGTGCATCTGGACATAGTTACAGGTATAACGTAAGTTTATTTATTATTACAAGTTTATTTTTATTTTAAACTTTCGCTCGTGGCAAATAAAAAAAACCTAAATTGTGGTACAGTACATTCTTATCCTACTTATTTTATTATTTAGTAACACGTGGCTTTTATTTATTTATAAAAAAAGGCAGACACACACATGGACTTGCACACAGACATTGACCCACACACACATAGAAACACATCGACTTAGACGCACACATATATAGTTAAACCCAGGATGGATCATTAGCCGACCAACCTCAATGTTTCTAACCGGCGAAGATGTTCCATCAGGGGGTGCACGTTTGGCAAGCGTAGAGTCACTAAATTTCAATTTAAAGCTTTCGTGACTGCAGGGATTCATCTTCTTGGTTCTTTCGGTAAAGTCACGTAGAAGGGAAATAATAAAATAAAACATAATATTTTATTAAAGTCACGTAGAATGGAAATAATAAATTAATAAAAATAAAACATAATATTTTATTAAAGTCACGTAGAATGGAAATAATAAAATAATAAAAATAAAACATATAAAATAATTCTCACGACGTTTCGGCCACAACTTTCTTCAGGCTGCTTGCGTTGGCCGAAACGTCGTGAGAATTACTTTGTTTTATTTGTATCATTTTATTATTTCCATTCTGTGACTTTACCGAAAGAACCAAGAAGACGTAGAGTCACTGTCCCTTCGTCAAGTATACATGCCGCTACGGAAGACCTGGGTGCCCTCAGATTATATCTGAATCCGGTCCTGGGCCTCCCCAGGTCGACTCAGCCCCAAATGAGTACCTGTGTTAACATGGCCACTGGGAGACAAAGGCGGTGGGGCGTGGTGCTGTGACCCACCCCTCGTGTGCCACAGTGCCGGCCTTGGCCAACAGTCTGTGAAGGCTACAGGGAAGGTGTTTATTTCTAGATTTGAAGCTTTCGTGACTGCAAGGATTCATATTCTTAGGTTTTTTTCGGTAAAGTCACGTAGGTAAAAAATAAAATTAATAAAATTAAATTAAATTCACGACGTTTCGGAGGCAACACAAGCTTCCGTCTTCAGGTGGAACAGTCGCAGCACGATAGCTGCTGTATCAAGAGGGTGTTTATCTTTGTACTGTATGTACGTGCGTTCACTTATCTCTGTGTCTGTAAACTGTACTCATTGCAATGTCTGTGCTCTGACTCCCGTCTCGTCTTCTACGCTATTATCTGCCTTCCCTCCCTTTATAGGCCTCCATCGGCCTCCTGGAATTCTCCCTTCTCACTCCCCTTCAGTGAACCAACTCCCACTTGCAGCACACGGATTAACCATCTTCATTCAAACAACAACAACGATGACAACAACCTGCAGCTTCTTGGTTCTTTCGGTAAAGTCACGTAGAAGGGAAGTAATAAAATAATTAAAACATAATAAAATAATTATCACGACGTTCGGCCACAATGCAAGCAGCCGTCCTCAGGTGAAGACAGGTCTGTCGATAAGACAGAGTCTGAATGACACGTCCTTTGGAACGTTTTATTTTTATTATTTTATTATTTCCCTTCTACGTGACTTTACCGAAAGAACCAAGAAGTCCCTATCATTTAAAATCGATTAACAAGCAGCTTCTGGTTATCCCTTACACAGGGGTCGGGCCTTTTGACTGGGAGAGATAAAAGCAAATATTTCTAAATATATTTCATTAGAGCCTATAGTATTTTGAACGTATAGTAATTATAGTCTTACTTTTAATGCGAATTTGGTGCGCTGGTTTTGTGATGGCCTTGTAGTCTGGTTCGTACGTGGTGAGGTTGAGCCATGCAGGGTGACGTGAAATTTATCTTCAAAACTAATTTCGTTAATTTAAAAGACACAGTATTATTAAACAATATCACAAGATTTTAAAATCATTCCACTTTTTTATTTTTTTTTTTTTTCAACTCAATTCTGGGAGCCATATGCCGTCCTGGAAGACCATATATGGCTACGAGCCATAGGTTCCCGACCGCTGCCTTAACACAACCCCNATCTATCTGCTGATATACAGGAGGGCGTGAATTTGATCATGACCCTGACTTCTGCTGTTACTGTACAGGGTGCTTTAAAAAATGTTCACACTTCCGAGAATTTTAAACAATACCACCAGAAATTGCTCCAAGCTCTGGAGAGCACCTGGAGAAGATTCAGCTGTGTTGACAAGATGGCGAACAAGCGGAACTCAGTTTGTCATTAACATCATTTGTTGTCATGTATGGTGTATTATCCGTTCTTTATTAAAACGATAGTCCCAACTATAAGTGTTGATTTTCTTGGTTCTTTCGGTAAAGTCACGTAGAAGGGAAATAATAAAATAAAACATATATGAATAATAAAATAATTCTCACGATGTTTCGGCCACAATGCAAGCAGCCGTCCTCAGGTGAAGAACAGTGTCGGAAAGACAGCGTCTTACCTGATCGCTGTTGCGTTGTGGCCGAAACGCGTGAGAATTATTTTATTATGTTGTATTTTTATTATTGTATTACTTCCCTTCTAGTGACGTAGAAAGAACCAAGAAGATGAATCCCTGCAGTCACAAAAGCTTTAAATCGAAATGTTGACACATTTTTGAAGCACTCTGTATTTGTCGCTCTCCCTATGCTCGCGTGAATTTTTATCCGGTCACTCCGGGTTTTCCCCACCACATTTATAATCAACATGTGCTGAGAGTATTTGGCTGACTTCCACACGATACGCTACTTCGTTGAGCTATACATTGTGGCTAAGTTGCTTCTGAAAAAGAGTTATATAACTATCTGTCTACAAACTAAGTTGTGTCTGCGGCCAGCAGTTACATCGGGGAAACGAAACGACATGTCTCGGACCGTGTTCTCGAACACAAGGCAGATTTGAAACATGGCAGTACCAATCCCTCTGCCGTGGCTGATCACTGTTTTAACGCGGTGGGTTCACACGATATTGTTTTTTTTAATCCTTTATATTAAGTTCGCTTGCTTGCTTAGGACCGTGCAAATCTTTCGGTCGTTTTTTAACCCACTTCCCGTGATCCAATCGAGCTGACATTTTCCACAGACTCGTTGTGCGTGACAATTAATGTTCGTGAAAATGTTTTTTCCAAAATTTTACACTTTTTAGGACAAAAATATTATATTTAAGTACCAATTGCTTAATGGTGCAATGCAATCATCTGACCCATAGGTGGCAGCCATCTCAAGCCAGAGGACGAGAGGACTCTCGCCGCCACGCATATAAAGGATTTATAGTGAAAAACTTAGTTTTTACGGGTTATACTTATTCCGAGACTAAGGTACTCTGCAAACCTTCGGGCTACCATCAAAGATTTATCCATGAAGCCATCCAGATATATAAACACAGACACAATTTCAACCGAGAAGATGGGTACAAACTCAGCAATCATTGGAAGGACGTTATTCACCGGTTTAGGTTATAACTGGCTATGATGCTCCCCTTTCTGCCTGCCAATGTTAGCAGCTACTGTATTCTCGACTCTCTGAGTCATATTCACTAACGCAGCTTCTCTCTCCCCCTGCCACCGATTATATTTCTATGCCCCACCCTCTCTCCCACTGCCGCCGATCTCCCCTTGTCGCATGCGCAGCCCCTTATCTATGCCCCACCAATGACGACACCACCACGTTTAATAACCCCACTGTTGATTTAAACCACTGTCATCGTATGTACATTTTCATAAGTGTTGTAAAGCGCCTTAGATTAAAGGCACTATTTAAGTATATAAGGTAATTTATGTTGATGTCTGGGTGTCTTGGTTATTGTTTTACTTTGACGTTTGTGTGTCGTTGTGTTTGTTATTGATGTTATTTAATTGTTTGTGTGTCTCTTGATCTATTCAAACATTTCTTGCTACGTATGTTGAACTTCTTTCGCGCCGTACCAAGCCAACCGTGCTAATCAGAGGCGCTAGGAAAGGACAGCAAACTAAACACAAAAAACTGTTCTGCAGAAATTAGTTTTCAATCTAAATTATTTAAAAGCGCATAGCTCCGAGTGGCTTCCTAATATCGGAAGGAAAGAGCGTTCCAGACGGCCGCTCGATGCGGTGATCACCATCATTGTTCGATGGCTAGCAGGCGAAAGCCACTGCTGCTTCTGCGAGGATGACCGGAATTCACGTGGTTTATTCACCTTGAGATCAGCAGTGAGGTATTGTGGTTCTCTGGTACTCTGTGTGCCGCATACCCTACACCACTTAGGAAAACACGGGGTTAGAATCAGAATCAGAATATGCATTTACACTGGAGGAACCGATTAGCTATGAAGCTCTTTTCACAGATGTCTGATCTTGGGCCTATCTTTTTTTTGTCCCTCTCAAGGTGAACGTGGAAGCATTGGACACAATCACTGCTGCACAGTTTGATGCCAAGTCACCGACCATCGCTACAAAGCAGATGTGGAAGTTGTTGAATGGCAAGGAACAATTTGCGTTTCTCCTGCTCGAGTGGCGTCTTTTTTGTTGCTGCAAATAAAATGGAAAGTGAACGCAATGAGATAGAGAGATGAACAGCCACGAAGCAAAACATGTGGGGTGAGCGTGGTGTTCCAGAATAAGCCTGGGCAGAATTTCACACAACTGACAAGTTGGGGGTGATTACGTGCTTCCTGAGAATGCTAAATTTGAGAGAGAGATAAAACACAGAACCAGAGACATTGAGACAGACATATAAGCAGAGACAGATATCACAGAGATACATAGAGAATTAGACGTACACGTAATCAACCAGGTTGGGTGTTGACTGTTATGTTATCCGACTCTCTGTTGTATTACATTACATTTCTAAGTATACTAGATTTGTGTTTCTATTTAATTTATACCTGATGATGATTGCTTGTGTTGCAATCGAAACGTCGTATGCTAGTATTTAATTTATTATTTTCTCTTTATGCGTGACTTTACCGAAAGAACCAAAGAGTCATTCCTGCAGTCACGAAAGCTACACATTAAGTAAGTTGTGGGTGCTGCGCATAGCTTTTACAATTGCCAGTGCACATTATACGGACGCTATTTGCATTTGCTGTACTCTACTGTTACAGTGACCACGGATAGCGTCTCTAATTCGAGTCTTAATCACGTGCAGCATTCCCCACGTGAGATTAGTTTGGCTTTACACCACCTCCTACCGTTGGCACAGCTCACAGCTCTCGAGGGGACGTTTTCAGTGAGTTTTTTTGGTGGCTTTTCTGGCTTCAAAATTTGGCTTAGCTGAGTCAGGGCGTGATCTGTGAAATACTGGATATCTGTGGAAACGAGATTCGTAGCTCATCGGATTCCTCCAGTATAAATAAATATCCTGCTTCTGCTTCTGTCATGAGGTTGGGCTGTGTATGTGTGATTCAGAAATTATTCATTTGTGATTCGCGTGGCAGGTTGCGTAAGTCGTGGGTTCCATCCCAACCCTGACGCCGGGTGTATTTTTGGAGTTTGCCGCGTCTCTCTCTCTNCTCTCCGTGGTCGTGTGGATTTTCTCCGGGTCCTCCGGTTTTTTCCTCCACATTTAGAATCAACGTCACGCGCTTAGACTATTTGGCTGCAGCTATAAATGTCCATGCGATAAGCCACTTCGTTTAGCTATCATTTCTGAACAGAGAGCCATACAGTAGTCCCTCGGTTAACAGTTACATAGGTTTTTTCTAGATTTCAAGCTTTCATGGCTGCAAGGATTCATATTCTTAGGTTTTTTTCGGTAAAGTCACGTAGGTAAAAAATTAAAATGAATAAAAGCAAAATAAAAATAAAATAAAAATCACGACGTTTCGGAAGCAACACAAGCTTCCGTCTTCAGGTGGAACCGTCACAGCCACGACAGCTGTATCAAGTTGATAGCTGTATCAAGTTGATAGCTGTATCAAGTTGATAGCTGTATCAAGTTGACAGCTGTATCAAGTCGATAGCTGTATCAAGTCGATAGCTGTATCAAGTCGATAGCTGTATCAAGTCGATAGCTGTATCAAGTTGATAGCTGTATCAAGTTGACAGCTGTATCAAGTTGACAGCTGTATCAAGTCGATAGCTGTATCAAGTCGATAGCTGTATCAAGTTGACAGCTGTATCAAGTTGACAGCTGTATCAAGTCGATAGCTGTATCAAGTCGATAGCTGTATCAAGTTGATAGCTGTATCAAGTCGATAGCTGTATCAAGTTGATAGCTGTATCAAGTTGATAGCTGTATCAAGTCGATAGCTGTATCAAGTCGATAGCTGTATCAAGTTGATAGCTGTATCAAGTCGTGGCTGTGACGGTTCCACCTGAAGACGGAAGCTTGTGTTGCTTCCGAAACGTCGTGATTTTTATTTTATTTTACTTTTATTAATTTAAATTTTTTACCTACGTGACTTTACCGAAAAACCCCAAGAATAGTGACATAGGTTAACAGTTTTTGCGGTTCACGTTTCGCCTCTCATAGGACCCTATGGTTTCAACTAATGTTAACATTGTAACTAACGATACGTTTACATTATGCACGCGGGCGCCAATTTTCCATCAATCCGAGCGCCCGTTAAGTCGGCTGAGCCATGCCCTCAGCCAATCGGCAACGCCCATTTATGAGCGTTGAGATCTCAACTGGCGTTGTTCACATTACAGTGGCAACAGCTCTCTCGGTAATTTTTACTTATTAAATCCTTTATATTAAGTTCACATGCTTGCTTGCTTGCGTGCTTGCTTGCTTACGACCGTGCAAATATTTCGGTCGTTTTTTAACCCACTTCCCGTGATCCAATCGAGCTGACATTTTCCACGCAGACTCGTTGTGCGTGACAATTAATGTTCGTGAAAAAAAATTCCCAAAATTTTACACTTTTTAGGCAAAAAAATATTATTTTACATATATTCAAATAGAACTCATTCTTGGCTTTGGTTGAACGTCACAGTGTAAGAGCCCAGAGCGTAACCCCTCCACAGGCCGTGGCGGAGTAGCGCAGTTGGTAGCGCCCTCGCTTCCCATGCCAAAGGTCGCGGGATCGATCCCCGCGTCCTCCACAGGCGTATATATTTTTAAATCCTTTATATTAAGTTCGCTGCCACGCATATAAAGGATTTATAGTGAAAAACTTAGTTTTTACGGGTTATACTTATTTTCCAACTTAGAAGTGCATTCGATTAACAGTTATATTTCGGTTAACAGTGCTTTTCGTGGAACGGATTAAAAACATTAATCGAGGGCCTACTGTATAGTGGGGCCTTACCTGGTAAAAAAAATTGTAGCTAGTTTTAAGTAAAGTATGTGTCATACACCCTCCTACACCCGACACAGCCGTTGAATAAAGTTGTCATGTGATGAACAAACGTAGCCACCTTCTTATACTGCTGCAGCAGCAGCAGCAGCACGGTTGGAGTTGTTGTAGAGCGATTCACGCGCGTTTTAACAATAGGGAAAGTTCGACATTTCACCTGTAGCTACAGACACCATCGTCAATCGGGCAGTTGCAATGATTGGGGAAAATGTTATCCAGTGTCTTACCTGCCAACCCATATGGGTTACCCGTGTTATTGTTACAGGGAAATTGAGTTTTCAGGTCCATACGGCATACAGCCGTTTCAATACGGGCCAAAAAAATGTCTATTTGTGATGGGACTTTGTAGAGAGAACGTTGATATTTCAATTGTTTCGATTTAAAGCTTTCGTGACTGCAGGGATTCATCTTCTTGGTTCTTTCGGTAAAGTCACGTAGAAGGGAAGTAATAAAACAATAAAAAATAAAACATAATAAAACAATTCTCACGACGTTTCGGCCACAACGCAAGCAGCCGTCCTCAGGTGAAAACCAGGTCCGTCGAGGCGACAGAGTCTGAATGAAACAGCACGCGAGCTTGAGCATATATATAAGCTGGGCGCATTGACAAAGGAATTTGCATGTCAAGAGGAACATAAAGCAGACCTGAAACACGGTAGGACAAACACCTCAGCCGTGGCAGATCACTGTTACAACTCAGTGGGCTCACATGACATTGACTTCTCCAAGACAGAGGTTCTCTGCAAGCCATCTGGCTATCATGAGAGATTCGTTCATGAGGCGATCCACATATACAAACACAGAGACAATTTTAACCGAGAAGATGGATTCTGGCTTAGCAATCATTGGAAGGACGTAATAAACCATTTCGGATCTTAACTGATTGTGTTCACGTTTACGGTGACTTTCAGACCGCGTTCCACTCACTGGCATGGTGCAATGTGCAGAGTAATGTATGTGTCGTAATTGTATAGTAAATATATAGCAGTGTGATACACATTAGGGTGGGTAGAATAATACAGTGTTATATTAAAATGGATAAGGCAGTAACTGCAGCAGCAGCAGCAGCAGCAACTGCAGCAGCAGCAGCAACTACAGCAGCAGTAGCAGTAGCAGCAGCAGCAACTGCAGCAGCAGCAGCAACTGCAGCAGCAGCAACTGCAGCAGCAGCAACTGCAGCAGTAGCAGCAACTGCAGCAGCAGCAGCAACTGTAGCTCCCTTTGATGCTGTTAATCCTGCATAATGCACATGCATATGCAGTACTAATCACATTCCTGCATTTCCCATAAATATGCTAAATTCCTCTTGATATGCAAATTCCTTTGTCAATGCGCCCAGCTTATATATATGCTCAAGCTCGTGTGCTGTTTCATTCAGACTCTGTCGCCTCGACGGACCTGGTTTTCACCTGAGGACGGCTGCTTGCGTTGTGGCCGAAACGTCGTGAGAATTGTTTTATTATGTTTTATTTTTTATTGTTTTATTACTTCCCTTCTACGTGACTTTACCGAAAGAACCAAGAAGATTTCAATTGTTCTGTAATAAGGTAGGCACTGATAAGGGGTTGACTGGTATGTCCAGTGTGAGCCTTAAATAGGTGGTGGGATGTCATCAATAATATTTCTTATGAGTAGAAGTTTGATGTGCCCCATGTATTTCAATACGGCAAGTCCTCTATTTACATCAAGAGAACCGTTCTTAGATGTATGGCAGCATGTTTGAATGTCTTAACACCTCCTGTATTATTGCCGGAAAGGATAATGCCTATTATTTTTTATTCTTCTGTTTATTCTTGAATTAAAGCTTTCGTGACTGCAGGAATTCATATTCTTTGGGTCTTTCGGTGAAGCCACATTGACAACAATATCACAAGGTTTCGATCGCAACACAAGCAATCGTCATTAGGTGAAAAAAGAGGGTGAAAGCTGCTTAAGCAGGCTGTTTATAAAGGATTAGAGATGGGCAGGGCAGCTAATATTAACGTAGGAGAGGTCTCCGTAACCTGCAGTAGGTCTACACCAATCAAAGTTGTTTCTCAAAGTTAAGAGATGCTTGTAAATGTAAGCTCGGAGAGAGCTAGGAAAGAGCCATCACTACAAGGAGGTGGAAAATGATGGCAAGCCGCCATTTACTAACACAGCTAACGATGGCTTAAGGGAAAATCCATGAGCTATCAAGGTGTGTTAAAATCTCAGGTGCGCTGGGGGGATTCATGAGTCAACATACCTCTTCTTGGTTCTTTCGGTAAAGTCACGTAGAATGGAAATAATAAAATAAAAATAAAACATAATAAAATCATTCTCACGACGTTTCGGCCACAACACAACCAGCCGTCCTCAGGTGAAGAACAGGTTTATCGAGAAGATATAAAAAATAATAACTATCACCTGAGGACGGCTGCTTGAGTTGTGGCCGAAACGTCGTGAGAATTATTTTATTATGTTTTATTTTTATTATTTTATTACTTTGACTTTACCGAAAGAACCAAGAAGATGAATCCCTGCAGTCACGAAAGCTTTAAATCGAAAAATCTTCGCATCAGTTTTATTTCCAGAAAGGGTAAAAAACCTATTCTTAAATGTCGTTAGTTACTAGTTCAACACACACTAGTATGTTGGAGAGTACACACACAACATTTACAATTTGAGTACCTTGACATTACAACCAACCTGGTCAGGCAATAGCCAGAGAAATGCTCCTCCTGTTTGAGGTGACAGAAGAAAGCTGCCTCCTCATGGTCAGAATGAGTACCGTTCAGCCGGCAGGACTGACTAAACGCCTCACCTTCAGGGTAATACGTAGTTTAAAATAATATAGAAGTGTTAAAATGTTCAAACACCAAATAGACACACTATTACAAGGCATCGAGTCTGCATTAACCACACGTGCTTGTGGTAGAAAATGCAAACAAACATGCTCTGATAATGTATGCATTGACTTTGAAACTGATTGGCCTACACTAGAGACAGACTTTTTTTATGGCCATGTCTCACCAGTGTTAGACCCAGAGAATACCCCTATTAGCCCTATAAAATATATCTACACTTTGTATTTATATGAAGGCATTATGATGACGACGATGAGAATGGCAGTAATTGCTGTGTTGTCTTTTGCGAAACACAACAGACTGCAGTCCCGCAAACCGCCGCCCGATGCAACGCACTGCGACAAAACTAAAACTCGGGATCGCAATGACCAAGCTGGTCACCATGCGCGTGCTCCATGGCCACAAGAGGATGCTGTTCCCCGTATTGCTGCTTCTTCTGGCCATGGCCGTCCTGGTGGTGCTCATCCTCGGCTCCGCCCCCCACTGATTCTGCCCCGCCCCTCATGGCTTCCTTGACCCGCCACCCCGTGGCCTCCTCAGCCCTGCCTCCATGGGGCGGCACGCTCGAGCTGACGTGCGGCTGCACAAGGTGGGCACATCGCGCGTCCTCGCCTTCTCGGCGTATCTGGACACGCGCGGCGATGGGCAGCCCCTCCTCCGTGTCTTCGCCCTCGCTCCCCGTGGCCCGCCGTGGCTGTGGCCGTGGCAGTGGTCGTGGCCGTGGCGGTGGCCGCGGTGGTGGTGGTGGTCATTTGGGAAGGCGAGCTGCAGGATGTTCTACGGTGATGCCGAGCCCAGGCGCGCCCTCTCCGTGGCCGCCACACCAAAAATGCTGAGCAACCATTACAACTTTGAGTTCGCAGTCTTCAACTTCCTGTGCCGCGTGCCCAAGGGGGAGGCCCTCCCGAGCCACGTGGCGTTGGTGATGGACGAGGAAGGTGGCTCCTCATCTCCTTCCTCCATCTTCTCCTCGGTGCTGATGCCGGTGCAGAACCGGGAGCCCTCCCCACCTCGGCACCACTTCGGGGTCTGCCTCCCCACCCTCTTCGGCGGCTTCAGCGACGCGCTGCTCCTCGTGCAGAGTACGGAGTTGTACCGCCTGTTGGGCGCCGGCTTCGTCACCGTTTACAACACGAGCGTGAGCCCACAGGTGGACGCGCTGCTGCGCCACTACGCACGCTCGGGCTTCATGGACGTGCAGCAGTGGCCAATCACCGACTTCCTGAATCCGTCCACTGGCTGGGACATCAATGCGAACCCGGGTGACCTGCACTACTATGGGCAGATCGCCACCCTGAACGACTGCCTGTACAGGAACATGTACCGGGCGCGGTACTTGGCCATGCATGACCTGGATGAGATCATCATCCCCAGGGAGTGGCCCAACTGGCCCAAAATGATGGAGGCCCTGCGAAGCACGGCGCGTCTGCCTACTACTTCCGCATGCACAACTTCCCGGTGGCAGAGACGCGACGCGGGTCTCGAGCTCGGGCCTCCGGGTGCATGGCACCGACATCTTGGGCCACATGGACAAGGTGACGTACCCACCCGGCGACGTGGCCTCCAAGGTGCTGCTGCAGCCCCGTGGCATCGAGTTCCACGACGTGCACCGCGTGCTGGCGCTAGGCCGGGCCACGGACTCAGGCGGGTGCCGGACTCGCAGGCACGGTGCAGCACTACAAGCGCTGGCGGAAGGATTGGAACTTCCCAAGCCATGCTGAGCTTACACGTGACATGAACCTGCTCAGATACGCGGGGGACATCGAGCGTGCTGTGAGGCGCACCCTCGATGCCATCGGTGATGACCTCTCTACTGAGCTGAGCTGAGAGAAGTTCCCCCCCCCAACTCCATGGGCCCTGCCTGCGGCCTGTATCGGGGGACTTGCGTGTGTGTTCGTGATGCTGTTGAGACGCAGGTGGGGGGGGCGGAACTTCTGTGCTGAGGTTCGAATTGGACTCGTAAACACCCTTTTGTGCGTGCCAAAGAGTTGTCACTAAACCGTACGTGACTTACACTAGTTTGGGTACGAGAGGGGGATCTTTACAGAGAGCACTCGGGGCACCTTTGCCACTTGCAAGGGCATCTTTATTTACACCGTTGCCGCTCCCGTCTCTTGCCCTGTTTGTTCCCAATCTTCTCTGTCTCTCAATTCTATTTGTAGTCATTCTCCCTCCTTGCACCGCTACTCGAATAAACTTCCCCTGTACATTAAGCAGAGACCCCATTGTTAACCCCCTTCCGTTCCTCTCTTATAGCTCTCGCTTCTCCATCGCTCATTCCTTCATCTTCTTCACTCCCCACGCCCCTCCACTCCTTTCCATCCCTCCCCTATACCCATTTTGTGATCCCTGTCGCTAATTCCTCAATCCTTGTAGCACGCCCACTGTCAAATACATCATTCCATTCTGTAATTGACTTGTAAACTACAGTAGTTCCTCGGTTAATGGTTTTTTGGTTAACGTTTCGCCTCCCATAGGACCCCCATGGTTTCCACTAACGTTACAAATTTTGATGTAATGGTATGTTTACGTTTTGCACGCGGCACCAATTTTGGCCAACCCGAGCGCTCGCAAGTGGGATTGAGCCGTGCTCTCAGCCAATCAGTGACACCCATTTATGAGCGTTTAGACCTCGACTGGCTTTGTTCACATTACGTTCTCTGTTTTGGCAGTGGAAACAGCTCTAGCAGACGCAGTGATTTTTTCTTCTTCTATTTTTCAGCTCATAAGTTAATTCGATTAACGGTTTTCCGTTAACAGTAGTTTTCGTGGAACAGATTGAGAACGTTAACCCAAGAGACGACTGTATATCAACGCTTTGAGTGAAGGCGCTCGATGTAAATATAAATTCGGTTCGGTGAATGAATGTGAATATAAAAAATTAGCCCGTAAAAACAAAGTTTTTCACTATAAATCCTTTATATGCGTGTTCAATGGGCCACAACCCAGCCCACATTGGTCTTTGAGACGGGCGGCTAGAGTCCTCTCGTTCTCTGGCGTGAGATGGCTGCCACCTATGGGTCAGATGATTGCCTGCCACCATTAAGCAATTGGTAATTCAATAGAAAAAAAAATTACCTAAAAAGTGTAAAATTTTGGAACAAAAAAATTCACGAAAATAAATTGTCACGCACAACGAGTCTGTGTGCAAAATGTCAGCTCGATTGGATCACGGGAAGTGGGTTAACAAAACGACCGAAAGATTTGCACGGTCGTAAGCGCACAAGCAAGTGAACTTAATATAAAGGATTTAAAAAAACCGGGTTTGGCTCACAGCGAGTGGGAACAGAGACCTGGAACACTCGTGCAGATGGAAGGTTGTTGCCTGTGGTCGTGGAAACAGATTGTTTGAGCCATCACGCCTGCCAGTGACATTGTCGTGTGGACGTTTGTCGAAGACTCAACCTGACACAAATCGCCAGGCGGTCCAAACCGACTTTGCAGTGACAACAGCAGCAGTAGCATTATTGTTGTGTTCATTCAATCTAACGATGCAGAGTAAACATCAAGGGAACTTTGCATGGGTAACTCTGTTGGGTCGCGGCATGCTTGGAAAGTTACACTGTTAGTTATGTTGGGTTGGTAAGCAGTCTCATGCAGACTTTGTGAGATTGAGATCATCCCCGCCAAGTCACTGATGCCAACCGCACCTCGTTATTGCTTCCTTGTGCAAGACATGGTGGTGAGATGCACATTCTTCCCGTGGCTGCGTAGATTTTTCCACGGGCGCTCCGTTTTTAAATCCTTTATATTAAGTTCGCATGCTTGCTTGCGTGCTTGCTTGCTTACGACCGTGCAAATCTTTCGGTCGTTTTTTAACCCACTTCCCGTGATCCAATCGAGCTGACATTTTCCACACAGACTCGTTGAGCCAGACAATTAATGTTCATGAAAAAAAATTCCAAAATTTTACACTTTTTAGGCAAAAAAATAATAATTTACATATATTCAAAAGAACTCATTCTTGGCTTTGGCTGAATGTCACAGTGTAAGAGCCCAGAGCGTAACCCCTCCACAGGCCGTGGCGGAGTAGCGCAGTTGGTAGCGCCCTCGCTTCCCATGCCAAAGGTCGCGGGATCGATCCCCGCGTCCTCCACAGGCGAATATATTTTTAAATCCTTTATATTAAGTTCGCTGCCACGCATATAAAGGATTTATAGTGAAAAACTTTGTTTTTACGGGTTATACTTATTTCCCCTCTGCAATTAGAAACGCGCGTTTAGATTATTTGGCTGCCATAAATTCCCACTTGATGATAAGTGACTTCGTTGCGCCATCACTTGTGATAGCTAGGCCGCTTTTGAAAATTACTTATATAGCTCAGTGGGCCTTAGCTGGTAAAATATAGATATTATTTTAAGGAGTTTATTGTGATACATTTTTGTTGTATGTGCTTTTTCGTTTTTTTACCATGTCTTAATTTGTTTATTTTTAGATTTTGCTTGGTAGTTGTAGGGTTTTAATTTGCTCAGTATGTTGGGTTTTTTTCCACGCAGTACGTAGGTAATATCAAGCAGTTGGTGAGATATTAACTACCCTCACCTGGTATGCAGGAGGTCGTGAGTTCAATGCCACTCATAACGCCTGCTGTATATTTGGATCGTAAATGTTGTCCCCGTGGTCGTGTGGATTGTTCTCTGGGTCCTCCGATTTTTGGCCTCCAAATTTGAATCAATCAAACTCCACCCGCGGTTGTAAAGATATGCAACTACTGTACTAAAGAGGCGATCACGTGGATTTCGGATTAACCGGGGCACATATTTACTCGGTTCAAGCACATGACTTGTAATTAACAAGAATAACAATGTATAACTGTCTTTAGATAATTAAATTTGGCTTAAGGGACAATTCATGCGTTATTAATTTATGTCAAAATCTCAGGTGCGTGGTTAAACCGCAAATCAGATAATCAAGTCTACTGTCTATATATATCGTTCCATGTTATTACCGTACGTTTAGCCAGGTAAGAACTCACGAGACCAGGATCGAGTCTCAAGGTCCACCTGGATTGCGAGCGCATCAGCTCCAACCTCGTATCCCACCTCTGCATTGCAGGAGTATAGTATAATGGACTCAAGAGTACAGTACATAATACCGATGTTATTATACTTTTTTTTATATCTGTGAAACAATGTTTACCATTTGTATTATTATCATCGTCACTATTACCTATACCCCAACGAAACCCTCATATATTGAATCTAGATTTGAAGTTTTCGTGACTGCAGGGATCCATACTCTTTGGTTCTTTTGGTAAAGTCATGTAGGTATAAAATAAATTAAATCACGACGTTTCGGGCGCAACACAAGCGTCTGTCGTCAGGTGGGACAACCACAGCAAGAACAATTGCTGAAGTGGGCAAAAGGGCTGCTGTAACAAGAGGCTATATAGGCAAGAGAGGGGGGGGGAGCAAGGGGGAGAGATAGAGAGGGGTGTGTGGGGTAGGGGGAGGGGAGTGCTGCGAGAACGTTTAGAGGACGAGCAGAAAAAGAGGGATTAAAGGGCAAGCACGGCAAAATGCTGGGGGGGGGGAGTGGGGCTGGGAGCGGGAGACTGATAACTGTTTATCCTCATATATTGCTCTTAAACACCCTTTTGGAAATAAACGTTTCTCACAAATAAAACACGCTTCGTGATTTCTCCCAAGTTTATTCAATGTATTTGTAATAATCCTTCGGAGACGGCTTCGGAATCGGTCCTCTTTATTTTCACCTCCACGATACACTTTATTCACTCACGCTCCGTTGTTGGCAGACAACAGAGAGCGGCAGACTTCACACCAGTTCCCACCGCGCACGTGGCACCCAGAGCCCCGTACGCGCGTGGCTCTGTTCGTTCCCCAGTCTGCTCCGATCGTTCTCTCTCACTCCCTCTTAATCCCTTCGTCACGTGGTACCCCCAGCCAATCCTCCATGGACAGCCTCGACCATTCTCGATGGTTCCCTGTCACTCCCGGGACCACGCCTCTCATCCGGATCCTCATTAGCTGGGGCCTCGAATGGCTAGGCCAATCACTCCTGATGACATGCCGTGATCACGCCGGGCCCACGCTCCCTATCTCAACCCTTATTGGCTACAAAGCAGGACCGGCAAGCCAATCCCCACGTGAACCCTCTATGGCTGTTATTACATATTTATTATCACAGCAGATCGATGTCTAAGTTTGGCAACATTTTAACGAGGGTTAACAACGCATCACTTCGCTCCACAACACTCCTCCAAACCACCAACAAAAACCGAACACGAAACCACGCGGGTTTGGACCGAACTTTGTCATCGACAGCACGACGCCTCTGAAAGAAACCTCCACTGAAGCGATCCGTACATTACGGTTGGGACAAGTGCTGTTAGCGACACCACACCTGGCCGCCGTTGTCTCCCCCAGGGGTAATGTTCACACACCGCACCGGGTACTCATTTGAGTTTGAGTCGACCTAGGTAAGGCCCAGGACCGATTTCGGATAATCGTCACACTAGCGTTGGGCCATGAGCAGGGATCGAACTCGGGTCGCTGGGTACCATAAAACAAACCTAGATTTGAAGCTTTCGTGACTGCAAGGATTCATATTATTGGGTTTTTTCGGTAAAGTCACGTAGGTAAAACATCAAAATTAATAAAAATAAAATAAAACAAAAAATCACGACGTTTCGGAGGCAACACAAGTCTCCGTCATCAGGTGGGACCGTCACAGCCGGATTAGCTGCATCAAGTGAGGCAATGATTCAAGATGTAATCCCTTAAAAGCAAGTTGAGGGGAGGAGAGGGGGGGGAGCTCATTAGAATATGGTAGCCAATGAATGGAACGTATCGGGAGGGAGGGGGGCAGGGCTCAAAGACGACACGGGGTGCCACCTAAGAATATAAAACAAACCGTAACCATTGAGTTACTTAGTTGAGCACTAACCGGTTGTATGTTGGGGAGTAAAACCAGGGGCGGTTTCTTCATTAGGGCGATTGGGCGACGCACCACCAATGCCATTCAACCACAGAGTCACGCTAGCGGTCACTGTGCCTCTGGATATAGTCCAATCAGCGTCATGTCACGTTCTGTGGAGTACCGCCTCTTTTTGGGCGATTTCACTCCGGCTGAGAATCGCCCCGAGTGGTGCCATAGACTTACATTCAAAGATGTTTTTTTCGAACGGCGGGCGCTGCAATGCATTCTCTATGGCTTCCGGGAGGGCTCGCACTAACGTGCTTACGTCATCATACGTAAGCACGTCATCATACGTAAGCACGTTTCATCCAACAATATAATTTGTTGCTACCTAGTGGAATCTTTAATAAAAGAAACTTGAGTGGATTGTATTAATAGTGAGTATAGAAACAAACAAGATGTATTGTAAGAGTCACTTTATTTTGCATTAATATTAAAGAAGTGAAGTTGCCTTTACATGCTTAAGCTGTTAATTTATCCATTGCATGGGTGGACCTTATCCTTATCAATCATCCAGACATTTGCCCCCCCTGAGAGATTTTGCAGGAGCCGCCACTGAGTAAAACCCACCATGGTTTAAACCTTGGACGAACTTAACCTCCCTTCCCTTCATGCGAGCGTGCCTCCCTCACAGCATCGCGCTTAATGTGACGGCCATCCCCTGTACCTGGTGGGGGGAAGAAAGCCCAAGTGGGAGGGCGAGGCCAGAGATGGGAGTAGGACAAAGGCATGGAGATGAGGTTATGGAGTAAAATAGGAAACTTGTGATAATGTTATATGCGTGGAGGTGGAGGGGCATGTTAAGGGAGAGGATACGGGAGAGGGTTTAGGGGGAACCACGGTGGCTAGGAGATGTTAACTACCTTGCCTGGTATTGCAGGAGGTCGTGGGTTCGATCCTCGACCCCAATGGCTGCTGTATATTTGGAGTCTGCGTCTCTCTTCTCTCATCATCACAGTGGCGATGAGATGTTGACTACCTTGCCTGGTATTGTAGGAGGTCGTGGGTTCGATCCTCGACCCCAATGGCTGCTGTATATTTGGAGTCTGCGTCTCTCTTCTCTCATCATCACAGTGGCGATGAGATGTTGACTACCTTGCCTGGTATTGCAGGAGGTCGTGGGTTCGATCCTCGACCCCGATGGCTGCTGTATATTTGGAGTCTGCGTCTCTCTTCTCTCATCATCACAGTGGCGATGAGATGTTGACTACCTCGCCTGGCATTGCAGGAAGTCGCGGGTTCGATCCTGATCCCGGCCCCTGCTGTATATTTGGAGTTTGCGTCTCTCTTCTCTCATCATCACAGTGGCGATGAGATGTTGACTACCTTGCCTGGCATTGCAGGAGGTCGTGGGTTCGATCCTCGACCCCGATGGCTGCTGTATATTTGTAGTTTGCGTCTCTCTTCTCTCATCATCACAGTGGCGATGAGATGTTGACTACCTCGCCTGGTATTGCAGGAGGTCGTGGGTTCGATCCCGACCCTGACCCCACTCCTGCTGTATATTTGGAGTTCGCTTGTCTCTCGCCAAGGTCGCGTGGATTTCTCTCGGGGCCCTCTGGGGTTTCCCTCCACGTGTAGAATCAACGTGCCACGTTTAGAGTATTTTGCTGCTATCAATGTCCACGTGACGAGACGCCACTTCGTTGAGCTATCATTTGTGATGGCCAGGTCGCTTTTGAAAAAGTAGCTAATAGCTCAGTAGGCCTTAGCTGGTAATATAAAATGATAAAGTTAAATTAGATTTTTTACACATTATTGGTTCTTTCGGTAAAGTCACGTAGATAGAAAAGAAAAATAAATTTTAAAATAAATTAAAAATAAAAGCCAAAAAAATCCACGACGTTTCGATCGCAACACAAGTGGTCTTCATCAGGCGGAGAAAAAAGAGGGGCAAGCCTCCAAATGCAACTACTTATAAGGGCTTTCAGAGTGAGCAAAGCTGTGCGGTGTAAACAGCATGAGCGGGGCAGCCAGCGCCAATGTAGGAGCAAAGCACCACAAGAACAAGGAGTGCGTTAGACAATGGGGGAGGGAGGGGCAGAGACAGGTAGAGAGAGAGGGAGGGGGGAGAGGTGGAGCTGAAGGCAAGGGCACAGTGCAAGTGTGTTACATAATGGGGGAGGAAGAGGGTAGAGATAGGGGGTAGAGATAGGGGAGAGAGGGGGTAGAAATGGGGGGGGCATTGCACCTCGCTACACCCATCCACACTGCTGACGGTAGAGGTTGACAAGAAAACACAAATCAAGTCATGACCCAAAGTGGTTTATGACATCTTTCCAATGATTGTTGTGTTTAACACCATCGTCTCAGTTGAAATTGTGTCTGTGTCTGTATATATGGATGCTTCGTGAACGAATATTTGTTGATAGCCAGTCGGCTTGCAAAGGTCCATCGTCTTTTAGAAATCAATTTCATGTGAGCCAGCCACATTACAATAATAATCAGCCACGGCAGAAGTATTGGTCCTGCTGTGTTTCAGATCTGCCTTATGTTCACGAACACGGTCCGAGACATGTCCTTAGTTTCCCCAATGTAACTGCTGCCGCAGATACAGCTTAGTTTGTAGACGCCGGGATATTGCATGTCAGGAATCTTGTCCTTCACAGATGGGATCAGATCACGAATTTTATGCACTGTGTTAAATGGACCTGGATCTTGTGTTTGTTCAAGATTTTGGAATATTTTGGTTATCCCTGCTATATAAGGTAAGGTGATGGTTTTGATTGGATCTTCAGATTGCTCTTTCCTCATGGTTGCGGTGATGGCTTTTCAGATTGTGTAGTCAGAATATCCATTCGCCTTGAGAGCTTGGTGTACGTGTTTGAGTTCACTGGTTAGGTGTTCTGGTCGGAGATACATTGAGAGGGAAGATATCGATTTAAAGCTTTCGTGACTGCAGAATTATATTCTTGGTTCTTTCGATAAAGTCACGTAGAAGGGAAATAATAAAAAAATATAAACAATACAAATTCTCACAACGTTTCGACTGCAACACAAGCAATCATCATCAGGTGTGAAATCCACAGCAAGAAAATTTGATAAAAGTGGCGGTTTGTCCTAACGTCACACCACAGACAGCGATTGGCAGTTGGCCAGATGGACGAGTCCATCTATGGTCGGAAAAGAGGGGAGCAGAAAATTGAATGCGGTCTTAAAGTCACCGTAAGCGTGAACACAATAAATGAAGACCCGAAATGGTTTATCAAATCCTTCCAATGATTGCTAAGCCAGAATCCATCTTCTCGGTGAAATTGTCTCTGTGTTTGTATATGTGAATAGCCTCATGAACGAACCTCTCATGGTAGCCAGATGGCTTGCAAAGAACCTCTGTCTTGGAGAAATCAATGTCATGTGAGCCCACTGAATTATAACAGTGATCTGCCACGGCCGAGGTGTTGGTCCTTCCCAGATATTGGGAGTGTGCTGCTATAGACCGCCTAGGGGTAAGGATGTTGAAGCTGCGTCTGCACTGAGAGAGCTTCTTGGGGCCTCCCTAAAGGTGAAAGTTTTAATTGGCTATACCCACTGGCCGTGACCACAAATATTGCAGATGAATTTAACCTATTTCAATTAATACATTTCCCCACAAGACCCAACCTAAAAAATCCGGGAAGTCATCTCCGCTTGACGTCCTATTGACAAATGCCCCTCACAAATTCGCACTGACTGGTGTTCTGGGTAATAACCTTAGTGATCACTCCTTCATATTTGGGGTGAGATCATCAGCCAGACCAAAAGCCCCCCTAAATTGGTTGTGAAGCACTCCATGAGACACTTCAGCATACAGGCATTTACTAATGATATGCTTCACTCGGATATTGACAAGGTCTGTGATATCCCCAACCTGACTACGGCTTGGGAGACCTTCAGGTTACACGTTTCTCCAAATTCTTAACAAACATGCTCCGTTGGTTAGATTTAAAATCAAAGGCAACCGCCCACCATGGTTTGATCCTTTGATTCTAAGTTCATGAAGACTAGGGACAAGGCTTGGGCATGTGCTCAGAAAAGTAATTTGGTCAATAACTGGCTAGAATACAGGATTTTAAGGAATAGATGCATCAAAAAATACGTCATGCAAAAAATGCATACTTTTCCAACACTCTCCTGGAATCACATGGCAATGCCAGGATCTTCTGGAAAACATTCCAATGTATCGAAAAGCATCTAACAGTTAATCTGCCCATTGCACTTAACCGAAATGGGGTCTATTTTTCAGAGCCCCAAAAAATAGTCGACAATTTTAACCTCCATTTTTCTGAAGCTGGTGACCTTTTTAAATCCTTTATATTAAGTTTGCTTGCTTGCGTGCTTGCGTGCTTGCTTGCTTATGACCGTGCAAATCTTTCGGTCGTTTTTAACCCACTTCCCGTGATCCAATCGAGCTGACATTTTGCACACAGACTCGTTGTGTGAGACAATTAATGTTCGTGAAAAAAAATTCCAAAATTTGACACTGTTTAGGGAAAACAAATTAAATATTTAATTACCAATTGCTTAATACTGGCAGACAATCATCTGACCCATAGGTGGCAGCCATCTCAAGCCAGAGGACGAGAGGACTCTAGCCGCCACGCATATAAAGGATTTAGAGTGAAAAACTTTGTTTTTACGGGTTAATTTTTTGATAATGTATTGTGAGTCACCCCTGCTCATGCAATTTCCTACACCACTGTCCAAACATTAAACGAATTTAGTTTCCAGCCTATGCACGAAAGTAATGTTCTGAAACAACTGTGCTACCTCAAAGGGTCCTCCTCTACCGGAGCGGATAGTATTCTCGTCTTTGCTTTCTTAACTGTTGGTCACCTAATATACAAACCTATAGCCCATATTTTCAACCTGTCCATCAAAGAAGCATCAGTACCTCTAGAATGGAAACATTCCTATGTTCGTCCACTTCACAAATGGGGCCCTAAAGATGATCCAAATAACTATCTCAATTTTGTCCCCGTTGATGAAAATTTTAGAAAAATTATTGAACTACCAAATTAGCAGTTTCCTGTTCGACAACAATCTGTTACATCGAAACTAATCTGGGTTCCGAAAAAAATACAGCACCAGCGAAACGTAGTGGCTTAAGCCTCACCTTACCATATGAATAAAAAGTGTGCTGTACTTGGCCCTTCCCCCCTCTCCAACCATTATATAAACGGAGTGGTAGCTCCTGCAATCTCTCATTTACTTGATACAGCTGTCGTGGCTGTGACGGTTCCACCTGAAGACGGAAGCTTGTGTTGCCTCCGAAACGTCGTGATTTTATTTTATTTTACTTTTATTAATTTTAATGTTTTACCTACTTTAATGTTTTACCTGACTTTACCCAAAAGACCTAAGAATATGAATCCTTGCAGTCACGAAAGCTTCAAATCTAGAAGAAAGACATAAGCTGCTGTAATAAAGGCAGGTCTAGATAATATGCGACACTGAATGGATTGTATTTGGGTAAAAGATCAGGTGAGCGGACTCGTAACTGTAGTAATGGTTATAGCCATCGCTAGCGGTACAGCGAGATAATGAGTGCAGGGGCGGTTTCTTCATTAGGGCGATTGGGCGACGCACCACCAATGTCATTCAACCACAGAGTCACGCTAGCCGTCACTGCAGCCTCTGGATATAGTCCAATCAGCGTCATGCTACGTTCTGTGGAGTACCGCCTCTTTTTGGGCGATTTCCCTCCAGCTGAGAATCGCCCCGAGTGGTCCCATAGACTTACATTGAAAGATGTTTTTTTTCGAACGGGGGCGCTGCAATGCATTTCTCTATGGCTTCCGGAAGGGCTCGCCCTAACGTGCTTACGTCATCATACGTGCTTACGTCATCATACGTGCTTACGTCATCATACGTAAGCACGTTTCATCCAACAATATAATTTGTTGCCACCGAGTGGAATCTTTAATAAAATAAACTTGAGTGGTTTGTTTTAATAGTGAGTATAGAAACAAACAAGATGTATTGTAAGAGTCACTTTATTTTCATTAATATTAAAGAAGTGAAGTTGCCTTTACATGCTTAAGCTGTTAATTTATCCATTGCATGGGTGGACCTTATCCTTATCAATCATCCAGACATTTGCCCCCCCTGAGAGATTTTGCAGGAGCCGCCACTGAATGAGTGGCTTTCAATCAGAAAGAGGTGAGTTCAAGTCCTGGTTGAGACTTGACTAAGGCTATCATCCCTCCGCCTATTGGTCGTTTCGTCACTATGGTAATTCTGATTATATGTGACCATATATTTCCTGTATCCACCGTTTAGGGAAATTAAAGATTATAAATAACACACGAGAAAAGTACACATAGTAGCGTGTGTGTGATATCTCAGGTTTGTACGACCCTATCCTAAAACGCATGAGCATTCATATCACAGTTCCAGCATAACGAACACTTGTGGGGCCGGTGTCCCCCCACCGCCCTCACTGGGCAGGTGGGGCGCGACGTCCGCCCCTTCCACTCCCTCCTCCACCGCGTCGATTGGCCCCCTCCGGGCCCCCGCCGACCGGGTGATCAGCCCCCCCGTGTTAGCGCCCCCTCTGAGGGACATAGCTAAATTACTGGCTCACCACCGCACGGGGTTATTCCACACACGCACACACACCAACGCTAATGCTACAGTGGTGGCGAGCAGGCGCGCGCCCCTGCCAGCGATCAGATTCTAAGATGCGCCTGCCCCACAGTTAAAACTACAGCGGCGGCGTGAACAAGCGCGCGCTGGCGGGCGGCTATATTCTAATATGCGCACGCTCCACAGTTAACACTACAGTGGCTGCGCAAACACGCGTGCGCTTGCGGGCGGCTATATTTTAATATGCGTATGCCCCAGTTAACACTACAGTGGCTGCGCAAACACGCGTGCGCTTGCGGGTGGTTATATCCTAATCTGCGTCCACCCAAAGACTAGCGCTACAGTGGTTGCGCGAATACGCGCGCGACGGCGGGTGGTTATACGCTATCCCGCACCTGCACTAAGACTCGATCTAAAACGGCTCCACGTACACTCTAATCACAACACTACACCGATGCTCTGTGCTAACGTTTTATTTCACGGCGCAAAACTCTGCACTGCCCGGAGGGAATATTCCGAGAGCAGAGCCTATCCGATTACTATCCAATTCCCAAAACACTCACACTCCCTATCACGTACCTCGCAGCTGTACTCACTGCATCGCACGGACGCTGTGAGAGTCGGAGGGAGGATGACGAAAAATAAGTATAACCCGTAAAAACAAAGTTTTTCACTCTAAATCCTTTATATGCGTGGCGGCTAGAGTCCTCTCGTCCTCTGGCTTGAGATGGCTGCCACCTATGGGTCAGATGATTGTCTGCAGTATGAAACAATTGGTAATTAAATATTTAATTTGTTTTTCCTAAACATTGTAAAATTTTGGAAAAAATCTTTCACGAACATTAATTGTCTCGCACAACGAGTCTGTGTGCAAAATGTCAGCTCGATTGGATCACGGGAAGTGGGTTAAAAAACGACCGAAAGGTTTGCACGGTCGTAAGCACGCAAGCAAGCACGCAAGCAAGCAAGCGAACTTAATATAAAGGATTTAAAAAACCTTGCCCATCACTGCCTCGTAGCAGCACTTGCTGGCATCACACGGATGCTGCGAGCGGCTTGAGGAGACACGACAGCAGGGAGTCGGTCTTCACGGCCGAGAGGTTGGAGAGAACTGTCCTGAACCGTTTCGGGCTTCCCTTTTTATGCCCCTTGATAAAAAAAAAAACACTCAGGGTTATGTTATCCTGCACAGCCAATTGTGCGCTTACCTGTGATTTTCAAACGTTTTTCTGTCCTTACATGAAGCGTTACGTTACGTTATTTTTCGGCCCATTGTCTCTGCGCTCTTACTCATTAATCCCTGACTCAGCCGGTTTAATCTGGGAGGGCGTCCGGCTGGCGAATAAACACCCGGTTAGTATGTACTTGGTCGGTGGTGCTAGGATCCCCATGCCATCATCGTTTGCTCTGCTAGCTTAATATTTCACCCCAGCCCTCTCCCCGATGTCGTGCGTGACTCATTGTGGCTGGCCCAGTGAACCTTTGTGCGGCCATACACTTTGACATGCTAATTTCTCTAACCCCTCCCTCTCTCTCGGCCCCCGCCCCCTCTCTCTATTTAAGGCCTCGACACAGAGGCGTGGTTTCTCTGTGTGCCTAAGTTATGTCTCTCTCTATGTATCTCTGTGATATCTCTCTGCTTATATGTCTGTCTATATGTCTCTGGTTCTGTGTTTTATCTCTCTCTCAAATTTAGCATTCTCAGGAAGAACGTAATCAACCAGGTAGGGTGTTGACTGTTTGTGTTTCTATTTAATTTATACCTGATGATGATTGCTTGTGTTGCAATCGAAACGTCGTATGCTAGTATTTAATTTATTATTTTATCTTTATACGTGACTTTACCGAAATAACCAAAGAGTAATTCCTGCAGTCACGAAAGCTCCAAATTAAACATACAATTTTAAGCCAATTTAGGAGCGCCGCAATTTGATTTGTCCTGGAGGGTCGGCCAATTTCCTGGCACCGGGAAACCGCGGGACATCCCACGTAGGGGCCCTTCAGATGAAAACCCGTTGTGCCAAGCAATCCTCCGCCGGGGCACTACGTGTGTTTGTGTGCTGCGTGTGTGCGTGTGCTCGGGAGGGAGGGGTACGGGGGCAATCATGGCGCTTGCGGAGTTTCTCCGCAGTCGTGGCACCACAGACTCCCATTACTGGAACACTGATCAACTGTACGTCATCACCACTCCGATTAGCATGGCTGGCTATGTCCGGTGCGAAATAGGTTCCAATACGTCGCTTCAACCCACACTTACGTCGTTGACAGCATCCAGACTTTCTAGTATTCGTCGCCTCAGCCTTCACCCCCCTACCTACCCTCTACATTCTACAAGAACCATTTTGCGTCGTGCTGTGTTTAAAGTGTACTGTATTTGATTGTACCCTGTATATATTCTTAGGTTTTTTTCGGTAAAGTCACGTAGGTAAAACATTAAAATTAATTAAAGTAAAATAAAATAATATATTATAATATATTATTTTATATATTATTCTATTTTACTTTCATTATTTTAATGTTTTACCTACGTGACTTTACCGAAAAAAACCTAAGAATATATACAGGGCACAATCAAATACAGTACACTTTAAACACAACGCGACGCTGTGTTTAAAGTGTACTGTTTCATTAATTTTAATGTTTTACCTACGTGACTTTATCGAAAAAACCTAAGAATATGAATCCTTGCAGTCACGAAAGCTTCAAATCTAGACTACCCTGTATATGTTGTGTTCAAGTTTACTGCTGTAAACTCGTACTGAGTACAGTCACGCGATTTTGGACGATTTTTGACCCCCCCCCCCTTTGTCACACGGCGTCACAAAAAGTCAGACCCCCCCCCCAAATAAAACATGCTTCAAATCGCTTTAAACTATACATTTATTAAAAAGTATAATTAAGTAGAACGTGTTGTCTATAATTATTGAAAGTAGCGCCTTTTGATGTGACATCACATTTACTCAACCCCCCCCCCCGCATCGTCACACATCGTCACAAATGTCTGAACCCCCCCAATAGGTGCGTGACGTCATTTATGGACGGCCCCAAAGACTCACAGCAGCGTTCAATCTGCACTCTCTTAAGATTCACTTTGGCTTGTCTTGTCTTGTTTTCGAGTGACGTTGACCTTAACTCCGTGCCTCAGTGTGACCGGTCATGTATGTTTGTGAAATATCGTACGCATTAGAAATTGCATTTGCATTATGAAACGACACCAAACATCTTGATGGAAAAAAAATATCACACAGCCTCATTAAACCCATTTTGTTTCAACAAATCATCCAACCGATCACATTCCATATTATCAACAGATTTAATGATGAATCATGATTGATTTTTTGGGGATTAGGTCACCTAATGATCTGACTAAATCTGTGTCATTATGAACTCTCACTCCACCACACCCGACATAGCCACAGAAGTTCTGCTGTGCCCGGCCTCCATTTTAGTTTTGCACGAGGTTGGTCATGGCCGCCAGCAGAGGTAGGCTCGTGAGGAGGAGGCGAGTAGCTACTTTAACGCCACCGTTACCGAAGCTGGCTTTGTTGCACAGCTCTCCCTTGCAGCAGGAGCTCCTGTAGAAGTCAGAGGACACCTCGTAGCACGTATTGAGGCAGCCCAGGCTGACGTAAAGACTATCAACTAAGAAGGGGGTTGAGGGAGGAAAGATAAAGACAATGGTGGGAGGCAATTATGTATTAATCATAGCATCAGTAAGTAGCACCGTTAATCTTATGACATTGAGTTATGTAATTTGTTTAGTCTAGATTTTGGTCAGGATGTTGGCGCAGTGGTTACACTGGCGCCTCACAGGAAGGACATCCTGGGTTTGATTTCCCAGGACGCCCAGACATTTATCAAACGTGCCAATGCTGACATATTACACGCAGATTACCTAATTGAGATTATACAGCGCCATCGCCCCCTGCTGTAATACACGCGGCAGGACCCTCCTAAATAAGAGTCTTGAGACTCAGACAGGCCTTTTTGGGTACACAATTCCAAAAATAATGAAATAATAAAGATACCCTCTACAGCACAATGACAAATACTTTTAAATCAAATCTTAGCCACTGGTTTGGATAAATAATTGAGGGATAGAATAGTTGCATTACTGACGTGTTAATTTTTAAGTGCCTCCTTTACCCAGAGACTCTCTAAGCGCTTTACACAACAAACGCGACTTCATCACACGTCATCGCAAATACAGATAGTCCCCGAGTTACGATGGTCCGACTTACGATATTTCGATCTTACGATGGCGATACGACAAGAAAAAATTGCGCGCGGCAGGCAAACGCAAGTATGCAGACGACGGACAGAATCTTGGTAAGGTACAATATGATACGTTACGATACGTTCAATTCATGTATGATACGTAGCTTTAGCGATTTCATTTTAGGGTTACCACAATACGATACGTTCAATGCATGTTAAAAGTGTGTATAGCAGATAGGATTGTTTCCTGAAAAATTTCTATTAAATTGCAGTTCATATAGGTAGGCTAAGAATTTACCTTGTTTTTACTTTACATTTTTCTGTAATACATTGTAATTAATAAACTACATNATATAGTTATACAGATGATACTGTAAAATGCTCTGTTTTCACCTGGAACCCAGCCAGTAAATAACGCCTTTTGGCGTCTCTGGTCCAACACCTGTAGATGGCTGCTGTCGGTGTGGCCAAAACGTCAAGAGAATTATCAGATTATGTTTTTTGTTTGATTATGTTATTGTGTCTATGCAACATGACTTTGTAAAAAAAAAGGTGTCAGTTTTTTCAGTAAGGTAAAAAAAATTGCTCTGTTTTGCTAAATTATCACCATTCTTTAAGACTCCTGGGTAGGCTAGGCCATCTTTGACTTACGATATTTTTGACTTACGAGGTTGTCGTCGTAACGCATCTCTATCGTAAGTAGAGGACTACCTGTACCTAAAAGAGCAAACACCATTGGCAGCTGTTCCTCTGCGGCACAAGGTTACTCAGTACCCGGCCTGTGATCAGCCATTTGGTGGGCGATGGTTGCTGCTGCGTGTAATTTCCCATTGAGTAATTTGCAGTGTAATAATTCAAAGAGGGCAAATGTTGACCGTGACACTGGCACACAATGGTATATTCATTTTGAATAGCATCAGAGCAGAATTTTCACATCCACTGTGAAACAGACGGCGCAAATTTTACACGTAATGCACCGACAATATTCAACGATGCGGCCTGGCAGATGAGCATCGTGGACCTTTGAGAGAAGATGTAAACGGGGCACTTCCGTGTTATGCACACGGCTCTTTCTCCATAGACCTTACCAGTTTGTTGCACAACCTTGAAGCAGTACGGATCGTTGTAGTTGCAATAGTACTCGATCGGTGTCTGGCAAATATCATCGTGGTATGCACACGTGTAGCACTTGAGTGACGGGGCCTCTTTGTTGCAGCCGTTCACTGAGCAGCAGGCAGTGGTTATTCCTTCTTCTCTTCCTGCTCCACCTCCCCTCCGGAACAGTCCCTCTGGCAGCCTCTCGCTAACACCACGCCTGAATGCAGTCACGGGAACTCATTACGCATACTGGTGGATTGTGTAGAAATCATCATTGTTAATCAATATCTAGCCATTTCGGCTTCATTATTATGCATATTTATCCATGAGAGCCTCACCGTGTCTTGTGATTGTTGTTCAGGAGGATCCTGCCAAGTTTTCGTGTTACGGGGTAATGTATTATGTGTATATGTCAATTGAGTAATTTGCAGTGTCATCATCATCACGATCTATGGGCAGATAGTCCGTCGGTGTCCACTGCACATTTCGTAATTTGTTTTCACTTTCCTCTGTTTTATGCCATATGTTCAAGTTGTGTGCATCTTGCTGGCAGCATTCTCTTACGTCGTCAAGCATTGTGGTGTAATTGTTCCAATTTGTCAAATCTGGAACATGACACCAGTACAACATGGCCAACTGTCCTTGCTAACGACGTCACAGGTTCTTTAACGTACACTGTGAGTGAAGTATATGGTGCTTTTTTCGGTAACGCACACCGCAGTATTAACCAGGGTAGCCTGCTGGGTAGAAACCGTGAACTTCTGCAACAGCCGGTGAACGCTTTTGCAATTTCAGCACAAATTTGATTCAAAGTAATATTTCGAGAATAGACTACATCATGATCTGACCAAATCTGTGGAATTATGAACCCTCCACCACCCGACACAAACGAACAAATGAATGGCTACGTGTACGAGTGTTTATCGTGACTGCATCGCGTGCTTTGAGATGCGCTTCTGTACCCGTCTGGAATGCTCTTCCTTACGATATCGGAAAGCCAGTGGAGCTTGCACTTTTAAATCTAGATTGAAAACGCATTTCTTTAGAACTGATGTTTGTGTTAAGTTTGTTGTTCTTCCCCGCAGCTCCGATTAGCACGTTTGACTACATGTGGTGCAAAATAAGAAAATATCAACATATATTATATATTTTTTAGCTCACCAGTAAGTTGAAGAATCCACACAACCAAATATAATAATTAGTTACGTTTCACTTCAGACGACGTGAAACATCGTCAGGACAAAGATCTCTAAACTGAAAAGCATAGAAAGCGGAGTCACTGTGTCACACTTGCTTAAAGTAGGTTATGTGTTAAGTTAAAATCACCATCGTTGCTTGGATGATGGTTCATTTCTGATTCAGCCTTCTCTGGTTAAGCACTGTGCATTATCAGTGCCTCCCTTATTATAGACCAGTTCGGATATTATTGGTCACCCCGTGCCCTTAGAAATCTCAACGTTCACCCAACAAAATCTCATCACAAGGGATAAACACAGACAAATTATGTTACTTTAACAAAAGCTGTTTAATCACGCGCCTGCCTGTGATCTTGCAAGCATGATGCTGCTTGCTTGATATGTGGATGCACTCATTCATGTTGTAAATGCACAACAATAAACGTAGATCGCTACTCTCCAGAGTAAAAAAAAAGCTGTCCCACGACTTTGTTTTATTTGGCCGTATAATTTTGTGCCCGTATTGAAACGGCTGTATGCCATATGGACCTGAAAACTGATTTTCCCTGTACAAGCATACGGGTGTCTCGTATGGGTTGACAGCTATACATACTGTACATAACAGTTCACATACATTTTGCCCTTAATCGTAGACCCGAAGCGAGTGGTCCGGAGGAAGAAGGTGGCCTCAGCCTCTACTTCCAACCAGCCCATTCCCCATCATCTCATTGTCATCGGCACCATCGTCGTGACTATTCAAGGCATGTAAAAGTTAATGTAATGTTTATTTATGTTTTATCATGTTATTGTGTAATGTACTGTATTTTATTAGGTACTGTGGCCGCAGTTCACCTAATCCCCTATTTCCCATAGGCCCCTGTACTTTACCAACCGCGGATTTTGGAACCCCGTGGGTTTTCAGGAACCTAACCCTCGCGGTTGGCAAGGGTTACAGTATTATCATTAATATAACGGCATGTAAATTCCGTAGTGCTGGTCCGTGCACTAGTTCGCATGTTTTGGCCAATACCAGTTACGTACAAACCCACATAGATAGGTGCCAATCGGGAATCAAAACTCGGCGCTTCTTTCTTTGAGACAAGTGTTACCGTGGCACGATGCATCCACCCTTAGTCGAGACTCTGGAATACATCGGTATATAAGCAGATTGAGCTTGGTAAGATAGACCCTTGTTTTATTGTTTCTTTCACGTGTAATGTACTTACTTTTATTTGTGATCGTCATGTAGCACGCTTTAAACCCAGTGCCACAGTCGCTAAGATTTGATAGTTGTTTGCACGCCTCAACAGTGGCACACTTGTGGCACTGCAAGGCTTGGCCTAAAGAAAACAAACATCGTTACATTCACCGCGAGTTCGTATTATTACAGGTGACCTTTTTTCCAAAGAAGTATTTTATTCAAGATTGAAATACACATCACAATTTACGGGCACAATCAGAGAAATATGCAAATACAAAAAAACATTAATTCAAATTGGTTCCTCAGTTTAAATGTAAGATAAAAATAGAGGTTGTGTGTGTACGTGTGGTTGGTATTTGTGTGATAATGGAAGCAGGACCATTGTAAATTATATAATAAAATTTAGCAAATTGATGAAATAAAAATTGCATCTGGTTCTCCTCTTAATACAGCCATGTTGAGAGAGGCAGTGAAAATTCCTTCACGGATATTATTTAACAGTTCACTGACTAAATTAAATGTATCTGCAATGGCTAACT
The DNA here is from genome assembly GCA_018977245.1 of Lethenteron camtschaticum. NCBI lineage: Eukaryota > Metazoa > Chordata > Hyperoartia > Petromyzontiformes > Petromyzontidae > Lethenteron > Lethenteron camtschaticum. The sequence goes on along the minus strand of WFAB01001274.1, from coordinate 33,591 downwards.
GTCCGGGATGACCTCTGGATGCACTGCAGGCATACAAACAAGTGTCCGCTTATTATTTGGACACATAAGTCCAAGCCTAAGACGTGTCATTTAGACTCTGTCTTATCGACAGACATGTTCTTCACCTGAGGACAGTGCTTGCGTTGTGGCCGAAACGTCGTGAGAATTATTTATTATGTTTTATTTTTATTATTTTATTACTTCCCTTCTACGTGACTTTACCGAAAGAACCAAGAAGATGAATTCCTGCAGTCACGAAAGCTTTAAATCGAAATTTAAGCATGGCTGTATTAAGAGTGTTGAGGGATTTTCCACATCTCTTCTGTCCCTTCATCTGCTGGAGAATGCTTTAAGAAGGAGACCCAGATGTGCTCAGTCTTCTTCTGAGGGGTAACTGTTAATGCTAACAGATGTTGATTAATATCAGACAATATGTTATGTAAAGGTGGACAGAGTTGCCACTTAATAATAATGTTAGGATGAGGGGAGATATAAGGCACTTTTTGATGGTTCTAAGCTAAGAACATCTCATAAATTAGGAGGTAGGGAGCCAAAATCTGAGTTTAAATTTGCATAAGGTAAGCAGGCATCTTTTGTGGCCAAGCAGGTCTATAATGATGTAAATATTTTTTCCCGCCAATCTGGCCAGGAAAGTGGTTTGGATTTAAGCCAAATGCCTCTATGAATATCGGCTCCGTCTTCCAACCTGAACAACAGCCAAGCGAGACGAACACATTACATGTCAACTTCTATGGAACACCACCCCAGTACCTAGGAGTTACTCTTGACCCGACGCTTACAGATCGCCACCACCTCGAACAAGCCAAAGGAAAACAAAAACACGAGTGAACATTCAGAAACTTGATTCAAGCTCTCTTCCACTCCACCGCAGAGCAATACTTTACTAAAACTAGTTTTCATTTATTTATTTTACCAGGTAAGGCCCACTGAGCTATATAGCTCCTTTTCAGAAGCAACCTGGGCACAAATGGTAGGTCAACGAAGTGGCTTATCTCGTGCAAATGTATAGCAACCAATATTCTAAATGCATGTTCGTAAATGTGGAGGGGAAAACCGGAGGACCCAAAGAAAAATACACGCGACCACGGGGAGATAGAGACATGCAAACTCCAAATATACTACAGACGTCAGGGTCGGGATCCAACCCACGACCTTCTGTATACTGTACCAGGCGAGGTAGTTGACATCTAGCAATCGTGGCGCATTCCAGTGTGGAGCACCAGCTAACACACAAACCTGGTCGATCCTGGACCTACTCCACGCCCGTGGCTTCCTGTGCTGGCGAACGTTTGCACCAGATAACATCCGATGGGACGCCACGATGGCCCGGAAGTTCCGCAACATTATGCCCAAATTCAACAAGACATAAAATAACCCACATGCCATAGGTTTAAATCCAGGAATACTTTTCAATAGTGCCACCGCTCTAGCAGATCAAACATAAAAACATTGGCACTCACTGGATGGAGTCATGGGTGACTATGGATGTGGCAATAAACACGAACCTCTTTTTTCTTCTTGGTTCTTTCGGTAAAGTCACGTAGAAGGGAAGTAATAAAATAATAAAAATAAAACATAATAAAATAATTCTCACGAGGTTTCGGCCACAACGCAAGCAGCCGTCCTCAGGTGAAAACCAGGTCTGTCGGGGAGACATTATTTTATTATGTTTTATTTTTATTATTTTATTACTTCCCTTCTACGTGACTTTACCGAAAGAACCAAGAAGATGAATTCCTGCAGTCACGAAAGCTTTAAATCGAAATTTAAGCATGGCTGTATTAAGAGTGTTGAGGGATTTTTCCACATCTCTTCTGTCCCTTCATCTGCTGGAGAATGCTTTAAGAAGGAGACCCAGATGTGCTCAGTCTTCTTCTGAGGGGTAACTGTTAATGCTAACAGATGTTGATTAATATCAGACAATATGTTATGTAAAGGTGGACAGAGTTGCCACTTAATAATAATGTTAGGATGAGGGGAGATATAAGGCACTTTTTGATGGTTCTAAGCTAAGAACATCTCATAAATTAGGAGGTAGGGAGCCAAAATCTGAGTTTAAATTTGCATAAGGTAAGCAGGCATCTTTTGTGGCCAAGCAGGTCTATAATGATGTAAATATTTTTCCCGCCAATCTGGCCAGGAAAGTGGTTTGGATTTAAGCCAAATGCCTCTATGAATATCGGCTCCGTCTTCCAACCTGAACAACAGCCAAGCGAGACGAACACATTACATGTCAACTTCTATGGAACACCACCCCAGTACCTAGGAGTTACTCTTGACCCGACGCTTACAGATCGCCACCACCTCGAACAAGCCAAAAGGAAAACAAAAACACGAGTGAACATTCAGAAACTTGATTCAAGCTCTCTTCCACTCCACCGCAGAGCAATACTTTACTAAAACTAGTTTTCATTTATTTATTTTACCAGGTAAGGCCCACTGAGCTATATAGCTCCTTTTCAGAAGCAACCTGGGCACAAATGGTAGGTCAACGAAGTGGCTTATCTCGTGCAAATGTATAGCAACCAATATTCTAAATGCATGTTCGTAAATGTGGAGGGGAAAACCGGAGGACCCAAAGAAAAATACACGCGACCACGGGGAGATAGAGACATGCAAACTCCAAATATACTACAGACGTCAGGGTCGGGATCCAACCCACGACCTTCTGTATACTGTACCAGGCGAGGTAGTTGACATCTAGCAATCGTGGCGCATTCCAGTGTGGAGCACCAGCTAACACACAAACCTGGTCGATCCTGGACCTACTCCACGCCGTGGCTTCCTGTGCTGGCGAACGTTTGCACCAGATAACATCCGATGGGACGCCACGATGGCCCGGAAGTTCCGCAACATTATGCCCAAATTCAACAAGACATAAAATAACCCACATGCCATAGGTTTAAATCCAGGAATACTTTTCAATAGTGCCACCGCTCTAGCAGATCAAACATAAAAACATTGGCACTCACTGGATGGAGTCATGGGTGACTATGGATGTGGCAATAAACACGAACCTCTTTTTTTCTTCTTGGTTCTTTCGGTAAAGTCACGTAGAAGGGAAGTAATAAAATAATAAAAATAAAACATAATAAAATAATTCTCACGAGGTTTCGGCCACAACGCAAGCAGCCGTCCTCAGGTGAAAACCAGGTCTGTCGGGGAGACATTATTTTATTATGTTTTATTTTTATTATTTTATTACTTCCCTTCTACGTGACTTTACCGAAAGAACCAAGAAGATGAATCCCTGCAGTCACGAAAGCTTTAAATCGAAATTTAAACACGAACCTCATTGAGAACCCAACTGTGGAAGCACCGGGCTTCTCTCTCCACGCAACAACCTTGAAACTCGCTAAACCACGCTCGAAAGCAACATGGGAGATGCTTGGGCACCTTAACACAAATGAGCGAGCGAGAGAGTGAGCGAGAGAGCGAGCGAGCGAGGGCTACATAAAGCCCCGTTAAAAAAAAAAAAAAANTTACGAAATGATGAACGAAACAAAGTGCCGAATACACCGAGTATCTTCTTGTTTCCACTGATCGTATAAAAAAAAAACACAAATTAAATAATCGTCCGGCTGCAACTGTCGTGAAGTCCAAACCATCAAACAAATCGCCAACGAATGCACCATCCAGCACATCCTGGGGTGTCGCTGCAGTCCACGCAGCATCAACTTCCTCCTCAGATCGGTTGAAAAAACTCAGCATTCAACTGTAACATGTTTCAAAACAGTAGCTTTTTCCCCCCTAAACCAATATACGAAAAAGATAGTGGTTTATTATCTATCAGAAGAGATGGAGTACCCCATAATGGGGATGATAGACACAGCCTTGGAAAAGGTGGGCACACTCACATTTGCCCGGCCAAATGTTGGTGATTTGAGAAAGATGCTCAATGCCAGTGGCGATTTCTGGATTCAAAATCACCACTAGCGGCAGCATGAGTTCATCAGAATGTAATGTTCAGGGCAGAGGTGTGGACTCGAGTCATGTGACTTGGACTCGAGTCAGACTCGAGTCATGAATTTGATGACTTCAGACTCGACTTGGACTTGCATAACAATGACTTTGTCCCACCTCTGAGGTGTGGACTCGAGTCATGTGACTTGGACTCGAGTCAGACTCGAGTCATGAATTTGATGACTTCAGACTCGACTTGGACTTGCATAACAATGACTTTGTCCCACCTCTGGTTCAGGGTGCCATTTATCAATATGGCTGTGGAAAAGTGTGTTCACACCCTCTCAATTTGTCACGTAATTTGTAAAAGTCATCTGGCGAAAATCTCATTCTAATCTCTTCATATTTACAAGTCGCTCAGGACCCCTTCTCGTCTTCTCTGCGTGGAGACACGCTGAGGTTATCTTGGGGGACACGAGACCACACCCAATGCGATGTACGGGTCACTCGAGGAACGCGGGAACATAGACAAGAGAAATAAATAGTGGCGGTAACGAACCTGTAAAAAATGAAATAGGGGATTGGAGGAACCCGAAAGGGGAAGATTTGGTGGAAAAGAATAAGAAGGGGTTGGGGGTGAGATAAACTTCTTGGCAGTCCGTGAGAGTTCGTGGAGAGAAGGCTTACTGTGGGAGTGCATGTATCGTGGTTTACGTGGATGTGAATGAGAGAATAAAAGCCTTGCCAGAGGCCTTGCGTCGTTTTGGCTCCCTCTCATTACGACTTTCAACTAACCTTCTCACTCACCTCACGCCCTATTTACCTCCTCTTCTTATCTGCGTCTATGCCGATACTCTGACTCTTATGTCCATTGACTGTGATCCACGACTCAACTGCGTCGAGCAGCCGGTGGCTTCAGCTTAACAGGTAAACGATTACAACCAGGAATGACCTTCACCCTCATTATTGATTATTACGCGATGTTGAGTTTGTATGTTAAACAGCATCTGTTAAATGCAATAGCTGGAATGTGAATATATTCTCAAAATAAAACTCTGTTCTCGGTAAATTTGAATTTCCGCGTTGGAGTTGTGGACAACAGTTCAGTAAACAACAGCTTGAGATATTTGGTTTTCACTGTTACGGGGCACAGCATTTTCTAAACAAGTCACCTATGTAACTGAGCTGAAATCTGGAAAAAAAAACGGAGGAACTCGAGAAAAATCCACACGACCACGGAGAGAACATGCAAACTCCACATATACAGCAGTCGTCAGGGTCGAGTTCGAACCCATGTCCTCCTGTATACCAGGCTAGCTAGTTAACATCTCGCCATCGCCGCGCCCAATTTGAGAGCAAATAGGGTAGTGTTCTCTGAGTAAATTGTTATTGAAAGCATCTGCCACGGCAATATTGATCATCATCTAACATGCAACAACAGAACCCACATAATTTCATGGCACTAGATAAGATCTTGGTGGCGAGATGTTATTTCCCTCGCCTGGTATGCAGAAGGTCGTGTGTTCAATCCCGACCTTGAGGCTTGTATATTTGAAATTTGAATGTTCTCTCCGGGTCTCTCCACATTTAGAAACACGCGTTTAAATATGGTTGCAATAAATTGCCACATGATAAGCCACGACTTTGAGCTATCATTTGTGGCCAGGTCGCTTCTGAAAAAGTGCTGATAGCTCAATGGTCCTAGTCTGGTAAATACAATATTTTGGTTAGTTTATTTCCAGAATCCAAGCACAGACAATGAAGGTGAGATGCGTGAACCACTTCAAATCACATGAAGAAAGTGAAAAGTTACAGAGCTTCCAGTTCTCCAGCAAACATTCAAACAGCTTATGTCACAAAGAACAATCCAAATCCACCTGGATCCCAAACCTCAATTTTGTCTATGCAATGTACTAGGTTACGAAGATCATATCATATGAATGGCTTGAGAAAGTGCACACACTGAGAATGTGGATGATGTTCTAAGTATATCGTAGTCAGCTCACCATGCATGTTAAAATATGCCATAAATGTTAATTCAACGTCGTATCAATGTTGCCTTTATTCCGAAATAAGGCACGTCCTTTTGTCACCATAAAGCACGTTTTGGATAAACTCAGAGACACGGCGGCATTTATGAATCCAGGACGAACACCTACATTTTTTTGCCGACCAGCGAATCTATGCACAAGCCAATTATATCCAGTGGCATTGGCCTCAGTGCTATGGTGATGACAAGTTTGTCCTATGTTGGAAGATTACATATGGAGATGGCTGCACTGCAGTCAATTGGAACTCTGGTTCAAGACAGTGTATGGACAAGTGTCCTTTTTGAGACAGTAGTAGCTTCATCTTCTTGTTTTTTTCGGTAAAGTCACGTAGAAGGGAAGTAATAAAATAATAAAAATAAAACATAATAAAATAATTCTCACGACGTTTCGGCCACGTGAGAATTATTTTATTATGTTTTATTTTTATTATTTTATTACTTCCCTTCTACGTGACTTTACCGAAAAAACCAAGAAGATGAATCCCTGCAGGCACGAAAGCTTTAAATCGAAATTTAGTAGTAGCTTCATTTGGTACTGAAGAATCCTTCCTGTCAGCTTCAAGCATCACAGGAACACGCCAAGCTCATCAAATAACTGGATGCAGTCCCCGTCGTGCTGTCCATTCACCCCCTTATGCGCCGTGCCGACCTTCATAGGTGCTTGCTAACAACACTTGCCTCCACAGTTTGGTAAAGGCTATATGCAATATATTTGTCCGTGTTTATGTGTGATTTTCTACGTGTCCGTTTATCTCTGAATGAAATAAATATACCTCATACACACCTTGAGTGCAAAGGATGCCACCAGACAGCTGAGGATGAGCAGGTGAGCTGCGACCTCCATTAGAGATGGAGAGAGGTAATGATGTGAAGGAGAAGGGAGAGGATGAGTGAGGAAAAGCGACGAGGAGGGAGATGTAAACCAGAGTTTCAGAAAATCCGTTGGTGTCTGTAAATCTAGGGAGACCATATATATAGTGTCTCCTAGAACAAAGGTCTGCTCGGTATCAGGTGTAACCTGATATCGGTGCTTATCTACTCGACCTTACCACTTACAGTGAGTTACGTGGCCGTAACTTTAGTATTGCAAACTATATTTTCACGGTTTGTTTTCTTCAGACTGTAGAGGAAATGTCAGAGGTATCAGTAATAAATTATTGCATGTGACCAATTCATCAAGCTTCTAGCGAGTTTGGTGGTAGCATCTGCCGGACTGGTCATTTTTGCTGCTTTTGGCATTTTTGCTGCATTGATCACCATGTCCGCCTGTCGACATATTTGAAAAGAGTGGTGGTGAAACCGAATGTGACTGATGGCTGTGTCGATATTAGCAAAACGAGCGAATCAGGAATTAAGTTGGACATAACAAATGATTATTAGCGAGAGTGCCAGAGACGACGGACTGAGGACCAGATGCATCATGGTGGAAGAGCTTCTGAGTTTAATACGGCTAATTAACATTTTACATTCGCATTTTATAAGGTCTACTTACTCATAATTTTAAAGATTTTAGCCCTTTGGTATTACTTATACTTTGTAACGTTAGTATAGTTAGAGTGTATACCTTTTATATAAGTTAAGATTCCTACTTGTTCAATGTATGCACCGTCCCGCCATAGTGAATTCCTTGTTTGTGCAAACTTACATGGCGATTAAAACCGTTTCTGATTCTGATTTCTGATTCTGATTCTGATTCATTGCAAAGAACCGACTTGGAAACCAGCGTCACAGTCCTGCCACGGCCCGACCCATGGTGGACACAAAGGTGCCTGGGCGAGGATGTCAAGGTGCTGACATAAAATCTGTACATTGCCATCAAGCGTTGGAAAACAGAGCGCAAACCCAGCATGGTGATACGAGGAAGGCAGATGACGGACTCGGCAGGCTACCCAGGGGACCCTACAGTGGCAACAGGAGGCCTACAAGGGCGGTGGGATTCTAGTGTGGTATTGATGGTGTGATGCTAGTGATTCTTGTCATTGTAGTGATGCTAGTGTTGGAAGTGATGTTGGTGATACTAGTGATGGTAATGATGATAGAGATCCTAGTGATGGTAGTGATTTTAAAGATGGTAGAGATGGAGGTGGTCGAGAGGCCAGCTAGTCAGTAGGGAAACGAGTCAACGCTGGGTGGGCACAGGACCAGGCAACACGCGCATCAGAGTACACACAAACGGTAAACGGAAACAGAAAGAAAGCAAACATCAATAAATCAAGCTTTTAAAGACCAAAAATATGAAAGGCAAGATAGATACAAATAAAAGTTAATTATATAGCTATAAAATATGATTGCTGTAAGGTAGAAGCGGAAAAACGTCAGCATTCCCTGCCGATACCATTTGCACTGGGTGTGTGATTTAGCTATGGGACAAACTAGAGAACCCGTAAAAAGCTCTCGCAGAACAGGGGAAGATCATACAAACTCCACTCACTCACTCTACAGAACAAGGGGAGAACATACAAACTCCACTTAATCTCACCCTACAGAGCAGGAGGAGAATATACAAACGCCATTCACTTTCACTCTACAGAAAAGGGGGAGAAAATAAAACTCCACTCACTTAACAGAACAGGGAGAGAACATAAAACTCGACTGAATCTGCAGAACAGGGGGAGAACATACAAACTACACTCACTTTCACTCTACAGAACAGGGGAGATCATACAAACTCCTCTCATTCACTCTCACTATACAGATCAGGGAGAAGATCATACAAATTCCACCCACTCTCACTCGACAGAACAAGTGGAGAACATCCTAACACACCAGGATGGTTCTCATATTCAACAGTGATTATCATTCAATGGAGTCGAAAAAACGACTACCATATTGTGGATAAGCCACCATAGGAATGTGGAATTTTCACCACTTTCTCTGTAGGGTTGTAAACAGAATATAAGCACCGATGTCTCAACTCTATTTTAAGCAGGAAACCACCTTTGACTTGTCTTGTTAATTATTCAGTTTGACTTTAGTCATAGCGGCTATCACAAATCTGTCTTATCTATACCAATATACCGCTCAGAGTTGAATGGCCAGCTATCATGTGTTTTTTGTGGTCCAGAATGCTCCTTTGATAGAGAACGCCTAGTGAGTTGGTGTCAAGATAAGGGCTGCTCTATGGGCTGCAGGTGAGAGCACAGTGACGTAAACAGCTTAGTCTCTGAATGCCTCGTTTTGGACTCCCAGTCCGGAGACTTTATTCTGGGAGAAATTGTAATCCTAATTATTGGGCTTCTTTGACCAGGAAAGTCCCACAAGTCTCGAGATTCGTTTTCAGGATGCAACGTTGCTGTTTGTGAGAGCAATAGGCCGGAAAATCATCAAAGCACTGCCAATGAAAACCTCTCCTTGATATATTTCCGAACACGCTACTAAAGGCTGCAAAAAGGAACTGTCCATTATGACCTAGATTTGAAGCTTCCGTGACTGCAGGAATCCATACTCTCTGGTTCTTTCTTTATTTCATTTTATACCTACGTGACTTTACCGAAAGAACCAGAGAGTATGTCCATTATGACCTCACACCTGTCAACCTATCTTTCAGGTCCTTACACTTTGCGATCATTGGAAGAAGTGCCAGGTCACTTCACCTTTTAAAGGAAACATCTACTCAGTGTCAGGATCAATATAACGCCTCCGTGGGACCTGATAGTGGTGCTTATCTACCCCGCCTATACCACCCACAGTGAGTTATGTGGCCGTAACTTGAGTTTTGCATATGGTCTGCACAAGAGCTGTTTACCCGAAGACCGAAGAGGAAATGTCTGAGGTATTAGTAATATATTGTTGCCTATAATCAATTAAAGATGAGTAGGCTGCTGTAACTTAGGTGGGTATAGATACAATTTTGCATTGAATGGATTTTTAATTAGGTAAAGGTTGCTGACTGTAGTGACTATTCCACACTCGAAATGATGGACGTGGGCAGGTGCTCCAAATCGAGGGCAAACACATTTAATGTGGTAATCTGTAAAATGCAACAGCACATACGTCACACACAGCAATTTTCAATCGAGTCGCCATTAACCACGTGACTGGGGTGCTGGTCAGGTTACTCATAACTTTTACCTTAAACTCAATTCCACTACTGATAAACCATCTTTGTCTTTGATCATAACCTTTACACTTCACTATTCGAATATTACTTTAATCCTAACCTGTATGTCTACCTATACCATCCACTTATATTGATATCTTACACCCATTATCTGTACTGTATATGTAATGTATACGTATTGTACTTGTCACCATTGTATATCTTACTACTGTAAGGTGTTCTATTCTTAATAGCATTACAAGTAGTCATACTCTGGGTGCATGGGCATGGTTATAGAATAAAAAGTACTCTTTGGTTATTTCGGTAAAGTCACGTAAGTATAAATTAAAATAAATCACGACGTTTCAGGCGCAACACAAGCGTATATCATCAAGCGTCCATCATCATAATGGACGCTTGTGTTGCGCCCAAAACGTCGTGATTTATTTTATTTTATACCCACGTGACTTTACCGAAAGAACCAGAGAGTATGTCCATTATGACCTCACACCTGTCGAACCTATCTTTCAGGTCCTTACACTTTGCGATCCATTCGGAAGAAGTGCCAGATCACTTCACCTTTTTAATGGAAACGTCTACTCAGTGTCAGGATCAATATAACGCCTCCGTGGGACCTGATAGTGGTGCTTATCTACCCCGCCTATACCACCCACAGTGAGTTATGTGGCCGTAACTTTAGTTTTGCATATTGTATGCACAAGGGCTGTTTTCCCGAAGACCGAAGAGGAAATGTCTGAGGCATCAGTAATATATTGTTGCCTATAATCAATTAAAGATAAGTAGGCTGCTGTAACTTAGGTGGGTATAGATACAATTTTGCATTGAATGGATTTTTAATCAGGTAAAGGTTGCTGACTGTAGTGACTGTTGCACACTCGAAATGAAGGACGTGGGCAGGTGCTCCAAATCGAGGGCAAACATATTTAATGTGGTAATCTGTAAAATGCAACAGCACGTATGGCACACACAGCAATTTTCAATCGAGTCGCCATTAACCACGTGACTTGGGTACTGGTCAGGATATTCAATAACTATTTCCCTTAAACCCAATTCCACTACTGATAAACCATCTTTGTCTTTAATCATAACCTTTACACTTCACTATTCGAATATTACTTTAATCCTAACCTGTATGTCTACCTATACCATCCACTTATATTGATATCTTACACCCATTATCTGTACTGTATATGTAATGTATACGTATTGTACTTGTCACCATTGTATATCTTACTACTGTACAGGTGTTCTATTTTTAATAGCACTACAAGTAGTCATAGTCTGGGTGCATGGGCGTGGTTATATAATAAAGAGTACTCTTTGGTTATTTCGGTAAAGTCACGTAAGTATAAATTAAAATAAATCACGACGTTTCAGGCGCAACACAAGCGTATATCATCAAGCGTCCATCATCATAATGGACGCTTGTGTTGCGCCCAAAACGTCGTGATTTATTTTATTTTATACCTACGTGACTTTACCGAAAGAACCAAAGAGTATGGATTCCTACAGTCACGAAAGCTTCAAATCAAGATAGAATAAATAGTATTAAGGTGAAATAATTACCAGTATCAACTACAGTACATCATCCTTTGTAGTGTACAGTGCTAAACTCCCTCCTATTGTACATGTCACAAACTACCAATTCAAAGCCAAGATTAAAAACGATAACATTTCTATGACTTATCAAAAATAACTTTTTGCTCCTTTACCTGTGTAGTGGGTTGTACGGAGGCACACACTTGAACTTGGAGGCAACACGTTAATTCTCACACCCCAACTGGGTAACTACAACATAAATGTACACAGGTTAACTAGACCACAACGGGGTAACGAGACCACAACGGGGTAACTACATAACCGCGTCAGTCAGTAACACACCGCTGACCTACGATGCCGAGCGTAAAGACCGAAGACCAAAGACCGAGGACCGAGGATCGAAGAGACGTAGCACCGACAGGTTCCATTCCAACAGACAGCCAAGGTTGCTTTCGGGACCTCTGCTTTATGCTCCGGAGCAAGGCCTCGCTCCCCCTCGGCCACGCCCCTTTCTAAATCTCACCAGAAGGTTCTCGGCCCCTCATCACATGTCCCTCAAGCCCCTTTGGGCCCCCTCGCTACCCTGTCCCGGTCACGTGCCCTCTCGGGTTCACCCAGACTGTCACGTCCTTACTTGCCCTCTCTCTGACCGTCACCAGAACCATGCCACCTAGGGCCTGCTTCCATGCCATACCTACTCTGGTGCTGGTGCCAGAGAGAGGCTCAAGACGCACAGTTCCACTCTTGTGACATTAGCTGGCGCTAACCGCCATAGTAACTCCATTTATGTCACTACACCTCTAAAATGCAACAGCACGTGACTGGTGTACAGGTCAGGTTACTCAATAACCCTGCGAGCCACCTACAGGCCCGATTCAGTATCGCATGCTGGTGTACACACGTGCATTGATGTACTGCACAGCACATAAGGACCTTCCCAAAACCACACTGTATTCCATTGCTGCACGAGGAAATAATTAAAAGAGTGGTCCATTGCTAATGTGTCACATGACAATTATTGGTGGTGCCTCAGACGGAAAGTGAGTGGCTCGCAAATGGAAAGTTACAAGTTCAAAAATTGGCTCGGAGTCTTAGAAGGATATCATCCCTCTGCTATGGTTATGCTGATGATGTCACCAGCAGAACAACTATTGAACAAATGGCGTGTCCTTAACAAGCTGCTACACTCATGTGAGTCTGCCCCAATACCAGCACAACATAGTGATTTTGCGACTTCTCTCCTACAAAAGTGAAACGGATTATGAATAGAATCCAAGACTGACTACAACTGGCTCACCAACCGACAGGGCCTTACCCCTCCTCAAACAACAACGATGCTGTGCACGTTCGGACTCATGTCCGCAGAAGAAGTTCGGACAATTGTAGGACTGCTAATAAAACCTCTCCTCTTGATATATTTCCAATCCCGCAATGTAAGGCCTACAAAGAGGAACTGTCCATGATAACCTCACACCTGTTGAATTTATATTTTACTGTCTGAGATTTCCCATCCATTTGTATGAAGTGCACTGATCCCTTCAGTGCTTAAGAAAAAAAAAATCTTGTCAGGTTGAGTCAAAAATCATCTGCCTCTCGAACTATTTTTACAAATTTCGATTTAAAGCTTTCGTGACTGCAGGGATTCATCTTCTTGGTTCTTTCGGTAAAGTCACGTAGAAGGGAAGTAATAAAATAATAAAAATAAAACATAATAAAACAATTCTCACGACGTTTCGGCCACAACGCAAGCAGCCGTCCTCAGGTGAAAACCAGGTCCGTCGAGGCGACAGAGTCTGAATGAAACAGCACACGAGCTTGGAGCATATATATAAGCTGGGCGCATTGACAAAGGAATTTGCATATCAAAAGGAATTTAGCATATTTATGGGAAATGCAGGAATGTGATTAGTACTGCATATGCATGTGCATTATGCAGGATTAACAGCATCAAAGGGAGCTGCAGTTACTGCTGCTGCAGCAGTTGCTGCTGCTGCTGCAGTTTCTGCTGCTGCTGCAGTTGCTGCTTCTGCTGCAGTTGCTGCTGCTGCACTTGCTGCTGCTGCTGCACTTGCTGCTACTGCTGCACTTGCTGCTGCTGCTGCAGTTGCTGCCTTATCCATTTTAATATAATACTATGTATTATTCTACCCACCCTAATGTGTATCATACTGCTATATGTTTACTGTACAATTACGACACCATACATTACTCTGCACACTGCACCATGCCAGTGAGTGGAACGTGGTCTGAATGTCACCGTAAACGTGAACACAATCAGTTAAGATCCGAAATGGTTTATTACGTCCTTCCAATGATTGCTAAGCCAGAATCCATCTTCTCGGTTGAAATTGTCTCTGTGTTTGTATATGTGGATCGCCTCATGAACGAATCTCTCATGATAGCCAGATGGCTTGCAGAGAACCTCTGTCTTGGAGAAGTCAATGTCATGTGAGCCCACTGAATTGTAACAGTGATCTGCCACGGCTGAGGTGTTTGTCCTACCGTGTTTCAGGTCTGCCTTATGTTCACGGATGCGGTCCGAGACATGTCGTTTGGTTTCTCCAATGTAACTGCTACCACAGAGGCAACTTAGTTTGTAGACGCCAGGGTACTGTATGTCTGGAACCACATCTTTTACAGACGGGACCAGATCACGGATTTTATGTACTGTGTTGAGTCGGACCTGGATCTTGTGTTTAATCAGGATTTTGGAGATCTTTTTTGTGACCCCAGCAATGTAGGGTAAGGTGATGGTCTTGAAAGGCTCCTCAACAGGATCCTTCTTGATGGTTGGAGTGATGGCTTTGCGGATTGTGTAGTCGGAGTAACCATTAGCCTTAAGAGCTTGGCGTACGTGTTTGAGTTCACTGGAAATGTGTTCATGGTCGGAGATGCATTAATGCATTAATGCATCTCCGACCATGAACACATTTCCAGTGAACTCAAACACGTACGCCAAGCTCTTAAGGCTAATGGTTACTCCGACTACACAATCCGCAAAGCCATCACTCCAACCATCAAGAAGGATCCTGTTGAGGAGCCTTTCAAGACCATCACCTTACCCTACATTGCTGGGGTCACAAAAAAGATCTCCAAAATCCTGATTAAACACAAGATCCAGGTCCGACTCAACACAGTACATAAAATCCGTGGTCTGGTCCCGTCTGTAAAAGATGTGGTTCCAGACATACAGTACCCTGGCGTCTACAAACTAAGTTGCCTCTGTGGTAGCAGTTACATTGGAGAAACCAAACGACATGTCTCGGACCGCATCCGTGAACATAAGGCAGACCTGAAACACGGTAGGACAAACACCTCAGCCGTGGTAGATCACTGTTACAATTCAGTGGGCTCACATGACATTGACTTCTCCAAGACAGAGGTTCTCTGCAAGCCATCTGGCTATCATGAGAGATTCGTTCATGAGGCGATCCACATATACAAACACAGAGACAATTTCAACCGAGAAGATGGATTCTGGCTTAGCAATCATTGGAAGGACGTAATAAACCATTTCGGATCTTAACTGATTGTGTTCACGTTTACGGTGACATTCAGACCACGTTCCACTCACTGGCATGGTGCAGTGTGCAGAGTAATGTATGGTGTCGTAATTGTACAGTAAACATATAGCAGTATGATACACATTAGGGTGGGTAGAATAATACATAGTGTTATATTAAAATGGATAAGGCAGCAACTGCAGCAGCAGCAGCAGCAAGTGCAGCAGTAGCAGCAAGTGCAGCAGCAGCAGCAAGTGCAGCAGCAGCAGCAACTGCAGCAGAAGCAGCAACTGCAGCAGCAGCAGAAACTGCAGCAGCAGCAGCAACTGCTGCAGCAGCAGTAACTGCAGCTCCCTTTGATGCTGTTAATCCTGCATAATGCACATGCATATGCAGTACTAATCACATTCCTGCATTTCCCATAAATATGCTAAATTCCTTTTGATATGCAAATTCCTTTGTCAATGCGCCCAGCTTATATATATGCTCCAAGCTCGTGTGCTGTTTCATTCAGACTCTGTCGCCTCGACGGACCTGGTTTTCACCTGAGGACGGCTGCTTGCGTTGTGGCCGAAACATCGTGAGAATTGTTTTATTATGTTTTATTTTTATTATTATTACTTCCCTTCTACGTGACTTTACCGAAAGAACCAAGAAGATATTTTTACAAACTCAAAAATACTTAACCTGTTCGTACTGCGATGGCTATGACCACATATAACTGACTCAATTAACTGTTCCCTTGTCCAGTCTGCATACCGTGGCCTCGGTCGTGGCTTTTGTCAACGAACTCCTGGTGGCTTTCGATTCTGGGATGTCGGCACCACTGGTTGGTTTAGACAATTCGGTTGTTTTCGACACCATTGATATCCATGTTTGCCTGCACCGACTGTAGACAGACTTTGGGATTGCTAACAATGCCATTCGCTAGATGGGATCTGACTGGAACAGCTGTTCTAGCTTCACAAAACATGGACAAGATCTATTCAGCATCGTGCCTTCTCGATTAGGAATCCCATAAGGATCCATTTTCGGCCCCATTATCTTATCAGCTTTTTTGTCTCTAGTATCCAGGCTCATACAGAGTTTCAGTGTAACTGTATATCAATAGCTGTTCCAGGTTGATTAACAATGATGATTTCTACACAATCCACCAGTCCAAGGCCATAATCTTTGCAACTCGTCAGAAGTTACAACGTTTGGATATTCCAGTTTCCACTGTCATGGCGGGCAGTTCCATAAAAACACGGAGCAATGTCAAGGTTTTGGGTATTACACTCGATAAACAACTCACCTTTGAATCACATGTCAGAAATTGCATTGATAAGCATGTTTAAAATAGAATTTGCCACAAGTCTTTACCTTTGCAACTCTCTGCTGTATGGAGTAAAGAATGGCTTCAGCAAATGTCTCTTGTATCTCCAAAACACCGTCCTCGCCAGAGTCCTTTACCAGAACCCACCTCTCTTGGACTCTTCAAACTTTTGAAAGGGCTCCACTCATTTACAATGCATTAGAGAGTCTAGTTCAAGGTCGCAGTACTCCATTTTATAGCAAAGACAACCGGTCAACCACCCGTCCACCCATATCTACCATCACGAAATCTATGCTCATCTGCTATGGACCTCCTGTGTGCGAAGTCCACGCGGCTTAGGACAGCAGAACTGATCTTTTCATCTGAAGCCGCACTGGTCTGGAACAATCTCTGCCGACTGAAGTCCAGTCAACCGTGACAATCTGTGTTTTTAATCCCAGAATAAAAACATGTTTTTTTTTCTTCTGTGTAGTTCAATTTAGTTTACATTTATCATTGCTATTCGCACTTCCAACTCATATTTTTGTAAATCACGGCAATTTTAAAATCATGGATTAAATAATTGCATAATATTATAGCCCTGCGAGCCGAAAAACCACACATGACCCAATAATGTTCATACCCGATGGGCGGCTCCTTTCAGTTTCAGAAACTCGCTCGCTCTTCAACCATCGGTTTACTGGAATCCGGCTCTTTTTCCGAATTGGAGTGTATTTAAATTCCTGGGCGTTTAATACAACCGACTCACTCAGCAACTCAGTGGAATTCTGACACGCTTGACCAGAATGATTGGCTATGGGACCTTCCCGAGACCCTGTGCCCATGCAACACTATAAACGCTGCAGCCTGAAGGCGCTACAGATAATCTGTGATGCCACCACTACGCAGTTAAGGTCGAAGTTGCTCCCTTTTATAGCAAAGAGAACCAGTCAACCACCCATCCACCCATATGCACCATCACGAAATCTATACCGGTATGGACTTGCTGTGTGCAAAATCCATGTGGCGTAGGGCAGCAGAACGGAGCTTTAATTAGAAGCGGCGGTGCTCTGGAATAGTCTCTGCTGACAGAAGTGCGGTCTGCCGTGACATTTCGTGCACGTTATACATTTTGAAATGATTATTGGCTGCTAGCCACGCCCCACTCACTTTTCATCATATGTATGTATATTTAACTTTTTACCATTCGAGCCATCCGTGCTAATCTGAGGTGCGGGGAAGGACGACCGAATGAATTTTAATAGATTTAAAGTGCATACTCCAGTGGCTTCCTAATAGGAAGAGCATTCCAAGACGGCCGAAGAAGTACATCTGAAAGCACTGATGGAGATTATGTTTGTTTGATGGCCAGCCAAAAGCCGCTGGGAGGATAAGCAAAGTTCGCGTGGGGNTTATGCTCTTTAAGAGATCAGCAAGGTATGTGGTTCATTTGTGGCAAGCACTTTGAGTATATGAGTGCGATCTTATACATATTTGTTCGGACATAAGCCAATGCAGCAGCAAGCTCTNGACACATGTCAGAGAATGTTGTACATGTNCAGCGAATTTTGTACGTTCAGTGAGTTGCAATAATCGTGCATTGTCGATACTATGGTCGAGGCCACCGTGTTGGCTATGTCACGACTTAATAGTGGTCTAATGTGTCGTAGAGCCCTGATATGAAAATTGCAGAAACCTGACAATATTTTGCACGTGGTGATCAAACGACATATTGTGATCGAGTATGATGCCAAGGCTCTTTAGATGAGTAGAAAACTAAATCATGGAGTCTGCGACCACCACTCTTGATCCACAATTGTTCATGCCTGAGTGCCAACCAGCAGAACCTTCGATTTTCCTGGATTAAGCAGCATTTTGTTTCGTGCAAATCAAACGGGCACCATTCATAAGCAATCTTCGAGGTTACTAAGGCTCTCAATATCTAACTTTGACTTCACTGTGGTGTACAATTGTGTATCATCAGAATATTGATGGAACTTTATGTCATGCGTTGAGATGACATTGGAATCAGACATATACTAAGGACCCGAGAACGGACCCTAAATAGGCATGGCATAGGCGATCACTGTTCGTCACTCAGCTTAATGAACTGTGATCGACCATGCAGGTGTAGTGGCATAGAATAAGTAATGTAGCAGCATAGCGCTGGCTGCTGGCAGGGAAGAGGATCTGTGGCTTCGGCAGATCTGACGTCAGCAGGCCAGGTTATACACCAGAGGGGATCTAGGGGACAGGTCACAGAATTGGCACACCAAGAACCCGCTGGTAGGTTCTGGAAAGCGGGCGTGACCGGGGGCACAGCCAGGCCACGTTGACAGTATTAGAAGGGCCCCTGTAAGGGACCTCGGCATCATATGGAGTGGTCCCCGTTCTCGTCTTCACCATTCTCGTCGTCTTCACCATTCTCGTCGTCTTCATCTCGGGTGTCACAGTCAGGCAGCCTACCAACTGTCCTGACTGAGTAACGTCGCTGACTTTTGACGGACTTATTATAAAAGTGTTAACCCCGATGGTGCTTGTTAATAAAGAAGTGCCTCCAACTCTTAGTGTCTCCGAGTTAGTCACTACACAGGTATGCCTCAATCCACCCCAGTGCTATACCCAATACACAGAACCTTGACTTTCGCCACCCGATAAGTATTTCATAGTCGATGGTGTCGAAAGCAGCTGAGAGATGGCGGCCAATCAATGCTGTGGTGCACCGGTCATCCATGATCTTGTAGAGGTCATCAGTAATCTGTAGTAGAGCTGTCTCAAGACAAAGATGGTGTATCAGTAGTAGAATGAAGTTTAATAGAGACTGTTATTGATTAACCAGACTTGTACCAGTCACGTGATTAATGGCGACTCGGTTGAGGATTGCTGTGTGTGACACACGTGCTGTTGCATTTTACAGATTTACCACAATAAATGTGTTTGCCCTCGATTTGGAGCACCTGCTGCGTCCTTCATTTCGAGTGTGCAACAGTGAGATGCTTGTTTCGTGAATATGTTTAAAGTAGCAAGTGATCATTTGAAAAAAACCTATTCATATCTGGACAAGGCATGTCTGTATGTTTGAGGGGTGTCCGGGGGCATTGAGGGCAGTTGGGGAAGGTTGTTTTGTTGCATTTGGTTCTTATTTGGTTAGTTAAGTAATAGCAATGGATACATTTAAATGGTTTTCTCGGAGGGGGCTGAGTGAAGATGTTATAGCATACTAGCTCAGATTTTGTCTCTTTCGGAACTTCTGACTAGGGCACCATTAAAGGAAGACCAGGTATTGACGGTTTTCGGTCGTGGCGTGGAAGCTTGTTTTGTTAGCAGAGCGTAACTTAATGAAAGCTGGATTTTTGTTCGGGGTGCATGATACACTACATTTTATGGGGGCAGTAAGGTTATCAGATAGTTCCTTATCCCGCAAGGCCGCTCTGAGTTGAGAATAGCTACGAAATTGGGAATCAGGTAAGTGGTATCCTGTGCATACAGTGAGGGAAAAAAGTATTTGATCCCCTGCTGATTTTGTACGTTTGCCCACTGACAAAGAAATGATCAGTCTATAATTTTAATGGTAGGTGTATTTGAACAGTGAGAGACAGAATAACAACAAAAAAATCCAAAAAAACGCATGTCAAAAATGTTATAAATTGATTTGCATTTTAATGAGGGAAATAAGTATTTGACCCCCTCTCAATCAGAAAGATTTCTGGCTCCCAGGTGTCTTTTATACAGATGTAGAGGTGATACGCGCTGGGATTAGAGATCGTATGCCAGCGCGTAATGATTGGCTGTGTAGGTGGTGACGCGCGCTGACGGTGGAGGATCAGGGGTCAGCGCGGGTCGTGGGTTACGGGGTATTGATTGGCTGTGGGCCGGTGACGTGCTGAAAGGGAGTGATCGGGTGGCAGCGCGGTATGATTGGTGGAGGAGTGTTAACACGCGCTGGGAAAACGGATCGTAGAGAGAGTGCGTCGTGATTGGTTCTTTAAGGAGCGAGGTTCACGTTGACGTACGCATCAGCTCCGTCTCTCGTGAGCAGGGCTATAAAAGGGATGCACACAGGCGTGAGGGCAGTGTGTAACCAGCGAAGAATGAAGACGGGATGAAGACCTAGGGCCCTGCGGTACCTAGTCCCGCTGTCCTAACGGGACCGGGACTCTGTGTAACCCAGAGGCGAGTGTAGTGTGTGTAGCCAGAGGCATAAGGTCTACACGAGCCGAATGCAGTGTGTAGCCAGGACATAGGGTCTACACGAGTCGAGTGTATTGTGTAGCCAGAGGCATAGGGTCTACACGAGTGAAGGGTATCGTGTGTAGCCAGAGGCCTAGAGTTTACACGAGAGTAGTGGAGTGTGAAGTCGGAAGAAAGGAGACTACACATTGTATTTTGATACGTAAAGATTTAATAAAAAGTGTGTTCCCGTCAAGAAGTTCCTGCCGTCAATTCCCATACTTCAACTGGCGTCAGAAGTGAAACGGTCTTCCAAGCATGGATACAAGGAGGAACCGTCGACCACGGGATTGACCACGGGGACAACCTCGACGACGCGGGCCAGCTGGCATCGGGGGTGAGGAAGAGGAGTTGCCCACGGGGCAGGATCCGCCGACGGCGCCGGACGAGCGACGGGGACTGACGCCGTGCTTCGCGATGCGCACTCCCGTCTGGCGGAGCTGCTGCTCGCCGCCGCGTCCATCCTGGCGGAGATCAGCTCGTCGGAGGAGCGGAACGGCGGCCGACGTTCTGCAGGGTCGCCCTGCAGATTCCCGCCAAAACGATTTGGCGATGGCCGCCATTTCATCTGCACCGACTTTTGGCGGAACGGCCATCACCACGTGGCAGCGGTTCTCCATGCGCGCCGCTGACGTCACCAACGCGCGCGGCGGACCGCCATCACACACCCGCCGAGGGCCGCCATCTTACACACCGACGGGCGGCAGAGAGGAAGCACGAGGAGGAGGACGACTTCATCTTTCAGCAGCGCCTTCCACGTTGTCAGCCTTCAAGGCGGAAGGCGGGGATTGGAGCCAGTTTCAGCGCAGATTTTTGGCGCATCAGGAGATGTCCGCCTGGTCCGACGCTACAGCACTGCGGGCACTGCCTGCCATGCTGGATGACAACGCGCTCGCGGCCTTCACGTCCGCACGCAGGTCGGACCGCTCCACGCTCAAGGATGTGCTGGCTCTCATGGCCAAGGTCTATGGTCCTCCCTCGGCGTGCCGCCATCATTTTATGCAAGACGGAAGGCGGACACGGAGACCGTGCTCGCCTACCGCACGGCGTTGCTTGCTCTCGCCGACGCCGCGTTCCTCGTATGGACGAGGAGGGCCAAGATGCCATGGTTTTGGAGCAGCTGCTCAAGTTGGCGCAGGACCTGGGGTCCCATCAACACGGCCGATGAGACCGATATTTCATCCTTACGGGTCGCCACAAGCATACAAGCGCACGAGGTCCTTCAACGTAAACAGGGAGTCGTCTGCAACGCTGCCGTGGCCTCAACTCCGGGCCCAGTTGTCACCGTGCCCAAGTCGTCAGCCCACGAGAGGAGGCGTTCATCGCGGGACGACCGGGGACTGGAGATCGGGGGNTCGTTCGCCTCTGCGAGCGGCCCGCAAGCTGGAGCAACCGAGATCTCCGACGACTGTCATCACCTGCTATAACTGCGGCCTCCGGGCCACGTGGCCTCCGGTTGCCGCGCCCACGTCAGCGCACCATGGGACCTCGGCTGGACGACGACCAAGGCCCCAAGTCGTCCCTGCAAACCCGGCAAGTCGCGGCACCTCACATGCTCGGCCCGCATACTCGGCACATATGGGTCGTCGCGTTGCGGCGGGGAGCGAGTAGAGTTCGGGATTCGGTTCAGAGAGGGCGATTCGGCCGGGACCGGGAGACATTAAATGGTCGGAGTTGGGCACAGAATAGTGGCTGCCTCAGCGGGTTCATCCGTCGTTACCGGATCTATTGATGGGTCGAGGTCAGGGTGTTAGTGGACACGGGGCATCGGCGACTATTATATCGGATCTCATTTATAATATTCTCCCTGTACAATGTCGTCCGCTTCTTCCGGTGGATGTGCCATTTTACGCCGCTAACGGGGATCGTTGGCATTATCGGTCAGATTAGGGCGTCCATTTGCATTGGTGATATCAAATTGTCGGGACCCGTTTTTGTTTCGTCCTCCCTGGCGGTCCCTTGTCTATTGGGCACTGATTTTTGGCAAAATGCCCATCAAAATTCTCATTGATCAGCGTTGCATTGAACTACCATCGGTCGCCGTATTTCATTTTTGACGAGCCCTAATGAAATTCGGACGGCGTGCGCTACCATACAGGCGTTAGCGACACAGACCGTGCACGTGCCTCCGGGTTCACAAATGTTAATTCCCCTCCGGTTGCGGAAGCCATGGGTGAAGGAGCCTCGGAACAGGGCATGCTTTTGGGTCCTTCTAATAGGGCTGTTGGAGGTCTCGATTTGTCGGTGGCTCACACTTTGGTGGGGCTGACAGGGATCCGTTTGTGATGGTTTTAAACGCTGGGCGCGGCCGGCCGTCATTCAGCAGGGCACCGTGCTAGCTCACGCGGCGCGGGTCCCTGCGGAGGAGAGGCTGGTTGCGCAGGCGGATCCGAGTCCACGAAAAAAGTTACATTGAAGGAGGACCTCGATTGGGTTGATTCGCTGTGCGCGGACTCTGACGATTTGTCAGCGTACAGTTGGGTGCGCTGCGCGGGTTGCTCATTGAATTTTCGGATGTCTTCAGTAAACATAAGTATGACATTGGGTGCACGGACCTGCTACGCCACCACATTGAAACGGGCGATGCGGCACCGGTCAGGCAAAATCCCTTCCGACTGAGTCCTGCTGAGAAGGAACATGTTCAGTCGGCAGTTAACGATATGCTAGAAGCCGACATTATTTCGCCTTCCTCCAGTCCTTGGGGAGCACCTATCGTGCTCGTTAAAAAGCAGGACGGGTCCCTGCGATTTTGCGTCGATTTCCGTCGCCTGAATAAGATCTCTGTGGCCGACGCGTATCGCTCCCAGGATGGACGAGTCTCTCGACGCATTGTCTGGTGCGCGATACTTTTCGACTCTTTTATTATCCGGATTCTGGCAGTTGCCACTCGACGAAGAGTCTAAGCCTAAGACTGCATTTCGGACTCCAGGGGCCTGTTTCAGTTTAACCGGTTACCCATGGGACTTCACTCCTCTCCGGCGACGTTTCAGCGTCTTATGGAATTGGTTTTGTCGGGCTTGCAGTGGGATACGTGCCTCATTTACCTTGACGATGTCATTGTTTTCGGTAAAACGTTTGAAGAACACCTCCAGCGATTGAGGGGGTGTTCTTGCGAATGCGATAGGCTAAATTAAAGTTTAAACCGGCCAAATGCCACCTTTTTCGTAAATCCGTGAGGTACTTGGGTCACATTGTCGACTCTTCGGGATTTCTACCGATCCTGCGAAGACGGACTGTGTCAGTTCGTGGCCGACGCCCACGTCAGTGTCAGACGTACGCAGTTTCATCGGTTTTGCTTCGTATTATCGCCGATTCGTTGAGCACTTCGCCACCATTGCAAAACCCTTGCACGCTCTAACGGCGAAAGGAGTGAAGTTCCGATGGGGACCCGAGGAGGAGGCTGCATTCTGCTCCCTCCGGGACGCCTTGGTTAGGGCCCCACCCTTGCGCTATCCGGACTTCGCGAGTCCCTTCTTGCTAGACACGGACGCTAGCAACACGGGCATTGGGGAGTGCTGTCCCAAGTCGTTGGAGGGTCGAACGAGTGGTCGCCTATGGTAGCAGGGTGTTGTCGCCGGCAGAGCAGCGCTACTGTGTCACCCGTCGCGAACTGCTTGCCATTGTTTTTTTTGTAAAACAATTCAGGCCATATCTCTATGTCGTCATTTCACGGTCGGATGGACACGCGGCGCTCCAGTATTCATTGCGGGTCGCCCAGCCCTCGGCCAATTGTCGCGGTGGTTGGAAGTCCTCCAGGACTATCAGTTCACGACTACGTACCGTAAAGGGTTGCGACACACAAATGCCGATGCCCTGTCGCGGTTGTTGCCTTGTCACAAATGTGCGTGCTTATCGGGATCGGCGCGCTGTAAACCGCCGGTTACGGAAGGTAGGGAGGCATTGGTTGCGGCCGCGAGCACACCAATTGGGGATGGGCCCGCTACCCCTGGGGGTCAGGACTCGCTGCTCTCACTGTCATTGATTGAGTGGGGCCGTCTCCAAATGGCGGACAGCTCCCTGCTGGCATTGCGCCGCAAGACGGGGGTTCCGAAGGTAACCACGACCGAAATGGCTCCTACGAGCTTAAGCAAGGCCTATTGATGAGATGGACAGTTTGTCCCGGCGGCATGCAATTGTGGTGCCTGCTGCTGTGAGGGGGAAGGTTGTCTTGGCCGCACACGAACGCCTCTTGCATTTGGGAGTTAACAAAACGCTTGCCCTGCTTCAGCGTGACTATTATTGGCCGGGAATGGGGGTGACGTGGTGAATATTCTGAAGGGTTGTGTTGAGTGCGCCAGACGGAAACCACCGCCTGTGGCAGCTAATCCACCGCTGCAATCCATCCAGGTCTCGCGCACTAACGAGCTCGTTGCACTCGATATTCTGGGCCCTTTCGGTCACGCCTAGGGTAATAAGTACCTGTTGGTGGGGTCGAATATTTTACCGGTGGCCTATGGCGTGGCCACTCGCCAACCAGTCGGCGGCGGCTGTGACGGACGCCTTTGTCCAGGGCTACGTCCTGGACAAGGGGCTCCCGAACGCTTGCTGACTGACCAAGGGAAAATTTTTCGAGTAAATTACTGCAAGAGGTGTGCGACCTGTTGG
Source organism: Lethenteron camtschaticum (assembly GCA_018977245.1). Lineage (NCBI taxonomy): Eukaryota > Metazoa > Chordata > Hyperoartia > Petromyzontiformes > Petromyzontidae > Lethenteron > Lethenteron camtschaticum. Next base: position 8,386 of record WFAB01001274.1, on the reverse strand, counting down.
GTACCAAGAAGGTGCGTACCTCCCCGTACCACCCGCAGACGGACGGGATGGTGGAGAGGCTTAACAGGACATTGACTTCTATGTTGTGCCAGCAGGTGTGTGAGGCACATGTTGATTGGGACCTGCAGGTCCCTGGGTCCTCGCCGCGTATAGAATGGCCCCCATGCAGCTACGGGATTTTCCCCGTTTTATCTGATGTACGGTCGGGAAGCCGACCCGCCCATGGAAACGCAGCTGGGTCTGCCCGCACCACGAGCTAATTCAAAATTGGCAGAGCATATTAAATTTAATATTCATAAGCTGACAGAGGCAAGGGAGGCCGCACGGCTTAATTCGCGGCTCGCCAAATTGCAAACGAGCGGTTGCGGGCACGGAAGGTGTCCGTGCACAATTGGGAACCAGGTGACAGGGCCTGGCTGCATTGCCCTCAGGCACCTTTGGCTACGTCGCCTAAATTGTTGAAGCCGTGGCGGGGACCCGTGGAGGTCGTGCGGGTTGTGCGCCCCAGTGCGTTCAGATAAAATGGGGAAAACGCCGTTGGTACGTCCACCCCTCCCGACTGAAACCGTTCTCGCCTCCGTATGGCCTCCCCTTGTGTCATGAGGCCGAGCATGTGACGTGACCAGCGACCCTGAGGGGAATTGTCTTTGCCTGCTCCTCACATGTCTCCGCCTGATCCGCTCCCAGGTGTCTCGGAACTGACAGCTGCCGACCACCGGCGGCCGGATCTTGAGCGCCGGAGCCACCGGACGGTCGCCAACGTCCCGTCCCATACGACGGACCGGCCAGACGGACTCGCGCTAGGTCGCGCTACTTTGTGTGACCTGCCACGTGAGGAGTCGAGGCAGCCGGAGCGCCTCGGCACTGCGTTTAGTCACGGAGACACTTGGCGCGTTCGTTTTCGGTGTTCGCTTCTATTGTGTTGTTCGTCGGGCTGTATATTGCTTCATATTTAAGTGTTGTGTTGTGTTGTTGTTGTTGCGTTACGGGCACACTGGGAGGTGGAGTTCTTTATTAATGCGTTGACGTTAGGTTGTGTTGTTGGTTAACAGCCGGGCCGGCTGCAAGCTATGTGGGAGGGGTGATGTAGAGGTGATACGCGCTGGGATTAGAGATCGTATGCCAGCGCGTAATGATTGGCTGTGTAGGTGGTGACGCGCGCTGACGGTGGAGGATCAGGGGTCAGCGCGGGTCGTGGGTTACGGGGTATTGATTGGCTGTGGGCCGGTGACGTGCTGAAAGGGAGTGATCGGGTGCAGCGCGGTATGATTGGTGGAGGAGTGTTAACACGCGCTGGGAAAACGGATCGTAGAGAGAGTGCGTCGTGATTGGTTCTTTAAGGAGCGAGGCTCACGTTGACGTACGCATCAGCTCCGTCTCTCGTGAGCAGGGGCTATAAAAGGGATGCACACAGGCGTGAGGGAGTGTGTAACCAGCGAAGAATGAAGACGGGATGAAGACCTAGGGCCCTGCGGTACCTAGTCCGCTGTCCTAACGGACCGGGACTCTGTGTAACCCAGAGGCGAGTGTAGTGTGTGTAGCCAGAGGCATAAGGTCTACACGAGCCGAATGCAGTGTGTGTAGCCAGGGACATAGGGTCTACACGAGTCGAGTGTATTGTGTAGCCAGAGGCATAGGGTCTACACGAGTGAAGGGTATCGTGTGTAGCCAGAGGCCTAGAGTTTACACGAGAGTAGTGGAGTGTGAAGTCGGAAGAAAGGAGACTACACGTTGTATTTTGATACGTAAAGATTTAATAAAANGTGTGTTCCCGTCAAGAAGTTCCTGCCGTCAATTCCCATACTTCACAGGTAACGAGCTGAGATTAGGAGCACACTCTTAAAGGGAGTGCTCCTAATATCAGCTTGTTACCTATATAAAAGACACCTGTTCACAGAAGAAATCAATCAATCAGATTCCAAACTCTCCACCATGGCCAAGACCAAAGAGCTCTGCAAGGATGTCAGGGACAATATTGTAGACCTACACAAGCTACAAGACCATCGCCAAGCAGCTTGGTGAGCAGGTGACAACAGTTGGTGCGATTATTCGCAAATGAAAAAACACAAAAGAACCGTCAATCTCCCTCGGCCTGGGGCTCCATGCAAGATCTCACCTCGTGGAGTTGCAATGATCATGAGAACGGTGAGGAATCAGCCCAGAATTACACGGGAGGATCTTGTCAATGATCTCAAGGCAGCTGGGACCATAGTCACCAAGAAAACAGTTGGTAACACACTACGCCGTGAAGGACTGAAATCATGCAGCACCCGCAAGGTCCCCCTGCTCAAGAAAGCACATATACATGCCCGTTTGAAGTTTGCCAATGAACATCTGAATGATTCAGAGGACAACTGGGTGAAAGTGTTGTGGTCAGATGAGACCAAAATGGAGCTCTTTGGCATCAACTCAACTCGCCGTGTTTGGGGGAAGAGGAATGCTGCCTATGACCCCAAGAACACCATCCCACCGTCAAACATAGAGTGGAAACATTTTGCTTTGGGGGTGTTTTTCTGCTAAGGGGACAGGACAACTTCACCGCATCAAAGGGACGATGGACGGGGCCATGTACCGTCAAATCTTGGGTGAGAACCTCCTTCCTCAGCCAGGGCATTGAAAATGGGTCGTGGATGGGTATTCCAGCATGACAATGACCCAAAACACACGGCCAAGGTAACAAAGGAGTGGCTAAAGAAAAGCACATTAAGGTCCTGGAGTGGCCTAGCCAGTCTCCAGACCTTAATCCAATAGAAAATCTGTGGAGGGAGCTGAAGGTTCGAGTTGCCAAACGTCAGCCTCGAACCTTAATGACTTGGAGAAGATCTGCAAAGAGGAGTGGGACAAAATCCCTCCTGAGATGTGTGCAAACCTGGTGGCCAACTACAATAAACGTCTGACCTCTGTGATTGCCAACAAGGGTTTTGCCACCAAGTACTAAGTCATGTTTTGCAGAGGGGTCAAATACTTATTTCCCTCATTAAAATGCAAATAAATGTACATTTTTGACATGCGTTGTTCTGGATTTTGTTGTTGTTATTCTGTCTCTCACTGTTCAAATAAACCTACCATTAAAATTATAGACTGATCATTTCTTTGTCAGTGGGCAAACGTACAAAATCAGCAGGGAATCAAATACTTTTTTCCCTCACTGTACTATACATGGACTGCTAAAAAAATGGAAGCGACGTGCTGGTGACGGTTAATCTGATGCCTTAGAAAGAGTCTACACAGTTCATCCTAACAATCAGGAGTGCTACTTTCTCCGAATGCTTCTCCATGTTGTGAAAGGGCCCAAATCTTTCGAAGACCTCAAAACAGTGGAAGGTCTGTCAAACATACAGGGAATCTTGCAATCTTCGTGGAATTCTTGAGGATGATCAGCATCTTGATACAGCTATAACAGAAGCTTCTGTTAGTAAGTCCCCTTCTCAACTGAGATTGCTATTCTGCATAATTCTTCAAGTTGGCAGCCCATCTAACCCCATGGGACTTTGGCAAAAATACAAAGAGAAAATCCAAACCTCGACGTCACCTTTTCTGATGTCATCTTCAACCAGGCCCTCATCCTCCTTGAGGACAAACTTCACTTAATTGGTGGAAAAGACCTCACGTCTATCGGACTACCAACACCCTACGGAGACAATCTGCATGCCCTTGCTCAAGAGATCCTACGTGAAATATCCAATGATGGTTTAGAGCTTCTTAAATTTATTGAGGAAAATTAACCAAAGCTGATGCACAAAGAGAAGCCTACACGAAAATCTTGGAAGACATTGAGACTAAAAATGGAGGCATATTCTTGATTGCGGCAACTCTGCTTACTGGAGGAAGACCTGCCCATTCCACATTTAAGCTTCCATTGGATCTATCCCGACAAGAAAACCCTGTTTGCAATATTTCAAAGGGGACTGCCCTTGCACAAGTCCTGCTTAATTGTGAATTAATAGTGTGGATGAATGCACCATGTCCCACAAGGGAGCATTTGAAGCTGTCAACACATATTTGGAGGACCTCCGCGACAATTCCAGGAGTATGGGTGGTGTAACTTTCCTAATGGCTGGTGACTTCTGAAACCTTACCTGTTGTACTTCGAGAACCAGAGCTGATGAGTTAAATGCCTGCATCAAGTCATCATTCCTCTGGAGCCACGTGATGAAACTGAAACTAACTACAAACATGCGTGTATATCTCCATGGAGACCAAGAGGCAGCAACTTGCTGAAGCTCTTCTTCATATTGTAAATGGCAGTATTGTTGCTGCCGCCACAGATGGACTTATCACCATGTTTAAAGGCATCCTTTCCACTTCAGAGCAGGAACTGGAAGAAAAAGTGTACCCAAACATGGAACACTTTCAAGATGTTATCTGGCTACGGGAGAGGGCCATTTTAGTCGAGATATGTGTGTTCTCAGAATCAATTCCATGCTGTTGCACAAATTACCTGGAGAGAACAAGTCCTACAAATCTATTGACTCAGTGTTGGACCAAATTGTTCACTATTCAGTTGAATTCTTTGCAGCTCCCGGGTGTTCAACCACACAACTTGGTACAAAAAATTGGGGCACCCGTCTTGCTATTGAGAAACTTGCACCCACCTCGACTATGCAATGGCACAAGTTAATTGTCAAAGATTTACATTCAAATGTTATCAAGGCTACAATTACAGGCAATTCTAAAGGTGAAGACGTATTTCTCCCTCGCACACCTATAATCGAAAACGACACCGTCTTTGAATTTAGGTTTCAATTCCCCATCCAGCTCAGCTTTGCAATTGTCTATTAACAAGGCGCAAGAACAATCTCTAAAAGTGGTGGGACTGAATTTGTGAACTCCGTGTTTTTCTCATGGCCAACTTTATGTTGGATGCTCTCGTGTAGGCAATGACAAATATTACTTTGCAACCGCAGGCAAGACCAAAAACATTGTTTGCAAGATAGGGTGGTGCAGCTCAGCAATAAGTGTCAGTGTCATTATTTTTGAGAGGCCCTATTTGGTGTTTTATTACCTTGGAGAGCAGGGGCGGTTTCTTCATTAGGGCGATTGGGCGACGCACCACCAATGTCATTCAACCACAGAGTCACGCGAGCCGTCACTGTGCCTCTGGATATAGTCCAATCAGCGTCATGCTACGTTCTGTGGAGTACCGCCTCTTTTTGGGCGATTTCCCTCCAGCTGAGAATCGCCCCGAGTGGCCCCATAGACTTACATTCATAGATGTTTTTTTTCGAACGGGGGCGCTGCAATGCATTCTCTATGGCTTCCGGGAGGGCTCGCCCTAACGTGCTTACGTCATCATACGTGCTTACGTCATCATACATAAGCACGTTTCATCCAACAATATAATTTGTCGCCACCTAGTGGAATCTTTAATAAAATAAACTTGCGTGGTTTGTTTATTAGTGAGTATAGAAACAAACAAGATGTATTGTAAGAGTCACTTTATTTTTCATTAATATTAAAGAAGTGAAGTTGCCTTTACATGCTTAAGCTGTTAATTTATCCATTGCATGGGTGGACCTTATCCTTATCAATCATCCAGACATTTGCCCCCCTGAGAGATTTTGCAGGAGCCGCTACTGTTGGAGAGGCTCTTGCTTTCGTTGCGCACGCGACTCCCCTCCCACGTGTGCTGCTTGACCCCACGCCAGCTGGGGGTCAGTTCGGCTGTCGGCGGTGCTCGCTGAGCCACTACCACACCTCGCTGCCCTGTGCGGCCTTCACATCGCTTCCTTCCCGGGTCTCCTGCCTGCACCCGCGCCTGCCAGCCAGCATTTCGGCGGCCTGGCTGCCGGCGACTGTTCATGATGGCGCTCACGCAGCGCGGCTTCCTCGCTGTTCCACATCTCATCGCTCCATCCCCATGTCTCCTGCCTGCCTTCAAGCCTGCCAAGTGTCCTGTCGGCGGTCTGGCTGACAGCGGTTGTTTGCGACACTGCCCACGAGCTGTTCTTATTTCGCCACGGCCATTACCTGCCCTACCTCCCTTCTCCCCATTTAGCCCATTTATATATTACACATTATAGACCGTCTGAGCTTCCTTAAGCCCCTGACTACAGTACAATTAAAAACAACAGTAATAAAGACTACAGTACAAATACTTAAATCTTTTTATACCATTAACCATTTACTTATGACTCATAGCATGCAATACAAGACAAAGGCATATCATACAAGTTCAGTATGATCTTCACCTTTGATTAAAGTGTGCTGATTCTCAAAGGTACATTAACAATTGCTTGCATTTTCCTTCTTTATTGGTTCTTTCCCTAACATTATGTACATAGAAAACTAATATTAACATACTGAGTTAGTCAATAGAAAACTTCAAATGTTTTTGTGTAAGTCTACGTCTGTGTGTGTAACTCTATGTGTGTGTAAGTGGATGTGTGTGTCAGTCGCTATGTGTGTGCTTGTTTAAGTCGATGTGTGTGTGAACCGATGTGTGCGTGTGAGTCACTGTGTTTTAGTCCATATGTGTGTAAGTCGATATATTTGTGTGTGGGTCGATGTCTGTGTGTGTCTAAATCGATGCGTTTGTGTCTTTTTCGTCCGGGCAACGCTGGGTACTTCCCGCTAGTGTAAGATAAAAACGGGTGTTTGGATGATAATGGGAGCAGGTCCATTGTAAACGAAATGAAGAACGCAAATTGATCAAGTAAAAATATCCTTCGGTTACCTATTTAACCGATTTAAACTGGTATTACAATTTTACCCAATTAATCAATCACATATGTGTCTCGCTTAACGAGCGTTCTTTCTTTTTGCGGCAATTCGCTATAACTAGAAATTTGAATCTCGCCAAATTTGTTCGCAAAACGAGCAAATCTTAGCAAAAACGAGTGGAGACCGATCGATAAAATGTGTCCCGTGGCTGCAGGGGACGCACCACGGCCCGCATCTGTTTGTTAAGCAGCTGTGTTGCGTGAACCTCGTAGCTGCACCGTAATGGGTGGATGGCGGGAGGGGTGGATGGCGGGATGGGTGGATGGCGGGATGGGTGGATGGCGAGAGGGTGGATGGCGAGAGGGTGGATGGCGAGAGGGGTGGATGGCGAGAGGGTGGATGGCGAGAGGGTGGATGGCGAGAGGGGTGGATGGCGAGAGGGGTGGATGGCGAGAGGGGTGGATGGCGAGAGGGGTGGATGAGTGGGTGTGGAGAGCGGTGGCGCAACTAATCGCGCGGTGCTATGAACCCGGCAAACGCGAGTTCGATTCTCGCTCACGGCCAACACCAGTGACAATTGTCTGAAATGGTCCTGGGCCTCCCCGAGACCGGCTCAGACTCGAAAGAGCATCATATGAAGGCCACACCGTGCTCGTTAACAGCACTTGGCCCACAACAGTCTGTTAAAGCTACACAGGGGATCTGGCCCTGTGGTTCTTCGTGTGTGGCAAGTGTTATATTTGATGCTGTATTTTTTTGAAATGATACAGTAATTTGTATTTCCCATTTTGTAAAAAGCTGTTCAAGAGTGGAACATGTTGGTGCTGAAACGTGTCTCAGCTTTTAACGATGGCACCTGCCAGAAAAGCTCACTGGTCGGATTATGTCCAGGTCCAGATCGGTCAAAGACCTGAGCGCTTTGCGAACAGAATTTCAATCCACATTTCCACAATGTGTTGTGGATTGCTCTCCAACACACCAGTGGTGTTTTTAAGCAGTCATAAATTGGCACGTTTGTTTATAAAAAAACTTTATTGGCTGTTAGGTAAGGGAGGGTGTACAACACACATTTTACTCATGCGATCCGAACCAAAAATAAATCATTACTCGTAATATTGGTTGCAAAAGCCCGAGACTGTGTTAAATTAAAGTCCACCATGGCACAACTTTAAACATAAGTTTGACTCCTAATGAATCATCTATTCCGCGGTGGGTGTTTATGTGTTGTTTCAAATTTAAGCAAATGGAATGTAATAAACATGAGTAAACACTGATACTCTTTGGTTCTTTCGGTAAAGTCACGTAGGTATAAAATAAAATAAATCACGACGTTTCGATCGTCATCAGGTGGAACAGATACAGCAGAACTGCTGACATAGGAGAAAGAGCTGCTGCAACAAGAGTTTATATCGGATTTTGGTGGGCTCAACCCAATGGTAAGTGGGAGGAGCTTGACAAGGAATTTGTACGTAAATGTGAGAGATTAGCATGTCAATGTGAGGTCTCCAGCCACCGGAGGTGGTGGGAATCTTGTGCCTGGGCTGCCACACAGATATTTAGCCTGGTGATGTACTCGGAGAGTCGGAAATAACAGCTGAAACAGGCAGGTAGGATGGGAACATCACAGTCAATTAAGACTTTACTTGATTAATAACGTCCTTCAATGATTGCTCAGTTTGTATCTATTTTCCCGGTTGAAGTTATGTCTAGGTTTATATATCTG